>CM040241.1:116755333-117142108 GCA_022545495.1 Chrysanthemum lavandulifolium | reverse complement strand
TAGTGTTCCTTGATGGATGTTGATTGAAGTCATTTGTGTAGGGTTGAACTTGAAGACTTGGCGGTGTTTGAACCATTTGTGGTGGAGGAATTGCTCCAAGTTGTGGAGTATGTTGTTGATTAAATTGTTGTTGATAAATTGCTTGTTGTTGATTCCATTGTTGATGTTGTGGACTTAGTTGTTGTTGTCGTTGAGAATAAGTGTAAGGAAATAGTTAGAGTATGGTGGTTGTGACATGTTGAAAACTTGTGTGGGTAAAATGGATCTTTGTAGTCGAATGAACCTTTGTTGATGAAGTGTCCTTAGGCGTAGAAATCACAAGAAACCAAGTAGTATTTATGCGTAAAACACCAAAGTTACGCGTAACAAATAGAGTTACGTAGTTTTAGCTTCGCGTAAGTAGGGTAAATGCACTAAAGTTATGCGTGACACAAAGTTAGGCGTAGAAAGTTAGGCGTGGGATTACCTTATGCGTAAGACTAGGCTTAGGCGTAAGATGAATCTTATCGTGGGATTTCACGCTAAGCTTTATGCTTATGCGTAATTTTAGGGTTTTCCCAAATGATCTTTTACACTATCACAAAGGCAAAAGATATCCAAAGTCGACGATTCTCGTGCTTATCCAAGCAAGAAAACACGGAGTAAACCACGAAAACGAAGATCAAGCCAAGGAATAACTTACGCGTAATATTATGATACGCGTAAGATTACTCGTAAAAATGATTTTGCCCAATGATGTTTCAAAACCAGTTTTTGTATGATGAAATAGCTTCAATAACACCAAAATGACACAAAAGTGTGAAACTTGATGATCCAAAGCTCTCAAAACAGTTACGCGTAGGTTTACACCCTCGCTCAAGAACAAGCTTAAAACTTAGATCCACGCCAAAGTTTGAAATTTTGCCAAAACAGTTATTTTAACACCTTAAAACGTTGAAAGTACAAGAATCTTGGATTAAAAGTGTAAAACCGTGTTTTTAAGCGAACCAAAGATCACGTTAGCTTTACGCCACGACCAAAAACTTACTTCAAAAGCAATAACGATTCACCCAACTAGTTGGCGATTGATACCATCGTTAGGTCACTAGTTTTACAACACAAGCTTAATAGAAAGATATAAAGGCGATTGAACAATAAACCAAACAAACACACACGTATGAATGTGGCGGTTATGCGTAAGGAATGAATGAAAGATAATATTGAACAACCAACCCTCAAGTGAGGGTTATTACATAGTATTTATAGGCAAGGAGCTAGGGTAACACCTACTCCTTCCCTTTTCCTTATTGGACATGGGCCTAAGCTTATGGGCCTTCTACATAAGCTTGACCTTAAACAAACATAAAGGCCATAATAAGCTACCTATTACATATGAGTAACAAACACTTGAATTAAGGTTTAGGAGTGATTCCAACAAAGACCACCTGAATCATCAACACAATAAATATTTCGATCCTACAATTGGTATCAAGAGCCATGGTTCTTGTGTTATCTTTGATTTGTGTGGTTCGTACCAAGGTTGTTGTGTTTTGATGATGTTTTGTGGTTTCGTAAACTGTTTTTATACCCTTTTGGTTGGAAAAACATTTTTGATATCTTTGACAAGCAGTTTTACATGTTTTCATTCTTGTATCCTATTTATTGGTCAAAACAAAATAAAATTGTCAAGTGGTTTTTGCTAAATATCTGTTTTGTGTCTTTTGTCCAAACAAACAGGACTTTTGTGACAAATTTTTTGTACCAATTTATTTCTGTGTAATATATTCGTGGGTCAATCTGGTCTATTTTTATGGTCAAAACAGTCATTAGATGCAGTTTTTTATGATGTGTTTCTGGGTTTATGATAAGGTTTTAAAATGAACCTTTTTGAGGGGTCGTTTAAGCCCTTATTTGATTACTTTTGTATCCGTTATTACTTAATATCGTTCCTTTTCACTTTTTAGGTCTCTTGAAGGCAAATTGTCAGAATGGAACTTATTTGGACGAAGAGGAGCGGTATACTGAAGAAAATGGCCAAATTCAAGAATCGAGACACTCAAGTCATTGAAATACAAGGTGACGGCACATCGCTTAATCTATGACGCCGTCGGAGCATTTTGTGACGACACGTAAGCCAAAATTTTATTTTCAAGTGACGGTGTCGCTTTAAAAGAGTAGGTCGTCGCAACTCGGACGGCCTAGATTTGATCCGCAGACGCCGAAGTCGAAGAGGACGGCACACAAGCATAAGGTGACGCCGTCGCAAGACTAACGTGGCCAAGACGAAACCCTAATGACGGTGACCGACGGCCACAAATCATAAGGTGACGCCGTCGCGATTGTAATATTATATATAGAATCCAAATTTTCGCTTTAGTGTGCGCCTTTTGGATTAAAAACCTAAACCGAACCAAGGCTGTCTTGTATAGTATTTTAGGGTTCCAAACCCTATCTTACATCAAGATAAGTGTTTTACTTCATTAATTCAATTATGTCTTCAATTATTTCTGTGTATGCTTGCATGTTCTCCATGTCCGGCTAATTTACTTGTGTGTTTGCTTAGGGAATATGAAACTTAATTATTAAATATTGATTGGTTGTCTCTTATCTTAATTGATTAATGATCTAGTAATGCGATAGGTCATTCGTTGTGTAGTTAATGCTTGATTAATCTTTGTGAACCTTGGGCTATAGCACTTAGAGCGGTTGTAGGCTAAACCATCCAAAGAGTACCTTAGAGTTAGAGTTTATAATCCCTAGAGGGTTTTGTAGACGAGACTCTTTGGTAAGTTCAAAGAGTTAGGGATAAACGCATACCCTACGACTTTAGACACACAACGCGATTAAGAATAAGGACGTGACAATTCAACCATCAATAGGAGATAATTTAGGAGTAATAAAACCTAAGTGAGCACATCTTTAAACTATCATACGAGCACACAATAATTAGACATAGAGTACATACACCTTAGATTAGATAATTAGATAAGTAGAGTAATCGGTAGAAATACCAACCCCCAAATCCAAACCCCGAGATTCGTACCTTTCCATTTCCTAAAAACATAAAAAGATAAAAATAATCTTCCTCAACCCCAACCTTAGCGTAGTAACTTCTCACTAGCATTCCTATTCCCTAGAGAACGATATCAATACCCGTGGCTTACCCTAATACTACACTACAACGATTAGGTTCAACGCCTAGGTGTTATAAAACTTGCTCAAGAAAAGGAAGTTCCTTTGACCCCGAACGACGCTGCAAGTAGCGTTATCATGTTTTAGCGCCGCCAAGAAATCTTGGTGCAATTTTCTTGGTAGAGTTAAGGGATTGCCTATTTATATAGGTAGTTTCACGCTTCCTACGGACTTCATAATTGTGGATGATATTAGCACGCCATAGATCCTAGCTTGTCCCACGTTATTCTAGGAAAACCTTTCATAGAAAACACCGGATGACTTATGATCCTCATTAGAATAGTGCGATTCAAGGATGAGACCGATGACATAGCTTACCAAATGCCGCTTAAGATTGAGAAGTTTTCATCACTCTCTAATGATGAAAAGTAACTTAAACTATCGGTCTATTATAGGAATGAGGAGGATAAGGAAAAGGGAGTAGATTATGTTATGGCTAAGATTTTCGGATTCTATAAGGATTGCTTGAACCTAGGACCAAATATAGAACCAAGTGGGAGAGGACGAACTCTTAGAGAGGTGCATCATAGGGCACTTCTACAACATGGAATCCCCAATAGAGACCGCCATGAGGAAGAAGATGACGGTAATAAAGTCACGTAGGTAGCACGACTACGAGTCTAGCTACAAGACTCTTAAATAAAGAAAAGCGCTTCGTGGGAGGCAACCCATTCCTAATTTTTGTTTGTTAGTGTCATATATCTTTTAATGATCATTTATTCTCATGTTTAAATTTGTAAAATGCTTTATTTTGTTTTTAACCTCGTCTTAATTGCATATAAAGGTATTTTACATAAAGGATAAGCGTAGGAGGATTACACACATTTTCAAAGAAACGTAAACATGAGAATAGAAATTCATTAAAAGATATATATGTGTGTTTGTTCGAGTCAAATGATTGTATCGAGTCATAATGGATGTTTTGCGAAATTTTTCCAGATTCTAAAGATGTAAATTTTCCGTAATTTTTCCGTAAAATCGCACCGCTTTTTGTCGATAACTTGACGGCGTCAGATCGCAACTGACGTCGCGCCAGAAGGAGTAAAACAATGATTACTTTTTCTCATTTTCCGAGCTACTTATATATTTTTGGAATTTTCCGTGTCTTAATTTTCCGTAAATTTAAACATCCATTCCACAAGCATTATATCCTAGTTAAGTAGAGTCTTATATATATTATTACCGCCGATTTTACGCGAAGGTTTCGTTTGTTTTCTTCAAATGTGCAGGTTCTATTTATCAAGAAGAAGAAACAAAAGATTGGAAGAAGCTTTTCACGCATACATTTTTCTTGGAAAGGATTTAACCACTGCTTCACACACGGATCCTACCGAGCTAATCAGGGGAGTACTAGTTTCTTTCTTTTTTAATTACCTTCCATTATCATAACTTTGATACTTTCGGGGAACATTGGGGACAATGTTCAGTTTAAGTGTAGGGAGGGAAAATAAACCGGGAACTTAGAAACTATGCTTATCCTTGATTATTTGCTTTGTCCAATTGTATTTGTGTAATAAACCATGAGAAAATGTCGGTTAGGGTAAATTTGGAACCAAATTTAAAATTTTCATGACATATAGGAGTGGGCCATTAGTCTTAACAAAAGCGCCTCACGGATAGGAAGTTGCATGACTAGCACAAAACCCTTTACCACCTAAATTCCACCTAAAATGCGAGGATCGCCTTAGATTAGTAGGAATTAAAGCATTCATCTTTAATGCTTAGAGTGTGAACTGGTAGTATATTAGATTCTAGAACTTGTTTTGTGATGCATCCCGAGATCGCTAGTAAGACTACACCGTAGTTAGGAATAACTAAATGATAAGAGGCATTAGGATAACCCTTGTTTGATACCCGTAATATAATTACTTCTTCCACATCGGTTGAGTATTCCCCACACCTTTGCGTTGTACTCATCTTTAGTACACGATACCCTAGTTAACCCCTCGAGCCTATCCTTTTCGCGGTTCTCGTGATGTTTCAGCTTTTTCCGAATATCAATGAAGAGCATTGTTTACACCCCACCCCAAATATACACCCAAATCGCCTTAGCCTACCTTGTATGCACTCACTTTTAGTGCATTATTGTTATCACCCTAAACCCTTAGTTCAGTTATCTAGTTGCTTGCATGAGTTGCTAAGTCGAGTCATATCTTTTGTACACATTTTTGTGACGATTGGGACTCATGGGAAAAAGTTAAAGTTTACGAAATGACTGAAAGGGAACGATAAATTCCCTTATTTGCGTAATAACGTACCCCAAGTGTTTTGATCTTTTCAATTCGGGTCAAATTAGTGTTAGAGTAATAAAACTCAAGTGTAGGGATGTGCCTATAAATCCTATCATTTTGATGTTACCGTAGAGGATGGTAGAGTAAAAGTGTATGAAAAAAAATCGAAAAAAAATAGAAAAGAGAAAAGAAAAAAATTGAGTGTTCAAAAAAAAAAAAAAAAAAAAAAAAAAAAAACATACTGCTACCATCCTACATCCGTCCTTTAAATTTATGTTTGTTTGTTTCATTATCTAGAGTTTAGAGTGTTGAGTCTTGGCTTAGCAACGCCATTCTTCATATGCTTGTAACATAAGAGATTTTTGACTTGCCACCACTAAATAGCCTATCCCACCAAACCCTTTGTTTCCTACCGTAAGCCTAACATTACAACCCTTTAAAGACCTCTTTGATAGTCTTTCCTAGGTGCTTACGCCAAAGCGATGGAGGTTTGATCTATTCTCAAGCCTATGGTAATCTATGTACTAGGACCGTTAATGAGTGTTTATCTTCCATTTCCAACTTGTTATATTTCATATACACCCGAGAGAGATGCGAGTATCCAAACACCCCATGTGAGGTGCTAGTATGTACTTCCGTGCTTGTTATGACTTTTATGAGGCTTATATGTGTTGTGGACTGTTTTAAACCAATGCTTCATGACCCTAACTTATAAATTAATTGGCTAAAGCACATTTGCTTGAGGACAAGCAAATACCAAGTGTAGGAATATTTGATAAGGTTTTAAAATGTACCTTTTGAGGGTCGTTTAAGCCCTTATTTGATTACTTTTGTATCCGTTATTACTTAATATCGTTCCTTTTCACTTTTAGGTCTCTTGAAGGCAAATTGTCAGAATGGCACTTATTAGGACGAAAAGGCGCAGATATACGAAGAAAATGGCCAAAGTCAAGAATCGAGACACTCAGTCATTGAAATACAAGGTGACGGCCATCGCTTAATCGCGACGTCGTCGGAGTATTTTGTGACGACACGTAAGTCAAAATTTTATTTTCAAGTGGCGGTGTCGGGCTTTAAAAGAGTAGGTCGTCGCAACTCGCACGGCCTAGATTTGATCCGACGGCGCGGGTCAAGAGGACGGCGTCACAAGCATAAGGTGACGCCGCAAGACTAACGTGGCCAAGACGAAACCCTAATGACGGCGACCCGACGGCGTCACAAATCATAAGGTGACGCCGTCACGATTGTAATATTATATATAGAATCCGAATTTTTCGCTTTTAGTGTGTAGTCTTTTGAGTAAAACCTAAACCGAACCAAGGTCTGTCTTGTACAAGATTTTAGGGTTCCAAACCCTATCTTACATCAAGATAAGTGTTTTACTTCATAAATTCAATTATGTCTTCAATTATTTGTGTGTATGCTTGCATGTTCTCCATGTCCCGCTAATTTACTAGTGTGTTTGCTTAGGAATATGAAACTTAATTATTAAATATTGATTGGTTGTCTCTTATCTTAATTGATTAATGATCTAGTAATGCGATAGGTCATTCCTTGTGTAGTTAATGCTTGATTAATCTTTGTGAACCTTGGGCTATAGCACTTAGAGCGGTTGTTGGCTAAACCATCCAAAGAGTGCCTTAGAGTTAGAGTTTATAATCCCTAGAGGGTTTTGTAGACGAGACTCTTTGGTAAGTTCAAAGAGTTAGGGATAAACGCATACCCTACGACTTTAGACACACAACGCGATTAAGAATAAGGACGTGACAATTCAACCATCAATAGGAGATAATTAAGGAGTAATAAAACCTAAGTGAACACATCTTTAAACTATCATACGAGCACACAATAATTAGACATACACTACATACACCTTAGATTAGATAATTAGATAAGTAGAGTAATCGGTAGAAATACCAACCCCCAAGTCCAAACCCCGAGATTCGTACCTTTCCATTTCCTAAAAAACATAAAAAGATAAAAAATAATCTTCCTCAACCCCAACCTTAGCGTAGTAAGTTCTCACTAGCATTCCTATTCCTCTAGAGAACGATATCAATACCCGTGGCTTACCCTAATACTACACTACAACGATTAGGTTCACTGCCTAGGGTGTTATAAAACTTGCTCAAAGAAAAGGAAGTTCCTTTGACCTCGAACGACGCGTGTAGCGTTATCAGTTTATTAAGAAGATGGTCAGAAACATCACTTGAAAATTTTAAATGATCAAATCTTGTTGTTTTTTTCTTGTTAGCGAGTTGTCTAAACTGGTCTTTTTCTTAGTAGCAACTTGTGGTTATTTGACTATTGAGTCAAATAAAAAGGCAGCGACTTGGTCTAGCTACTTAAGTTAGCGACTTGACAAATGAATATTAACGACTTCTGACAGAAAGACTTAGCGACTTGCTGTGTTTTTTAAAATGTATAGCGACTTGTTGAAGTGGCGAATTGCACATAGCGACTTGCATAATGAAGTAGCGACTTATTGAAGTAGCGACTTGCATAATGAAGTAGTGACTTGTCTAACTTTGTTTTACAACTAGCGACTTGGCTCATAATATTATTACAACAGAAAGGAAGAATGAGAAGACTAGACCATATACCAACATCACAACCTCAAGCTTAAACCATCATCAGTCCTTGTTTAATGAAAAAAAATCGAGAAGTACAAAGTTGTAACATCTAATCCATATCAAAACCAACACCACTTACAATTAATCTCAATCTGTCATTACTCATCCTCCACTTACAATTTCAATCCCATATCTTTCAAAACCAAATACTTAAAACAAGAATCGAAAACAACAAACGATCTCAGAAATGGTTTACGATTTATCTTTTCAAGATTCTTTTTCCGTTGAACCTCATCATCACAGAACTTTATGTGAGAAGCCTTGCTTCTTTATTATATACGAAAATGGTATAAAAAGATTTTTAACATGCTTGTTAAAATTGTTATATCTTTTCATTACCCAAAAGGAAAAACAATTAATACAACTTCAAACATAACCTACCTGAGACCCAACGGATCTTGAAGTGAACATCTTGATTCGTCTGAAAACCATAAAAGGAATCCTAGCAAGGGTATTTGTTGTTGTTATTTATTTGGTTATGATCCCGTGAGTCATGGAGATGCGTTTTGTGTTGAGGTAAAAGGATGTGGAACACGCTTTAAGATGAGATGAGTTTTATGCGAATAAAAAAAATTTCGATCCGATTTGGAGAGAGTTTGATGGAGGCGATTAGTAGTGAGTGTTAGGGTTAAAATGAGAAAAATTAGGGTACCGCTTTTTATATCAACCGGATTTCAATATGCACTTGGATCGGGTTGGTATGTCAAACCGTATAGTGTCATGGATCGAGTTGCTATGATTGGATTGTGGGCTTAGATGTTTATTATAATGTAATTGGACTTGGTTTTTTTCTAGTTGGACTCGTAATGGACTGGTCTTTAAGCTTGTATCAATCATGTGTATTATCTGAATTTTATTTGGATATACAATTTTTTGATGATTGTTGAAACAAATTGGTATTTTTGGTATGGTGAATTTTCACGGAGGGATACAATTTCACGGCTTGAGCAAAAATGTGAAAAATGACTACGGGGTTTTTTGTACGGTATTATTGATGCGAAATTGAGGTGATATTTCACGGGTGAGCTTCTTTATCTTTGAGACGTTGGTTGGTTGGTTGCATCTCTCAAGATAACATGTTGGGGTATTACTGTCACTTTATGTGATTATGACTTGACAATCTGGTTATAACTGATTGTTCAAAAATTTAGAACAAGCTGTAAGTCACAAAGTTGGGATGTTTACTTCATTTTCAAGTTTGTCATATCGGGTTTACTTCTCCAATTGGTCAGTACTATTAGCCGATGAATCAATGGAGGTTCAATCTCAGCAATTCTCATGAGATATTCGACGCCACAAAATGTCAATGATACTTCACAGTCTAAGCAAAATCTTTCTAAGAATCGTCAGCGTCAGTCATGATTTTTCAAAATGTTTGCTTATGACAAGAACTTCTCGTGCAAATGGTCGTACACGTTATGATGCTTTCGAAAGTTCGAAACCATCATGTGGGAGAAACGATACTTTGATGTGTTACGGTTAACCTCCGTGGAAAAAGGAGTTTATACTACTTGACTTAGTATGGTTTGTGAAGTTATCTACATATGGGTAAAGAATTGTTGATGATGAAGAATGAACATTGACGCCCCTAAAAAGATTTTCACCGAAACCAAAGTTGTCATAACACATTCAAGCTGACATTGTTTACGGTTTTGTCTTGATTTTGTAAAATCCCGCGAAAGAATCTATTTCTCAGTTTAAATCATAGACTTGTAAAATCCCGTGACAATGGAAACATCCTGCTAATTGTTAAGTGCATTTCCGGATCTATCTTACGGTTTATTCTTGGTTTTGTAAAATCCTGCGAAAGAAACGATTTCTCGCTTTAAACCATAGAGTTGTAAAATCTCAGAATGATGGAACCATCCCGGAGAAAGGAAAGTGTATTTCGAGGTCGATCGATGCTAGTGCTACGGTTTCGCTTTCAAGAAGGGATAAAAGGGTGTACTTCATGAATTGGGTGATTGCTTGGATATTCTTCATGGCGCTTTGGTTATTACAAAGTTTTACGGGTTATGTGCTTTTAACCATGGTCGGATGAAAACCATTATCGTGAGTACACTTAAAACGTCAAAGGAGGCTAGAATTGAGCTTTTAACTAGAAGATGTGACAACGGGTTAATTCACTATTATTTATTCGAGGTTGAAGTGAAATATCACGCAGCGAGTGTACTTAGTATGTGAAGGTATCGGGATGGATGGATGAAGATTCTTCAAGATCCTTGTTCAAGCTTATTATTAAAAACGAAGACTTGGAAATCTAGTTATTTTTGGTGTCTTTTACCTTTTCTTTTACCACTTGGGGGAATTGGGCTCTCACCATCACAAAATAACTATCACTTTAAGGAGTTACGTTGTAGTGCTCAGTATCACATTCAATTGTGGATTTTCAAGAGGTGATGTACGTCTATTACTTGATGGTTGGTTGGTTGAAGAGTATAGAGTACTTAGAGATTCAAATGGGCATGAATTCTTGACACCGCTCTTTGTTACACATGTGCAAGTTTAAGTCACGAGCTTGGGTTATTCTACTGTGGTCAAATTCATCATATTGGGTTTTCCATCACCGTCACGACAAAGAGCCCATCGAATGATAATGGGGTTGATTACATGTTTTGCCAAGAGAGTCGAAAGGAGAGAGATTTATGACGATGAACACAACAGCTCATGCCTCGTACTCTAAAGAAAAGAAAAGTGTACGCTTCAAGGCGCTTTATCTTCTAAAGAAGAGAAATCTTCTTATGACGCTTGAACATTTCAGTTCAAGCCTCGTTCTCTAAAGAAAAGAAATGTGACGTTTCAAGTGTGCATTATCTTCCAAGAAGAGAAATCTTCTTATGACGTTTGAACACAAAAGTTCATGCCTCATACTCAAAGAAAAGAGAAGTGTACGCTTGAAGGTGTGCTTATCTTCCAAGAAGAGAAATCTTCTTATTATGACCATTCTCATCAACATGCTTCATGCTTTTTCCATGTGCTTCAGTCATCAAATGAATCGGGCTACCGTTGATTGTTTTCTTATTCCACTTGCTCAACTATAATGACGATGGCGACATCATGTGCTAATTTTGTGGGGGAGAAGTGTGAATAGACTACATTTGTTGAAGTTATTCACTTATTCAATCAAGAATGGCAACTCCGAATGCAATTCTTGAGGGGGAGAAGAAGTGTGAAATTACTGCATGGTTGATATTATATGAGAATAAATGGTCATACGGCTCCAAACTCATGTAAGAACCGAGCTTCTTCTTATCGGGTCATTTCTACATGGAGTTTCTTCTAAGAGCCGTTGGTTGACATCTTAACGGGCTGATACGATTAAATGACAAAGTGCTTCCAAATATGGGTTGATTTCCTTGATGAACATATTTCATTATTGTTTGATTGGGAGGGATTTGATTTAAGGGGATTTGCTATTTGTAAGTTAACGGGAATGCATTTGGTGAGTTGAAGATGTTGACTTTCTATTCCCCAATTGGACAATCTTGAAGAAGCTCGAGTCTACAGTCGGTTCTACATTTTCTATTGTATGTTAGAAGACTAAAGACGAGTTGCATTTAACAATCTAAAGAATTCTTCTTAATTCAAGAATTCATCATAAAGATTGTCGGTTTAGGGGAGAGCACTAATTGGGGGAGAGTGAAAATCCAAAGTTAATCCCCAATTAGACTTGCTCACATTCTAATTCAGCAAGTTGATTCTCACAAAGACTTCATGCGATCTTCTCAATAGATTTCAAGTATTTGGGCTTATAATGTTTTGCTGATTCTGAAGTATCAAAACTAGCAAGGGGGAAGGAGACACGTATCTAAACGCGAGTAAACTTGATGAACTTAATACTTCTAAGTGATTGAAGAAATACCAGGAAGACGAATGTCATTACCGCAGAGAAACTCAAGCTTTAACTCATGGCGTTTAGTGCTCTTATTCCAACTATGTAGGGGAAGAGATGGAAGAGTTAGTTTCTGAAGATAAAAAAGGTACACAAGTATGACATATTTAGGGGAGATAAACGTGTAACATGAGGGAGGTGTTATCAGTTATTCTCTCATTGGGAATGTGTGTACTTCAGATTCTTGAGCTTCATACACGATCATGAGGGACGAAAGATGTGAACATTGGGAGGTTTTTTCATTACCCTCATGATGTGTATTCGGAGAGTTCTTGGGTATTGGTGTACTGGTTCTTGAGCTTCATACACATTCATCGTGACGAAAGATGTGAACATTGGGAGGTGTTCTTCATTACCCTCATGATGTGTATTTGGGAGAGTTCTTGAGCATTCTACAAAGAGACCGACCGCATCAATTCAACTACTTGGGGAATTGTTCTCTTGACACCTATTGGAATGGATCGCTTGCACGCCGCTTGAAAAGAAATATGAGAAGATTATTTAAGTTTGGGATGAAATGTTGTTGTTATTCTATTGATGATATAACCCGAACGGAGAACCTCGATTATCGCTCTTAAATGGAGCAATGGATTTATGATAATGGTGTGCTTCTTCGTGCACCGCTAAGGCAAGCTTGAAATAGAGCTTGAATCTTCTCATCTAATGGATCTTCGGTTTGGGGGAAGTCGCCAAAGTCTCTCTTCTCAAAGGCTCATGTTCTATCTTCTATTCTCGAGCCCTAAGCTTTGGTGGTGGAAGTTTAAGAGATGACTAATTCTATCTTCTATGACGTCTCGCTCGATATCCTTATCTCGATACTCGTATCATCATCTTCTTAAATTATATCATCTACTCTATCTTTGTATATATTCATCGAAAAACAAAATACAAAAATATAAAACCATAAAAACCCCATAAAATCGAAAATTTTAAATATACCAAAATATGTTTTTCTCATGACATGTCTTCCGTATCGATAACATCTGGGTCTTAGAAATGTCATTCAATAATGGCACGGACTTTAGATGAAGTTCGAGCAGGAGGTGTAAATATTTCTTTCTTAACATGTCTCAAAACATGGCTTACGATTCGTCGGTCAGAACCCGTGCTTTAACAATGGCTTGCGCTTACTTGATCGATCCGTGCTTAAACCATGGTTTGCTATTATTTCGATAGCAACCCATTCTTCAAGAAAGGAAAGTCTTGCGCTAAACCAATTTTCAAATATTTGAGCACTTATCCTAAAAACAAAATGAGGAAAGTATGTCGAAGGATCATTGCTCCTACTCAAATATTTTTCCGCCTAAAATTCTTCGTAAAATATTTGTTTTAACAAAATGATGGTTAATGAGTTGCAAAATCAATCATTTTCATAAGTTTTACAAATTTGCAAAAATCAATCAATGACTTCAGCGCTTTCAAAACTTTTCAGAGAAAGAGTCATTGATTGAGGGGGAGAATGTTTTCAAATTTACATCTTCTAACGGGCTTTCTTAATCATCCTACATGCTTATCTGTAAAATATAATTGCCTATGTTGAAGGACTTGGTTTCTAGGATGTGATTGTTAGGATTAGATGATTATAAATTGATAAACACATTATTCCCATGCCTATGTATGATTTGATTGATATGTTGAATTGACTTTTATTAGTCGATTGCTGTTTGGGTGATGTCGACCACCATATATCTGTTTGTGTCCACTAACGTATGCAGGTATATTGGTATATAAGAATGTTCCTGATCCGGATACCACAATTGAAGATGATTGGATGCCGAATGGAAAGGGTAACTATCTCTTGGGTTGACAAATGAAGAAACGGAGCTTAATTGGACTTCTATGGAGAGTTGGCATGAAATGCAACGAAGAGGTCTCACCGCATCGTGAGATGGTTTTCTTCATCATCAAATGAAGAAACGGAGCTTAATTTGACGTCGGTTGACATAAAAATGCAACGTAAGAAGTCTCACCGCATCGCAGATGGTTTTTCTTCCAAGCCTTACAAAGAACAACGAGCGACTCAACCACTTAACACAATCTTTGTTTAGGATAAAGAGTGAATAATACCATTTGTCAAAATATTTGATAAAATTGTTTTGAAAATGGAAAATATTGTTTGAAAATTAATTGGACTTAATTTTAAAATCACCGGACTTCATTTTTATCAAAATCTAAGTCACTCAATCAACGACTACGGTCATCGATCGAGGGGAGAGTGATTTAAATTAAAGTATTTTCAAATGATATTTCTTCATAAAATTCGGATTGTACGTTAAAATGTGGTGATCTAAAGATTTAATGTTATGTTATGGTACGATTCTCTTTAAAACTCAAAATCATCAAAATGAATTTTTTATGTTCTTGTTTGATTGTGAAATTTTTTATTTTACTTAAAGGTCTCTTAAAACAATCATACCGACACTAACAATCTTTAATGTCTAAAATTGTTCCATATCTGTCATTTTTCAAGATTAAATTTTGCCACGCCTTTCCCCAAGATTTTCTAAATGATTTAAATCAATCGGGTTCAAAATCTCAATTGGTTTGAAATTTTGATCGGGGATAGATCATGATTTAAATCTCTTATCCGCTTAAATGGAATTGGTTTTAGTCCTTCAAAGGCACTCCCGCCTCCATGTGCCAAATGATTTCAATATATGATGCACATGATTGAGGATGAGCATTTATCCAAAAACAAGATGAGTATTTAAACTAGGCCACATTTTCTTCCATGTTTTCTAAACATGATTAAATCACTTGAGATCCAAAATCTCAAAGGGTTTGATATTTTTGATCGAGGGAGAATTTGTGATTTAATAATGAAACTTGATATAAGATGATCGTTTTTGATTCAAAGTGCAAGTTCTCTCTAATATGTGCCAAACTCTTTCATATATCGATGCACATATTGAGGGGGGCGAATGGTTTCTTAATGGCTTGTGTGATCGTAAATGTGCTTCAAAAGAACTCTTGCCTCTTAGTGATAAAATGATTTCAAATATACTACGCACATATTGAGGGGGAGAATTTACCAAGAAAATCAAATGGCTTTTTTATGAAAATTGTGATCAAAGAAAATATTTCAAAGTCCTCTTGCCTCCATGTGCTAAACAATTTCTAAATCATATGCACATGTTGAGGGGGAGGTTTTCTAAATTATCAAAACTATTAAGGTACAAAATGCTTTGATCTCGTATCACAAGTACCTTGATTGTTTTCCAAATGATTTTTAATTGGTTTCAAGGAAGAATGAACTATACCAAAAGACCAACCATTTTACTTTATGCATGGTGTTATAAGGATGGTTAGGTTAGGTATTTGTTCCCACGATCCGCCGAACGAGAGGGATCTACCTGTGAACAATCCACTAGATAGTGTATAGTCCTTAGGTATATTGAAAAAGGAGAAAAGTGAGATTTGGGAAGAGTGCGGATCGAGATAGAGCTAGAACCGGAATAAACCCAACAAGTTTCTAGTTATGAAGTATCGGTAAGCACCAAGGGGTGGAAGAATGAAAAGAATTGAATGTGAAAGGGTGAAAAGAAATAGCCCTCCATTAATTCAACCTTAGGGCATAAACCGGGTTCAATACATATGCTACTGTTGGTTACTAAGGTAACACTGGTATTGAAGACAAGGCATCATGGACCCAGTGACGCACTGCACTAAACCTCCCAAGCTACTCAAGTTCCTCTTAAAAGGACTTGTTTCATTCTCACGGGGAACCTACATAATCTATCGACTTTCTCTTAGAGATTGTTGATATTGAAGAAGGAGACCCTCTCCCTAGTCTCCTGCATAGGAAACCAAAAGTGCACTAATTGAGTCTAGAGCCAAGAGATCATTCACAAAATCTCATTAGGACACAAAATTAATGATGACTTGCTGTTTCACACAATGTGGAAAGTGAGAATATACTAAGAGTCCTACGCATTATCCTTGTGGTATTGCCAGAACATCCGAGTGATATGAAAGTATTCACGATCAAGATGGAAATCCTTCTAGAGCCAACATCAAACAAGATCTTGGTGGGTGACATGTGAGATCTTGCAAAAGATCAAGCTTGTGACAACTGGATAGAAACGATGGGGTGATTCACTCGTGAATCAACCCTGGTCCAGGAAATGAATTGACGAATACTTTTGGAAAACCATTCGATGTGCAAATCTTCTTTTCTAGCACATCGAATGTGTATTCACTTTCAAATTCAAAAGTATCTCGATTGAAAAATACTTTTGGAAAAACCGCTCGATGTGCGAATCTCTTCTTCTTTCTAGCACGTCGAATGTGTATTCTCTTTCAAATACAAAGGTATTTTTGATTGAAAATTGATCTTTCTCATAAAACCTTCGTCGATTTCAAAATCTTTCTTCTAGGCAATACGCGATTGTTTTCAAATCATTTTCATCAATCACCGAATCTCAATTCATTGGTTCACTCACTCCGTGTTGTCTTCTTTGAGACGTTCGGTTTGAGAACAACTAGAACAAATGCGAAACCCCGTCAAGGAGATTCTTAGGAATCCCACCGATCACATGCAAGATTTGTACCGATCAACGGGAACCGTGGGCGTGTACCTCTATTCAACGAAGTGATCAAAGATACTTTCGTGTATTTTATTGCTAATCGTTGTTTGCGGTACATTTGGACGGTTGCGGTGATCGTAATCGAGAGTCAATCCAAAGCCGCATGCTCACAACATCTATACTTAATTGAAGAAATCATGACCGGTGCATATCTACATAACCCGGTTCGATATTTCTATACTATGCTATCACTTTCGCAAAAATATCATGAACCAAGAAAGCTTCCGCTACTCGATGGAAAGATGTCATAATCCCGAAAGTGTGAGCATGTCGGTCTCGAAAGTCACAACATCACATGAAGGCAACACAACAAAGGGTGATCCAGATTTATCGTGGTGATGATCTCAAAGAAAGCTCAAGATCATCAAAGATGTGGATCAGTTCAAAGACCTCTACTTAAAGTACAAAGTTATCGGACTTTAAACAATCACTACTAAAGCACAAAGATGCGTGTTGAAGAATTCAAGTCTACGAGCTCAAGACTAAAGACAATAATAGAATGCTAGGATACAAAATGAATTTCATGGGGTGACCTCCCTTAGGGGGAGATTGTTAGGAATTGGAAATTCCATGAGAAAGTGTCGGTCACCCCAATTATGGTCTAGCATATATTAGCTCGTAGACTTGTAGTTTGTTACGTTATTTAGTAGTAAATTAGTTAGTTTGTAGCGTAGTTTAGTTTAGAGTAACACCGTGGAGGAAGGACGGTCTTTACCCATCAGATACCGATCCACGAGCCGATAGGAGGTCATTATGTCTCAGAATTATAAATACCCTTCCATCCATGGAAGGGTGGAGCTTTTCTTTAATCTAACATTCCATATTTTGTGAAGCAAGTCTCTACCAAGAAACTCCCTCTCATCTACTTTCTCTCTCTAATGGCAAACATGTATTTTGATCATCCAAGACCACCTAAATCATCACACAATAAATATTTTGATCCTACATTTTAAGAAGAGATAATGCATATCTTTTACGTGTTTTGTAAGCTGCAGAATTAGGGTTTCTTATAGTATAAAAGAAACCTGCGGCTAGGGTTTATGTATACCTTTCAATAACATTATTAGTGAATCAATATAGATCCATAGAGGATCAAGTATTTTGTGTTTATTGTCTCTTAACTCTTGTGTTCATATTCCGCGTGGACATAAGTTTAATAGAGGTTCTCTATAGTTTGCTTGTGATTACACAGGTTTTCTATCAGTTCATTAAGGCTCATAAGATCTATCTGGGACTGATCCAACAAGTGGTATCAGATCCTGGTGAGGATCTCTAAAAGAAGATTTCTTTTTCTCTCAAAACCATAAACACTCTCTAACAATGTCAACTTCAGGCATCGGACATTGAGAAGGAAAAGCTGAGTCATCAAACAATTACGCACTCGCCTCAAACAATTCAAGAAAGTTGTTACCACCATGTCAAACAACAATGCAAAGTTTCCCAATCAAGAAGGATGAATACGACATCTGGGCAATGAAGATGGAAAATTATATCACCAACAATGACTACCATCTCTGGAATATTGTTCTGAAAGGCAACAGTAAGAAGAAGACTGGTAGAGATACTGATGGTAATGTGATAATTCTTCTAGCAGTAACAACTGAAGAACATATTGCTCTTCAGAGGGAAACAAAGGCTAGTAATACCTTGCTCCAAGCACTACCAGATGAGCATATGAGTTACTTCCATCATCTTGATGATGTAAGAGAGATCTAGAGAGCAATCAAGGCAAGGTTTAGAGGTAACGAAGAGTCCAAGAAGATGAGGAAGACTATGCTTAAGCAGAGCTTTCAGGAGTTCACAATTTCTGAAGAGGAGGGCATACACAAGGGGTATGACAGGTTTACGAAAATCTTGAGCCAACTCAATCAAATGAAGTCCAAAACTGACAATGAGGAATGCAACATCAAGTTCCTGCGTGCTTTACCTTCTTCCTGGAGGCAGATTTCTCTTACTCTCAAGGCAAAGGGAGGCCTTGATTATTTAAGCTTTGATGACTTATAAAATAAGCTTAGAACTCTTGAAATTGATATCAAGGGTCATTCTACTTATTCTCTCACTCCAAAAAACTCAGCCTTTGTTAGTGCTACCAGCACTAATACAATGATGACATATGCTGAGAGTCCCACTTCATCATCAGCAGCAACCAAAGGACACACCTCTTCTACAAGAAAATCAAAGTCTAATACTTGTGATAGAGGATGTGCTTTATTCATTCGTTCTTGAGATCAAGACCAACAACAGTTGGTTTATGAAGATTTTGAACAGCTTGGATAAATGTGATTTGGAGGAGTTGGACATCAAATGGCGATGGCTATGCTTGTCGTAAAATCAACAGATTTGAGAAGAAGTCTGGGAGGAAGATCATCTACCACGGAAAAGAGGCGCCAGTTTGACAGAAGAAGATCGTGTTTTGAATGCAACCAAGTGGGTCACTTTGCGGAGAATGTCCAGATAAGAAGGAAGTGACAGAGAAGGTATTCTCGCATTCAAGCTCAAGTAAGTCGAGGACTCAAAACCCAAAGCCCTTTTGTCCTTGGACACAATGTCATTGACCGGACTACTTATGTGGATGACGATTAGGTTGAAAGTTCTCCTCAAGTTGGATTGCTTGTTGAGACTGGGGATGCTGCTGAGGCTGGAGATGCTGAGGAGTTTGCACTAATGGGGATCACATCTCAGGTACATAATTGCATATTTGGTTGTAATGATACATATGATGCCCTTAAAAGTGAATTTGATGACATTGATGGCCAATATAAAGAAAATTTTATTCAGATTCAAGCCTATAAGAAAACTGTCAAAACTTTAGAAAAGCAAAAGGTTTGGTACCAACAAAATCAATTGGCTCTTGAAGAGATAATTAAGGTGTTAGAGAGGGATTTGGAGAACACCACTAACTTGATAAAATTCTCTGAGAAAGAATATGTAAAATTTAATATAGAAAAAGAGGGTCTAAAGGCTAATTTAGATAAAGAGGTGGCTAGACATAAAGAGTGGCAAGAACAAGCTAAAAATCTAGACAAATTATGGAGAAGTTCTATGTCTAGAAAACTAAGATGGGGTTGGGCTTCAAGGACTATATTGGTCCGTATGAGGTAATAAATATAGTGTTTTAATCTTGTCACCGATGAAGAGGAAGAAAGATATCAGAAACCTATCAAATTTGTAAAACAAGGTGAAATGCATTATGTTCCTTCCTCAATCAATGGTATAGTTAGACCACCCAACCTGACTCGCACTTGGATGAATCACATGTGACCTAGGCCAAAAGTCTAATGAATTATCTGGCACTGGCAGTGAAACTAATAATTTTGTCTCTTGTTCTTCCAGTGATAAGACCTCAGAGACCCAGTCTAAAGACTATGCCAGTTTTGATTCAAGTGAAGAATCTACAACTCCCAAGTCTGCCTCTCCCAAGCCTTTGCTTGTTCACCCTGCCCCAAGAGTTGCTGTCGATGAATCATCTTCAAAGACATCTTATTTTAAAACCATTTCTTTTTCTTTTAATTCTGTTAAAAACAATTCTTGTTTTGGTTGTGGTTTGAATAAGTTTGTTTGTGATAAGACTAGTCATGTTATGAACAAGCATTTTAAGAAGAAATCATGTTTTGTTTGTGGTAGTACATTTCATCTTATTAGAGATTGTTATTTTTATGAGAAACAAATGGGTGTTGGTACTAACCAACAGAGGCAAAGACCAATATGGGATGATGTTTCTAATATTCCTCCATTCATTCCTGCTGGAAATTATGTGAGGACTAGCAGAACCAATCCTGCTGGTAGACCAGTTCCTGCTGGTAACCCAGTTTCTGCCGATAGACCATCTTTATCATGTTGGAGAAGAAATGTTCATAGGCCATTAATCAGACCTACTAGTACTTATTTTAAAAATGGATATAGGCATGTTAATAATGACCCATTGAATAAAAGGGGGGCAAGGTGGGATACTGCTGTTAAGACCTCAGCAGGTTGCTCTTGGAAACAAAATAGACCATCATTCATGAAGAATTCCAAGAACAATGGTGGATCTCATCAATCTGCAGGTTTTTCTAATATGATCCACAAGGCAGGCCCAAGTCAGTAATGACTTGGGTCTCCATGTATTCTATTGTTGTTGTATATCTTTTAACTTGTAGGATGATCCTCATACAAATAAAGATTTAGGTATTGTTGATAGTGGATGTTCTAGGAGTATGACAGGAACGTAGACAGATTTCATGATTTTGTATCTCTTCAAGGAGGTATCATACATTTGGAGGAGGAGATGGAAACATAATAGAAGGAACCATTAGAACTTCCAAGTCGGACTTTGAGAATGTGTATTATGTGGAAGAACTTAGAAACTTCAATCTATTTTATGTGTCTCAAATCGTGACAAGAAAAATTATGTTATATTCAACGACATCGAATGTCTTGTACTTTCCAAAAACTTCCAGATACCTGATGACAGTCAAGTTGTGCTGAAGGTACCAAGGAAACATAATCTGTATACATTCAACCTTAATGATGTCCAGCCTGAAGGAGATTTAGCTTGTTTGGTGGCAAAAGCATCCTTGGATGAATCTAACAAATGGCATAGAAGGATGGCTCATGTCAATTTCAAAACTATCAACAAACTAGCTAAACATGGTTTAGTTCATGGACTTCCTTCCAAAGTCTTTACCAATGAGCACAATTGTGTGGCCTGCAACAAGGGAAAGCAGCACAAGGCTTCCTATAAATCTATTACTACTCACAAGACAATCTCGAACCTTTGCGACACGCACAGGACCTCTTTGGTCCCACATCTATCGAAGCATTGATCACAAGTACTATTGTCCGGGTGTTACTGATAACTACAGCAGGTTTTGCTGGGTATTCTTTTTGGAAACTAAGGATGAAACATTTTAGGTTATTCAAAACTTTATTGCCCTGGTTGAGAATTAGGTGAATAAAAAGGTTAAAGCCATAAGGTGTGATAACGAGACAGAGTTCAAAAATGCCAAATTAATTGAACTCTTTGCTTCTAAGGGGATCAAAAGGGATTACAGTAATGACAGGACTCCACAACAAAATGGAGTTGCTAAAAAGAAGAATAGAACCCTTATTGAAGCAGCAAGGTCTATGCTTGCTGATTCAAAGTTGCCTACCATGTTTTGAATAGGGTGTTGATAACTCATCCTCACAATAAGACCCCTTATGAACTTTTGTCTCGGAAGATTCCTACCATAAGCTACTTTAAGCCTTTTGGTTGTCATGTGACCATCTTAAACACCAAAGGATCATTAGGGCAAATTTGAAGGAAAAGCGGATGAGGGTTTTGTAGTTGGCTATTCTGCTCATCGTAAAGCTTACAGGGTGTATAACATCTCTACCAAGAGGATAGAAGAAACATGGAATCTAAGATTTCTGGAGGACAAACCTAATGTTCAGGGAGCAGGTCAAGAATGGTACTTTGATCTTGACTATTTAACTGATCACTTAGGTTATACTCGTTATAAATCTAATCTTTCTGCAGAACTACAAGCTTCTCAAACTAACATTGCAGGTTCCTCAAATGATGAAACAGACTCAGATTATGATGAACAACTTATTGTTGTTCCTTCTTTTCCAACTAACCACTTTTCAGGTACCAAGGTCACAGATTCTTCCGATGTAGCTTCAAGTGATTTAAGGTATGCGAGAAGAACTTGTGAAGCTTCAACGCCAAGAGCATGCAAAGAAGGATGATGCCGAAAGAATGGTTATGAATTCTCCAAAGATACATAGGAACTCTTATGGCGGTGAAACTATTGAAGCCCGCAGGAATTTTGATGTCACGATAATGTATATGTTCCTCGCCGGTAGTGCGATCGATTCTCGGGTCGAAAGTCACGATAATGTCATTTCTGCTTGTAATGGTTCAGTGGCTGCTGATGTTGATTCTGCTGCTAGTGTTCTTGTTCCTCCTGCTAGTGATATTATTTATGCGGTTCCCTCCACTACTCCATCTATTGATACTCTGGGTTTAGATGATTCTCCCACCAGATTTCCAAGTCCATCTTATTTAGCCAATTCACAATATTCAAGCTCTGAATTGGATGGCATTCATCATTTTCCAAGAACAGCATTTTTATTCTTCTTCCTATGATGATGACTTTGGTCCTACTATCAATAATCTGGTCACATCAGTTGATGTTAGTCCTAATGTTACAAAGAGGATTAAAACTGTTCATCCACAATCTCTAATTATTGGTGATCCTACTTCCTCTGTGCAAACAAGGAGCAAGGTGAAGAAGACAAGATTTGGTGAATCTGCATTTCTTAGTTACATTCAGGATCAATATAGGAACAATCACATAGACTATCATCATTGTATGTTTGCTTGTTTCCTCTCTCAAGTTGAACCTAAAAGTGTTGCAAAGGCTTTAGTAGATGAAGATTGGGTAGCTGCTACGCAAGAAGAAATGCAAAAAAATTTAAATCAAAATATTTGGGAGCTTGTTCAGTTGCCTGCTGGAAAATATGCAATTGGCACAAAGTGGATTCTGAAGTGTAAGAGAGATGCAAGGGGGATTGTGGTAAGGAATAAGGCTAGGTTGGTTGCTCAAGGTCACAGGCAAGAAGAGGGAATTGATTATGATGAAGTTTTTGCTCCTGTAGCAAGAGTTGAAGCTATCAGACTCTTCTTGGCTTTTGCTTCCTACATGGGCTTCATGGTATATCAGATGGATGTTTAAAGTGCTTTCCTATATGGTGAAATTGAAGAAGAAGTGTATGTCACTCATCCCAAGGGATTTGTAGACCCTCACAATCCAGATATAGTTTACAAAGTGGTAAAAGCACTATATGGACTTCATCAGGCACCAAGAGCATGGTATGCCAGGCTTTCATCATTTCTGTTGAAGCATGGCTACAAGAGAGGTGCAATTGATAAGACATTGTTCATCAAAAAGAACTCTAGGGATATCATTCTTGTTTAGGTATATGTGGATGACATTATCTTTGGTTCTACCAAAGAAGCTTGGTGCAGGGAATTTGAGGAGTTGATGAAAAGTGAATTTGAAATGAGTGCTATGGGTAAGCTTACTTTCTTTTTGGGTCTCCAAATTAAGCAACAGTCAGATGGTATTTTCATCAGTCAGGAGAAATATGTTCAAGACATCCTTAAGAAGTTTGATTTAGAGAATGTGAGGACTGCAACTACCCCTTATGAAGCCCCAAAGCTTAAGTCAAATCATGAACCGAGATCTTTTTGTTAATGTACATCCAGACAAATCTATGATTGGTTCTTTAATGTATTTGATGACTTCAAGGCTCGATATCATGTTTGTAGTCGTGCTTGTTCCGGACATCAAGTCACTCCTTTGACTTCCCATTTGAATGTCACAAGAAGATTTTCAAGTATCTCAAAGGTCAACCTAAGTTGGGTCTTTGGTATCCTAGAGAGTCTCCATTTGAGTTAGAAGCTTATAGTGATAGTGACTATGCCGGTACAAACTTTGATCAAAAATCTACTCTTGGGGTTGTCATTTTCGGGAAGGAGATTAATCTCCGGCAATGCAAGAAGGACCATAGTGGCTACATCTTCTCAAGGCAGTATGTTGTCACGCTAGTTGTTGTGGTCGTCGCACTTTGGATACAAAATCGCTTATTGGATTATGGGTTCAATTTTATGAACACTAAAATCTTTATAGACAACCAAAGTACAATTTGCATTGTTAAAAACCCCGTCTTTCATCGTAGAACTAAACATATTGAAATAGGACACCATTTTATAAGGGATGCTAATGAAAATATCTTCTTCAAGTGGTTAAAATTCACATCGATGATAATGTAGTTGATTTGTTGACTAAAGCTTTTGATGGTCCAAGGTTTCAATTTTGGTTGTCCATATAGGCAAGATCAACCCCGATTGTTCTGCTTGAGGGAGGATTATGCCTAAGGGAGGCTTCGGATTAAGGGGAGGATTTATGTTGTATATTATGCATATATTTGTATATTTGTATATATTTGTTTTGTATATTCTGTGTACTACTAACCATTTTTCAAATCAAGTGTCAAACACACAATCAGTAGCAAAGATTAAACTACAAGCATAAAAGTCTTTTATTCATATTAAACACTGCATTCTGAGATGCAGTGTAAAATTACAAGACTTTAACATTCTGCTGATTACATCAAGACTCCATCATAACATGCTTCACAAAAGATTCCTCCAGACTCCAGCTTTCATCTCCCAGGCACCTACTCAGGCCTCCTCTTAGCCCACTTTGGCATCCTCTGATGCTCCTTTCCCCACCTCTTGATGTAGTCCCACACTTTAGGGCAAGCAAGACCAACCACTTGAGCCCTTTTCTCGGGAGTTGGGTTGAAGGGTCCTAGTCTTGGATCAACAGGACTGCAATCGCACAGTGGCACAATGGCAAGAGGAGCAACATTCACAGCTTGAAGCTCCACCATTTTCATCATCTCAGATCTAAATAAGTGAGACAAAGCTCGGCATGGAACTCACTCAACACGAGTTTTCGACTTTGGAAGGTGCGTAAGATTGATCTTGGAGGAACTTCCAAGAGGTGCTAGTGATGGTGGAGGGTTTGTTGACATGAACCTCGAGTTGTTATTGTAGGAGGAAAGTTATACATCCATCCATCATTGGATGATGTCTCCTCATATGAGTATGAAAATATCTCAATTGGATGATTGGGAGAGTTATTCATAGTGGTGATCGTTGTGTTAGGTTTATTTGGTTTGTATGTGATTTATGAGGCAAGGGGTTGGTTAAATAGGCAAAGTCATGGTGCAATATTAGGTTGTTAGAATTTATGGACGTAATGACTTGGTAGATATTTGAATTAATGAGGTTAAGGCGATGACTTTTAATGCATGATTAAGTACAATGAGGGTTGAATTTTCTTCATTCCTGCCGATTACCGATTGTTTCGTTGAGGGCAATGATTTTTGTTGGTAGCTTTGATATGGAAACAAGGTCAAACGTTCGATCATTCTCATTGGTTGACTAAATGGTTTCTACTATTTGACTTTTGATTCTTCTGGTTTTGTAAAATTGGGAATTAAATATGGGATTTGATTATCGTCAAAATTGGTCAAAGATTCTATACGAATGTTTTGCCGATTTAAATGGTTATTTTAAGTAACTTACTTAAATAACCAATTTCAGTTATCCCATAACCTAATTGCTCAATTCCCTCTCATTTCAAACTAAGCACATCTTCAACCTTCTGAAATCATATAATGGCGACACTGGCATACAAGGTCGATCATAATAAAGTTGCATTCTTGGAAAGAGCCAAAGGAAGTGATGTGTATGATCCAATGGTAGATTTCCTTCTACGTTCAAAGCTTAGGTATGCCCTAACTTTCTGTCCATCTATTGTTTATGACTCTTTAGTCAAGCAATTCTGGGCCACAGCTTATGAGAGATCTCCTGAGGGTCAACCCAAGGAGATTGTGGCCACCATAGATGGACAAGAGTGTGTCGTCACTGAGTCACTCATAAGGACTCAGTTACAATTAGACGATGAAGGAGGAATGTTTAAAAACAATAGAGAAGAAATAATCACTGGTTTGGCCAGCATAGGGTATCCCACTGATGGGAAATTCATTTGGTTTAAAAATAATTTTTGCCCTAAATGGAGGTTTTTTGTCCATACCCTCCTTCAGTGTCTTAGTCCTAAGTCTGGGGGTTGGGATCAGTTCTCTAGCTCAATTGCAACTACTATAATTTGTTTGGCTCAGGGAAGAAATTATAATTTTTCAAAATATATTTTTGAGGAAATGCTTAGAAATATAAAGGATACCAAACATAAATTTTTAATGTGTCTGTGGAGTCCCAAACCTTGGATCTAGAACACTTAGCTTGTAAACATGTTAGTTGTCTTGGATGGTTCCAAAACAACAATGAGAAACTTTGTTGTAGATGCACACAAGTATGCGGAATCTACTTGAATGCACTTAGAAGATTTAATGTAAGAACAATGTAACGCCAACATCTTCAATATTATTAAGAATAATACGAGTACTCTCCTAGTACTAGGGTTTACAACCTTGAAGCTCTACTTAAGACGGCTAGAATATGAGATGTGTGTTTAACCTAGCTAGGATCTCCTTTTATACACTAAGGAGATCCCTTACAGAGATAACTATGCATTAAGTATATCATATCTTCTATTGGAATAGAAGATATGCTATTACAAACAATACACGACATTCCTTACTTAGAACAGTACAAACTTAATACTGTCAGTACTAATATTTCCACTATCAGTACTAACTATTTAATACTTATCAAACAATGCTATCAGTACTAACTTTACTACTATAAGTATTAACTCCTAAAAGCGAATTTCCCAACAATCCTCCCCTAAACTTGTGATTGGGTTTCAGAATCACAAGTTTCTTCAGCCTTTGAGGATTCTTCCAAACTCAATTTCGCTAGGTCTTCCGACTTGGTTAAATATTTTATCAAGAACTCCTTAGCCATGTCATCTTGCATTACCCATCCTTAGCCCATCGGCAAGATTTCTAGAAGAGTTCCTAGTGCAAGTGGATAGGTTCTTTCAACCAACATGTAGATATATGTCCCACTACATGTGGTAACCAAGTCTGATCCACGAGAATCAATCGGGGTCCAAGTTAGTGCTTCCTCTCCGTGTTGATACTTCCATTGTCCCGCTAGATCCGGTTCAAAGATATTTTGGAGCTCATAAAGTAGCTCTAGATCCTTATCATTGTCGGATCTTTGTTCTTGAACCTTTTTGACTAACTCCCAAAGCTTGAGTAGATCCTCCTCATCAATGAATGCAAATAAATCTACCAAGTATAGATAGGCACTTGTTCTTCCACCAATTCTGTGTATCCTCCAGTGTTGCTTCTACCTTGGCTCTCATGTCATCTCATGTTTTCCAGTCTTCATCTAATTTAGCCATCTTTTTCTTTTCTTTCTCATCAGCCTCCTTTTGCAACTCTTGCTCATCCCATTCAGCTGCAATTTTCCTTTCTGCTTCTTCATTTAACCTTTCAATCTTAGCCCCGACAACTTCTTCTTCTTTGGTTCTTCTTCCAATCCTTTTCCCTTGTCATTAGGATCTATCTTTGAGCCGAGGAAGTTGGTGATGGTGGAGCACCTCATTCTCGATTGTGACTCCTTTTCTTTGGGCTTGGTTGCTTCGATTTAGTTTTCTTTCTCAGATATAGAACAGGAGGCTTCTTATAAGTTGGAGAGATAGGGACTGATTTCTTCAAGCTCTGAAGTCCCAAGACTGCATGTTTCTCTCTATCTTCTTCATCACTGTCTTCATGTGGAGTAGTAGTGATGATGGTGGCCTCTGTTGTTGTGGCTTATTGTAGTTCAGCAGCTACTTGAAAGATTGGGCTTAGTACTGATTGCAGAACACCATGAGTACTAAGTGTCAAGCTGCCCTCACCACTTCCAGTTGTGTTACCTGCTGAGAGAGGTGGGTCACTGGGCATTTGGGATGCACTATCAGGCCTAGCTTGAGCAGATATACCCCCTTTAAGCCTTTGCACGGGTCCACCACCGCGAGGAATGCTCACTAGGTGTTGGCATGGATTGGTGCGATGTTACCACAATCCTCACCAGACTTCTAAGCCTAGTTGAGTAGTGGCAGCCCTCATCACACTATCTCCTCCAACACCTGAGATAGGCTCATCTGCTTCAATTAGAGGAAGAGAATGGGGCTGAGCATTCCCACCCCTGTCTGGATTGCCTACTTGTTGATGAAAGTGGTTGATTGGGATATTGTTCAGGATCCGTGGGTGTGTGTTGGGAGCCACCTGTGCTTGATGGTCCTTCACCCTCTGCAATAAGCATGTTAGCAAACAAAGGCACTACAACCCCATTATAGCCTACCACATCCCTTAACATATTTGAAAACACTTTGGTCGTGAGTAGTTTTGAAGGATAAATATTTTTGTGAGGTTGTAGGTTTTGTTTCAAGATCCAAAATACTTGTATAACACAGGACACATCGAAACTTGGTTTCTTGTTGCATTTTTAAGCATACCCTCAAAATATAGTTGGAAAAATTGAACACCGTGCCTGTTGCAAGGCAGATCAAGGTTGTGGCTATGTTTGTGGGAATAGCATCCCAGCCAGTCCTTTTTCTCAAGCAGTGTAGGAGGGTATGGATTAGAAATCTCCATTGTGGGGAAAACTGACTTTTGTGAAAATTGTAAGTGTCATCATGTCTATACCCCATCAATGAGAGTTGTTCAAAAATTTTAGTGCCTGGCAAAGTGTTAATACCTTCAGCATCTCCAAGATGAAGATGTTCTCTTAGAGAGGCTTCAGTAATAACAATTTGAGTGCCATCCACTATACCGTTAACTGTTGTACCCTTCCTCGATTATTGAGGCAATTGCGCTTCCAAAACTTTCTAACATGGGTACATAAAATAGTAGGGTTTAAGAGTAAAGCAAACCCGATGTCGCTTGAGTTTAGAAAGGCTATTATCTCAAGAAATTCATCATGACCTTCTGGAAATTCCAAGCATGCCACCATGTTATGCTTGTCGACAAAATCAAGAGGACCCATGAATGATTAGAGTAAGGGTTAGTAAAGTGGGATTGAGTCGCAAAAGCCTTTATTGAATTGTGGTGAAAGAAATTGGAAAGTTATGCAATTTTTAGAGATTTGGAGAGTTTTGGTTGAACCGCCTTATAAATATTTATGACAATAAGTGAAGAGAAACCAATTAGGGAACCCTTTTATAAGGAAACAGGCGGTAAAAACTCTACTTACAAAAGTAATCATTGCATAACAGAGTTTTGGAATAAGTACTAATGGCTAGTTCATCAGTACTAACTATGCTTATCAGTACTAACTTATAACCATCAGTATTAACTTTACCCATCAGTATTATCTCATAGTATGAAAATTATAATACTGAAACCTCAATTTTGAAGAGATTAAGTGTGGTGACAGACACTTAATCAAGGTCGGCCTTACATGGCCTCTGGTTTGGTCAAAACCAATGGTTTCAGTGCATAGCACTGCCTGTGATGGATAGTCCCAAAGGGCCTTCCTGATAGGGTTTCCAACTCGTGGCAGGTGTTGCCTCCAACACAAGTGTTGGATTCACATTTGCTCATTGTTCTCTAAGCCATATACCATTGGGCTAGTCACACTATCTGTAAACAGATAGAATGGCAAAGAGTGGGTTAGTGCAGAATGATCTGACTAACTGAAACCATCAATTTATGTTCATTAATATAACAAGATGCCACATAATGCTTTGGCATCACACAATCCATAGTTACAGCAAGTTCCATCATGTGGTGGCTTTAGAATGAGCATAAGAAAGAGAACCACGTGTGCTATAACATTGAGTCACCAAACCATATCCATACTGCTTGTGTTATGCCTTAAAAGTTAGTCCAAAACCAAGAAAACACAATCCAAGACATTTTCTTGCCAATCCGTATTAACTTAACACAATCAGTATTAACTGGATAACAATCAGTACTAACCACCAGTTTACCAAACTTTACAAAATAGAGAGAGATAAGACATATTACGGATGAAGCATCCCAATACTTGTGACCAAGTACTGAAACCTTCCCAAATCAAAAGCTTTGGTTAAAATATCTGCAACATTAAACTCAGTATCAATCCTATCAACCTAAATAAGTTTCTTTTCATTATAGTCTCTTATAAAATGATGTCTTATCTCTATATGCTTATTTTTAGAATGAAAAACTGGATTTTTTATAATGCGTATAGTACTGTTCTTATCAATATAAATGACAGTGCCCATGAAATTATACCCATAATCAAGCTTCTGATTCTGAATCCAGAGAACTTGACCACAGCAACTTGCAGCAGCTACATACTCAGCCTCAGTTGTAGAGTTTGCCACAATACTATGCTTCTTGCACTGCCATGAAATCAACCTATCACCAAGGAACTGACATCCTCCTGTGGTTGACTTCCTATCAAGACTTGCCCCAGCATAATCACTGTGAGAGTAAGCTACCAGATCAAAGGGAGAGTCCTTAGGATACCAAAGGCCTAGTTGAGCATGGCCTTTCAGATATCTAAAGATTCCTTTAACTGCATGCAAGTGAGAAAGCTTTGGAGAGACTTGGAATCTTGCACATGCACACACTGCAAACATAATATCTAGTTTGGAGGCAGTCAAATGCATCAATGATCCAAGCATGGACCTATAGAGATGCTGATCAACTTCTTCACCATCAGCATCTGGAAGTAGTGGCTTATTGTACTCCATAGGAGTGCTTGCAATCTTTGTATTTTCATAGCCAAACTTCACAAAATCTCCTTGACATCCTTATCCTTACTAATAAATATGCCATTTGTCTTCTGCTTGACTTGTAGCCCAAGAAAGAAGGTGAGTTCTCCCATAGAACTCATCTCGAACCCGTCATGCATCAACTTCTCAAACTCTCTGCATAGATCCTGCTTGGTTGAACAAAAAATAATGTCATCATATATATGAACTAGCAGGATATCAGTCTTCACATTCTTGATGAATAGAGTCTGATCAATCTTCCCTCTTCTGAAGCCACTGCCCAAAAGATACTTGGCTAAAGTTTCATACCAAGCTCTAGGGGCATGATGCAGACCATAGAGTGCCTTCTAAACTTTGTACACTTTTTCTGGAAAGGTTGGATCTTCAAACCCAGGAGGTTGACAGACATACACCTCATCCTCAATCTTCCCATAGAGGAAAGCACTCTTCACATCCATCTGGTATACTGTGAAGTCTTTATATGATGCATAGGCCAGTAAAAGTCTGATAGCCTCAATCCTTGCCACTGGAGCAAAGACCTCTTCATAATCAATCCCTTCTTGCTTTGTATACCCCTGAGCTACCAGTCTAGCCTTGTTCCTTATTATTACACCCCTTTCATCCTTCCTGTTCCTGAAAACCCATTTAGTGCCAATGGCTCTCTTACCATCAGGAAGATCCACCAGAACCCATACATTTTGAAGTTTAAACTGGAGAAGCTCTTCTTGCATTGTTTATACCCATGATTCATCTTCAAGAGCTTTGGAGACTTTCTTTGGTTCTGCTTGGGAAACAAAACAGGCAAAGAGACATGTCTGTGAGGCACCATGATTTCTTTCTTCATAGATGGCACTGAAGAATCCTGTCTCACTATGCTGAAATTTAGATCTTGTAGTTCTTTCAGCATTGACATCTCCAATGACATTTTCCAAGCGATGATATTGATTGATTCTTCTATGTGGTGTAGCAGGAAGAGCATAAGATGAAGCTATATTGGTCATATCAATCTCATCAGCTTCACCATAGGGATCAGGAACCTCTGTATTAACTGATGGAATAGTCTGAGGACCATCAGTACTAAAATTTGGCTCATTAGTACTAACTTGCGGCTTATCAAGATTAACTACGCTTGTATTGAACACTTGAGGTTCAATCACTATTTCATCTCGTATTGGTTACATCTCCTTCAAAGATTAGAATCATTGGTCTTTGAGACCGATCATCGCCTTTGTTTGCCTCCCACAAGGAGTGCTTCCACCTAAGTTGTCATTCCAAATGGGCAATAGAATGCGCTATCCTCATCATCGAATCGCATCGGACCTTGCTTTTCTCCCGCAATCATGTTAGAATCCACGAAATAGGCACATAGTTCATAGATTTTGTTAGCATATCAATATCAAAAGCCATGTTGGTCATTGCCCTCTACACTAGGTTTGTCCTCAAGAAACTCTATGTGCGATTCTCCTCTATCCTTCGGTTCTAGAATTATAAACCCTAAAGGATTTACTATTCAATGAGTAGCCAACCAGATATCCACTATCAGATTTTCCATCAAACTTACCTAAGTGATCAATGGTATTGAGAATAGAGACATGACACCCAAAAGGTTTAAGAAAGTCTAGGGTGGGCTTTCTACCTAAAAACAGCTCATAGGAAGTCTTGCCATGAGGCTTTACAATCAGTACCCTTTTGAACATAAAAAGCAGTGTTAACTGCCACAGCCCAAAATGTTGTGGGTAACTTGGAATCTGCTAACATAGTCCTAGCAGCCTCAATCAATGTCCTATTTCTCCTTTCAAGAACCCCATTTTGTCGAGGAGTTCTAGCTACACCGGATTCTCTTTAATACCCTTAAGTTGATGTAAATCATTCATTACTTGGTTTTAAACTCGTCCCATTATCACACCTAATGATTTTAACCTTCTTATCGCTAGGTTCTCATCGCAGACTATGTAAGACTTAAGGATTTCACCGGTCTCATCCTTAGTATTCATGAAGAAAACCCAAGTAAATCACTAAAGTCATCAACACAACCAAACAATACTTCTTAAAATTCAGTCGCTAACATTGGTGGGGCCAAACAAGTCCATGTGCAAGATATGAAGTGGTTGGGTGATAGAGTTAAAACTTTGGGCTTACAAGAGGCTCTATGTCGCTTCCTTTGAGGCATGCACTACATGTCTGTTCATTTTCAAATCTTTTTGAAGGTAAACCTCTTACAAGGTCATTTTAGCTAAAAGATTTATTACTTTAAAGTTCACATGACCTAGCCTTCTATGCCATAACATAGATTCATCCAAAGAAGTCAGAGTAACTAAACATGTAAGGTTGTCTTTGGGCACTATGTTTTCATATTGACACCGCATGATTGCTTTTCCTAGGAAACTTAAGTAGAACCTGATCATCACTAGGTAACTTAAAGTTAGGAGATAAAACCAAGCAATCAGTATTTGTGAATAGAACAAAATTCCTCTTGTCACACATTTGTGACACACTGAACATATTGTATTTGAGTTCTTTCACATATTACACATCTTCAAAGTCCATATTACCAGTCTTGATTGTGCCTTTACCAGTAATTCTTCCACCAATTCCTCCTCCAAAGAAACATATCCTCCATTCAAATTAGTGAAGGTCGAAGATAGGATAGATTTCAATCATGTGCTCGAACACCCACCGTCTCGAATAGCCAAGATTATCATTATTGTTGGAATGTTCCTGCACAGAAAATAAGGAAATTAGTTCCTTTTAGGGACCCAAGCCATCACTGACTTGGATCTGCCTCGTGCATCAATGTAATCATATTTTTTTAGAGTAACTGATGCACTGTTGGGTTGAGTGGTCTTTCTCACCCAACAAGTTGAGGGCTTAACAGCATTGCCCTTGTTTCCCTTTGCAGCATTCACTTTAGAGACAGCAGGTTTCATTTTAGGCTTAAAAGTATTAACTTTTGACCTATCAGTATTAAGTCTTGGCTCATAAGTATTAACCTTTTTCTTGTAAATATTGATTTGTTCATCATAAGAGTTAAAGGTTTATGCTGATTTAAAGGACCTGGGTGAAGTAGATGATGATTTTGAAATGTTTCTTTTGGGTCTTTCACCAAATACTCTGGGTTGTGCTCTAGCAGTATTAACTGGCCTTGCATTATTCAAAGGTTTTATGCCAGTTTTGAGAAGAACTGCTCTAGGGGTCATGATGGGTTGAGGTCTCATGGGGTGTCTGCAATGAGCCTACAGATGAGAGAAGCTACCACACACAAAGCAAGATTTATTACACATGACAAATTCATCTCCTAGTTGCTCAGATTTTAACTGGTTCCAATTTCTTTTGTTACCTCTAGGACTAGATGACCTGTTTCTATACATCTCAGCATATTTTACTGGCTTTTAAACAGGTTTGTCAGTTCGTTTTACAGGTTTAGAGTCCTGTACTTGCTTTGGTTCACTAGACTCTATACTAGCCTTTTTATTTTCAGATACAGACACCTTAGGTAAGGAGGTGTCACTGGCACTTTCAAACACTTCATCAGTCTTTTCAAGGAAAGTACTTTTGATTATAGGGCCTCGGACAAATGTGGGTTCCTTAAACTCTTCTAATTCAGTGTGTGCAAGGTCTATACCAGGAGGTGAAGGGATACCTCTTAATGGTGGTGGTGTTGTCTTATACCCCATACCTGATTTGGCTTTGCCAACTAATGCTTTCTTCAGGTATCTATCAACTCTCTCAGAGTTATAATGTTGTGAGTCTTTAAGTTGCTCAACACTTAACTCTATATTATCTTTAATTGTAGTGACTTTCTCTAGTTCTTCTTTTAACACATTTATGGTGATGTCTTTGAAAGAGATTTCCCTATTAAGCACAGCAGTTATTTCAGTAAACTTTGACTCATTTTCTTTATAGTGCACAATTTGTTTTTCTAGAATTGCTAAGCCTCTTTTATGATTTGCTAAGTTGTAGCTTGTTTTAGCAAGTTCTTCAGACACATTATCAAACATGGTTTTTAGCTCTAAATATTTGTTTACTGGAATACATGTATCTGAACAATTAAGTACCTCAGATACCAAAGCCATGTTGATTGGACTTTCTTCTTCATCAGCCATGAAGCTCCAATCATATCCAGCACCATCCATAGCCACCATTTCTTTTGAAAAAGAGTTGTCAGCATCACTGTGTCTCCCTTTGCTCCTAGGACTTCTGCATTCTCTAGAAAAATGCCCAAGCTTGCCACAGTTGTAGCATTTAACCTTTCCCTTGTCAAACCCAGCAGTGTCTCCATCATTGATCTTAATCTGCCTTCCAGTTTTCTTCATGAACCTTTTTGCCCTCATACTGATCAGGGCAATGTTCCATTTGATGTCCATCTCTTCCATGTCTTCTTCATGGATTTGTCTCAGATCATCATGAGTGATCTGAGATCCTTGACTCTGTTTAGCTATAAAAGCATAAATTGTACCTTCATTGATGCCTGCTGCAGTGGTTACAGAGCCATCAGTACTAACATCAAAACTGTCCATATCATTGCTAGTGACAGGGTGAGCCACAAAGCCTATGTTTTGTGACCCAGAACTGGAAGATGCAGCTGCTTTTCTCTTCATGTCTTGTTCAATCACCTTAAAGCTATTGAACAAATTGTCCAACTTCATGGTTTCAAAATCTGGCTTGTTCTTCCACACAATGACATGAGTGTCCCACTTTGGTGATGGAAGACTTCTAACAAACTTGAGGTTAACATCTTCCTTGGAGAGCTCCACATCCAAGACTGCAAGTTGACTAACAAGTTTTTGAAGCCTATTATAAACCGAGTCAATAGACTCAGTTGCACCAGCAGTGAAGTTTTCAAATTCTTGCTTCAAAAGAGTCTTTTGCGTTTTCTTGGTGACAGAATCTCCACCAAATCTGGTTTCAATGGCTTTGAACAAACTCTGAACATCTTTGTGTTTGTTGAAGGTGAGTTGATGATCATCAGGTATTGCCATAAGTAAAAGACTTCTTACCTTGAGATCATTGCCTCTTAGAGCCATTTCTTCATTGGTGATAGGATCACCTTTTTCTTTAACAACGGTCTTACCATTAACTTCTTCAGTTGCAGTGGTTTTGTAAGAGTTTCCATAGAGCACAATGTTCCACAGTTTGAAATCAATTACCAAGAAGTATTGCTCTATTCGCATTCTCCAGAGTTCATATTCATTTGGCTGCAACTTAGGAACTCTGTTAATAGCATTGGATTTGTCAAAATCCATTTCTTCAGATTAGTCACACAGGATCTTCTAAAAACAAAGCTTCAGGACACAAGCTCTGATACCACTTGTGGAGTCCCAACCCTTGGATATAGAACACTTAGCTTGTAAACGTGTTAGTTGTCTTGGATGGTTCCAAAACAAAAATGAGAAACTTTGTTGTAGATGCACACAAGTAAGCGAAATCTACTTGAATGCACTTAGAAGATTTAATGTAAGAACAATGTAACACCAACAGCTTCAATATTATTAAGAATAATACGAGTACTCTCCTAGTACTAGGGTTTACAACCTTGAAGCTCTACTTAAGATGGCTAGAATATGAGATGTGTGTTTAACCTAGCTAGGATCTCCTTTTATACACTAAGGAGATCCCTTATAGAGATAACTATGCATTAAGTATATCATATCTTCTATTGAAATAGAAGATATGCTGTTACAAACCATACACGACATTCCTTACTTAGAATAGTACAAACTTAATACTATTAGTACTAATATTTCCACTATCAGTACTAACTAGTTAATATTTATCAAACAATGCTATCAGTACTAACTTTACTACTATAAGTATTAACTCCCAAAAGCAAATTTCCCAACAGTATTCTAGATTTCTTCAGATGATATTAAGCATTGAACCCTCTGATAAAACCCCAAGGGCAATCAGTAAATTAACTGCTAAATTGTTTGCAAAATGAAACCAATTTCTTTGGAGAATCTGAGCCCTTGCTACCTTCTATGTTTCCAAGTGGCAATGTAGCTGCTGGTGCAGGTGTTCTGGTGTGTGTTCTGCGGTGGCTTAGAGCCCAATATTGATGTGGCAGTTGGTGGCCCTATGTCACCAACCCCAATCCGCTTTGGTGCCTCTGCATCGCCACCGATATTGGGCCTCAATGCTCTGATGCCTCGCATCGCTTGCCACCGATAACCAGCAACCCCCATCTCCTCCACCTATAGCCCCACCATCTCCTAGAGTTGTTGCTCCTGAGGAGCCAGTTATTGCCTCTGAGTCACAGGAACAAACTCCTGTTGAGACTGAGGTCAATCTTGACCAACCATTTGTCCAACCTTCTAGTCCACCTACTCATACTTTTGAGGATGACACCAACTTTGGTGGTGATTTTTATATGTCTCCTCCCAGGTCTAATGAAGCTCCCAACACCTCAGGAAATCCTGTTTGTGGAGCTGAGGATCCTGATAATCTAATGAAAATGTCTAGCTTACTTGACAGGTATATTTAAAAGGTTGATGACTTGGAGGCTCATTTAAAAGAAACAAGGAATGAGCTTCAGGAAACTTAGAAATCCCTTGGTGGAGCTGTGGTTAAACTGGTTGGAAGGGTACAAGAATTGGAGAATAGACCGCATAAGAGAAGGAGTAAAGTTGTGGTTTCTAAGTCAAAGGAGGAGGAGGAGGAAATTGATTTGGATGCTCTCCATGTTTTGGCTTCTGTATCTTTAGATGAGACTGCCACAAAGCAAGATCATGTGTCAGAGTCTGGAGTTCCTTCAGAGCTCAAAGTTTTTACAAGAAGAAGGACTCAGAGGAAAAGAAAGCAGACCTCTGGATCATCAGCATTTGAGAGGTTTAAGACTGTTGTTACTGATAGTCCAAAGGATTCTTCTGATAGCCATGTTGCTGTGGATAAGGAGAAGGTTGCCTCAGATAAAGTACATGATCCTGCTGATATTGTTGGTGCTGATAAGCCTATTCATACTGACACTTCAGCCATTGCTTCTGAGATACCAGTACCTATTCCTTCTGACCCCAAGGCTACTTCTGAAGATGTTCAAGTGGGTATTTCTCCAGTGGATAAGGGAAAGGCTCTAATGGTTGAAGAGGAAATGGATCCTGTAGCTTTTAAGGCTGAACAATAAAGGCTTTTTCGACTTCATGAGATTGAAAAGGGTGATAGGGAGGTGGCAGAGAGTGTTCAAGCTACATAGGATGTAGAATTTCAAAGTCAACCTCACACATTTCCTGACATCACACCACAAAGAAAGCAAGAACTTGATGAGGCTGCTTTACACTTCACTGATGCCACATGGCAATCAATTGTGGGTGGAGTCACTACTAACACATCCCTTGATCAATCCATCTTGGGTGGTGCTTTTGATTCTGATAACTTTGTTGCTGACCTGATTGCTCTTGCTAAGCAGAGGCAGAGAGCAGATGCAGAAAGGAAGGCTAAGGCTAAGAGAGATAAGCCTCCTACCCAAGCTCAGCAAAGGCAACACATGAGGGAATTGGTGAAGAATATGAGTTGTGCCATATATAATACTGGTTGGACTATGAAGTATGTGAAGACTCTGAAGGATGATGAATTACAGAATGTATATGAGAGGATTCTCAATCATTGAATAGGGATGGCATTAATCCATATGCACCATTGAAGAGACATCATTCTTCCTTGGAAGGGCCTGAACTCAAGAGGTTGAAATCTGTTGATCCTTCTGTTGAGATTCTGCTCACAACTGTAGATGTTGGTGTTCATACTGAAGAGCCTTCTAAAGAGTCCACTGTGCAGCATTCCACACCAGTTTCTACACCTTTGGAGAAACCTACTGCATTTCAGACTCTTCCTTCTGATGCATCTCAGACCATTCCTCCTGATGTTCTATCAAGGAATCCTTCTGAAGGAGTGCCTTATGTACCTACTGCTGAGTCTAAGAGCATTCCCACTGACAATCTTGGTGTAGATCCTTCTGATAAGCCTAAGGTTGTTTCCACTGATGCGACACCACCTGTTCCTTCTGATGTTGGTCAAAATGTTCCTCCTGATCCTGACCAACCTAGTTCTACTGAGAAGGATAAACCTGTTTCCACTAATGCACCTCAGCCTATTGCTGCTGATACTAAGGAAGGTGCTCATTCACCAGATACTACCCCTGTGATCTCTACTCCAACAGGTCCAAGATCTAGTATTCCTTCTCCTTCCTCCACACCTGGTGGAAGACGAAAGAGTATAGCCAAGAAGAGGAGTTTTAGGGTTCTTGATCTGAATGTTCCTGATAGTTCCATCATCACAGTTGCTGATCCTAGTGATTCTGATGAAGAACCAGTTGTGTGGTCTCCTTTAGATAGATGGGAACTTACAGAATTCATGGGTGGCGAAGTGAATACACTCTATAGGAGAGATGGGTCAATCAAGCATTTTACCTTTCTGAATGAGATACTTCATCTAGTGGATAGACGGACCTTATAAAGTTGTATGGCTTGGTTTCTCACTATTTTGAAAGTCATCCTACCTCTGGTGCTGGTCTATTCTTGCTGGGTGATTTACATGTCTTGTTTGACTCCATATATCATGATGGAAAAGGGTTTCTAGTTTGAGATAATCAGGGTGATTGGATTGTATGGGAATGGAAGTTTTATCCACTGGCTCATGTGCATGTGTTACACACTGTAAGTGGTCATTATGTATATATGTTCTCGGATTTGCAGTATCCTTTGTCTGTGCAGGTTATGACTCAAATGTTAAAGCACTAGCTGATACTTTCTACTGAACCTGTTGGCAATGATATGCTGCATGCAGAGCAGTTGGTCAAACTTATCAAGGATAGAATTCGTGTCGCCAATGCTGCTGCCACATCTTGAGAATGGTATTTTTATTGTACATTATTTCTTTTCTTTATTTGTGTTTTAAAAAAAAGAAAATATGTTTTGTATGTATTGTGTGCATACTAACTTTTATTTGAGGATCTTGTTGTATAAGTTGTGGATCATATATGTTAATAAACTCACCATGTCTTTGACAAGAAAGAGTTGACTCACCATGGGGGTACGACTCTGGTGGGCATTCCTCAAATCCGTTGATAGTTGCTGATTTACTAAAAATCAGAGGGTTATCAATGTACCCTGGTCTCACACACCAAACATTGGCTACTCCATGAGCAAACGGCTCTGGTAAAGAGATATCAAATCCGTTGGATGGTTGACAATTTGCCAATAAATTGTATGGTGCTCAACTCACCATGTCCTCATAAGATGAAGAGTTGGCTAGCCCACAAGTTTATGGCTTGTGGTAAAGGTAGTGGAATACCATGGCTAGTCCTGAGTTAACGGCTTCAGGTAAAGACAATCCAAATCCGTTGATGGCTGTAATGGTTTGCCAAAACCATTAGGGTTTTCTAACACACCATTGATTCACGTTCTAAGTGTTGGACTGGTTACTGGTTCACCAGGGTGATGTCATGATTCCACCAAAGAACCAGCTAGCCCCAGAGTGAGTAGCTACTTGGTAAAGGCTTATCAAATCTACTCAGGTTACTATAGATGCTGGATCATGATGCTGCTGACATAGGAGCTGCTGATGGATCTGTGATCTTCATTCCTGGAACTGGTGGTTCTAGGTGTTGCTGATGGTTCTTTCTATTGCTTTAGTTATTGTGGACTTCAATCCTCTTGCTCTTTCAAGATCTATCTGGAAACTTGAAGTTAACGTAGTCAAATTCAAGTTTAGGGGAGGATTGTTAGGAATTATTATAACAGTATGGTTCCTGCTGATAAAGGTTCCTGCTGATAGTTATTTATGTTTCTGCTGATAGTGCAGTTACTGCTTATAGATAGTTTTGTTTCTGCGGATAGTAGTATCCGTATTATCAGTAATTAGTTAGGATATGCATGAGTTATTTTAGGAAAAGATAATGCATATCTTTTACGTGTTTTGCAAGCTGCAGAATTAGGGTTTTTTAGAGTATGAAAGAAACCTACGGCTAGGGTTTATGTATACCTTTCAATAACATTATTAGTGAATCAATATAGTCCATAGAGGATCAAGTATTTTGTGTTTATTGTCTTCTTAACTCTTGTGTTCATATTCCACGTGGACATAATTTTAATAGAGGTTCTCTATAGTTTGCTTGTGATTACACAGGTTTACTATCAGTTCATTAAGGATCATAAGATTTATCTGGGACTGATCCAACAGTGTTGATAAAAATCATATGCTAAAGAAACCACCACTTTGTTATAATAAGTAGTTTTGAAACCATGTGTCATGATCGAGTGTGAGCAAGCGATTAGAATAGTCGTTATAAGTTAGCCATTGTAATTATCTTTGTTGAATCTGGAAATGGAATGTGGATTGTGGCACTTTGCCTAGCTTTTGAAAACTTATGTTGTAATAATAAAACCGAAATTAAGTCGACTCGAGTATTTAGAAGTTTAGGAACCTTGATTTCTACTTAACAAACCTCTTCTCCCTTTAGAGAATGTCGACTAGTAGTAGTCTCATTTCATTCATACGGCAAGTCGAAACCTCACTTTGGTAGTACCACAGTGTCGGGGTCATATGATCCCTGGTCGAGAAGTCTCGACTTCACAACCCAGGACATGCTACGGTCAAGTATGTCTCGAGTCAAAACTACTCATGATGAAATCATGCGTCAAGAGAAAATGCAGTGCTAGTATGGTATTAAGAATTAGCATGTTATATGTCACCTAAAACCTTGTGACAGTATGTGTATAATTCATTTTGGGCCTTAATCCAGAAAGACTTTTAAACAATCCATGGGCCGAAGCCCTTTCCTTATACAAATACCACTTCGGGCCTAAGCCCAAGCCTGATAACCTCAAAGCTGGGCCACAACCCACTGTGGTATCGGGGTGTCCGTTTAAGTGATTCAAACGGATCAATGAAATTATACTCGAAACGTAAATCGGTAGTCCAATGATAAACTAAACTCGTGTCCCGCATATTCCTTTCCTTTCACTTCGTTGTATGCCGTCACAACATCAAGTGTAAAATTCTTAATGCAAGTCAACCTAAATAGAGAAACAAGTACTAAAAATATAATTTACTTAACAAGTTTCATATCAAAGTTTTACGTCAATGTGTTCGGGTAGACACCTTTATGTCAAGTAAATTACTAGTTGTGAATTGTAAATGCTAAGAACCAATTTTTAACAAACAAATAGTGACTAACTATATCATTTTATCATATAATAAATTTGAAAGTCTTCAAATTTAAATTGAGTATTTTCTAAAAACAATAAAATAAATCAACTTTGTTCGATTTTGACGATACAATTATGTGTCAACTTGAAAAAGTATATATACATTCATATACTTACTAGTAAAACATTTTGATTATTTTACTAGCCAATTACGATTTTAGTACTATTATAAAAACAATATTAATTGAACCATTTTAAGTAAGTCCTACTTAAAATAATAAACTAAAATGCTGCCCTTCTTATCTAGGTCGCGTGTCGGTGCAGCTTCACAATATTCATTGAAATTTCACCTTTGGACTACTTATTGCTAAGGTGAGTTTATAGCCCCTTTTTTACTTGATAAGTTGTTTTATACATTTTGGGGTGAGAAAATATGCAAAACCTTTTTATGGATCTGAACTATTGCATGATTACTATTACGTGGTTTAGCCTAAGCCCTTATGTCCCTAGAAATGCCCCATTCATGAATCGTCAGTTCCCTGTTGGGAAGCGCGAATGTTATAAATAGATCTATTGAGGGTGACTCCTTCGTTCGGTTGGCCATACTTAGGCCAAGGCGAAACGTATACCATGTCGGAATCGAGTGTAAAAGGACAAAACACTCTCATTGGGCCCCATATATTGTATGACTTCATTTAGCATACAGAAACTGTCGTAGTATCGGTTGCATGAACTTAGTGCTAACGTAATAGACTTTCATCCATATGTCATTATATTCGTTGTAATGATTATATGTCTTTGAATATGGTCCATGCTTACTGTTTTAATGATAAACCTATGAACTCACCAGCTTTTAGCTGACCTTTTTAGCATATTTTCTCAGGTGTTTGATCTGATATCTTGGTTCAAGGCAAGAAGTGGCAATGGTCGTAGTTATCCTAAAAGAAGTGTTTTAACACATGTTGATGTTTTAATTGGGACCACAAAACTTATGGGTTGTGCCCTTTTATTTAAACAATGTTTGTAAGACAATGTTTTTGAAATAATTGTTTGAAATTAAAACGGATTATGTATTCCGTTCTTTATTACTTGTGTTATGATCTCCGATTTAGTAGCACCCCATGACCCGTATGCCTCCGCTAAACCAGATTTGGGGGTGTTACACATACCCCCCCCCTCCATGCGCTACTTCACAAAAGGATTTCAGAGTCTTAAGTAGAATATAATTTACCTTTTTCCATCTTTTTTTTTTGAATTCCCTTTAGATAGAAAGAGAGTCCTTTCCGTAGGAGTACTAAAGAACTAAACGAGAACTTTTGTTGGTTGTTGGCCAACAGAAAGCATGGGAAAAGACCAAACACTGAACACCAATCCAATCAACTCAAAAGTTTAGTCGCAATTAGGATTAACAAAGTAGAATAAGCTACAAACAAGAGAACGAAAGCTAGTCAAAACGGAAAGATAGTAAAGGAGATATGGATCCGCTTTCATTGGAGAGCATATCTCTTACACTCGGTAGTAGATGATAAGTAGATCCATCCAGTTTAGTCAGATAGCTTAACTAAGATAGTCAATTAACGTTTTAGGCTGAAAGAGGCAAGAGAGGGGAAGAGGATAGCCAGTTGTATCGGGTAGAACCTCTCTCACTGACGTTATTCTAAAATGAGAGATTAGGATCTAGGGGACGAGCAACCAAGAAAGAAGTAACTTAGTCTCAATAAAAGCCCAGGCGAGTCTCATGTGTGATAGTTTTATAGGATATACTTCCCTTCCTAGTCTGGGTTAGGGTTCCAAACCTGACCTATCCCTTGAAGCCCTAGAGCTCTAGGTCTAATTCTATCTAGATACATACACATTGCCTTACTACTATTTCAGAGTCAAGCCTCATTTTCTTATAGAGGGGATGAGAAAGAAATGGTTTTTCAGATCGCCTAAATCAATAGCTCAAAAATAGGTGGAGTTCGTCCTTTAAAGTATAGTTCAGTGATACGACAGGTGGGTTGTTCAACGAACGAGAAGCAAAGTCTCCATATCAACATTGAAGGCTTCACAGCCATAGAGGTGCTAGTGGTTGACTAATATAATAGAATGTCAGGCTCTTCTTCTGTTCTACGAATCTAACTAATATATACTACTAGTAACTATAGTCAAACTAGGTCTTCTAGAGTGAATTACTATAGTATAGTTTATATATTATGTGCTACTAGAACTATAAGCCGCACTATACTATACTTGACTGAACCTCCTTACGTTAGTGCAAATAAGGCAAGAAGAGAGGACTGACGCATCAGCTTCGAGGGCGCCTTTTTCTTAAGCATTTATTTCTCCATCTAAGGTTAGGGAGGAACCTGAGGTAAAAACCGATTTCTTCTTGGAAGAAAGAGAAAGCTGCCCATCCCTGGAAATGAAGTACGCTTTGGTAAGCGAGGTTCATCTGTATGCTTGTTTACATATGTGTCTCGTCTTCTTTTTAGATGATTTTTAATTTGTCAGGGTAATTTGCAATTTCAATGACCATTTAATTTCTAAGCTGACTCACATTCGTCAATAACATATCGAAACTACCTATTTGACATTCTTTACCGCCATTTCCCAACAATCTTTACACTTTGATTTCCAAATCTTTTTTTTACAGGCGTATTCTTGTTTTTGTGTTCGCAAGGCATCATAACATATTTATTTCGTATAGTTTCTAGATAAAAGTGATAAAGCGTCAAACAAATCTACTATTTTTCGTCACCTTCATTTTATGTTACATTCATGTTTTCCATCAATTTTATATCTTCTTACACCAACATAACCGTAATATGAAGAAATATATAACGACGACTTACCTTAAAATATAGTAATTAATACTACAGATAAGACTTGAAAATTTAAGCAATAAGTAATGTTGTTAGACTAAAATACATTTACATATAAAAGGCAATTCAATCTATTAACTATTTAAATAATTAATTCAATTTAAACGAATAACTTTTTTCACTCTCATTTACTCTACAACCATATATACATAGAAAAATATACATACAAATTAACGCTAACATACATTGTCGCCTCTATGCGCGGGTTAGCGTCTAGTATTAATTAATAAGTGCAATCAAATTATTTTCGGATATTATTGTTGTAATTGTTAGTAAAATGAATGAATTATAAAGGTGAAAAAGAAAATTTTATTTTGAAAGTAAGCTGGTTTTTAGAAATGGAAGAAGTGAAATTTGGGATATTAATGTTGTAATTGTTGGTAAAATAAATAAAAAAATAAAGGTGAAAAAAGATTTATGTTGAATGTAACTGGATTTTTAAAAGAAGCGGAATAGTGAATAGCAAATTCAATAATGAAGGATGGGAAGAAGGAGGGCAGATGAGAGGTAGCATGAGGTTCCTAATTGAAGAATTTGCAAAGGGTTCACAATGGTTGGGGGTTTGCAATTGGTACGCAGGAGGCCGCAATATGGAAAAAAGATTCTTTAAAAGAAAGAGGGGTTTGTGGAGGAGATAGAAAGTCAATGGTGGGGGGTTTGCAATTGGTACGCAGGAGGCCGCAATAGGGAAAAAAGATTCTTTAAAAGAAAGAGGGGTTTGTGGAGAAGATAGAAAGTCAATTTATGTTTATATCTTTACTACTTATAAGAGTGTATCTCACTTCTTGAATTTTTGAATTCCTTAAAACTAAAAATTAATCAATCTTGACTAATTACCATATAAACACCTATTACCATCTATTGATCTAATACAACAATTTATATTCAAAATACCTAAACATATTCATTACTAGAATACAATAAATCACAATATCATAAACGTCAATAGTTGCGATGTGAAAATTAACCTTTTGGTCTGTTAGTGAATATGTTCAAAATTTCTGACTAATGTAGCGTACTTGTAATTATGGCACAGGGTTGGGCCTCGGAAATCAACGGGACAACCCTGATCAACAGTATCAGAACCACAAGTTCGCAAGTATAATCATTTGTCGTTATATAACGTCGCTTTGCGCGAGTATTCGTCTAGTTTAATATATAAGTGTATTGCGAATTAATTTCTTATTTCGAATTTTTATAGTTCTTCTATAAAACTTCTCAAATAACCTTTTGAAATGTATATCAAAATAGATATCAAATTAAAGATTATGAATTAATACATTATTTGGCATAATTTGTTCTAGTTTGTTGTGTTTTAATCTCACATATAAATGGTAAAAAAGATAAATGTGTTTTAGGTATGTGAAATGTAAACATAAATTACAACTGTCTAAATAAAACTCACAATACTCTAAAAAAAAGTTTAAAAAAAAACAATTCACATTTAAAAGCAAGGGCATTTTTGTTTATTTGCATATTTCACTCATATATTTTGCAACATATCCTTATATAAGTCACACTGAGGTCAAAATAAGCGGTGCTTTCGTGTCACAAATGCTCATTTCCAGTTGCTATCATTGTCTAGTATCCTTATGCTTACTCTGATCAAAATTAGTGGCTCTAGGGTTATAATTCTTCCCTTTTCTTCAGCTCTGAAGTTCGTCCATTCTTCTCGATATTTCAAGTTGCCCTCAAATGCTCAATTTTAGTTAGTAGTTCATGGTTCATAGATAGCAATTAGTCTCAATCCCGTGAGTGGCGAGTTGCAATTTTATGTGTTTGTTCTCAAGTCATTGTTCTCTAAGATGTCATCTTGCAACCTTCAATTGTATCATCTCTGGATCCCTTGTGGTTCATTTTAACACAACAACTTTGCAAAAAAAAAAAAAAAAAAAAAAAAAAAACCTAAGGGCTTAGATTAATTATGAGAATATTGTTAAACTACTCTAACGCGTAAAACTAAAGGGTTGTGTTATACAAACCCTTTATGAGTTAATCGTGCGTGAAGCACATAGTATAACACTGCGATGCTTACGATACAATCTTTCAATGGGTGCAATGATTGGAAACTCTCGTATAATGGGGTTCGTATAAACTGCCCCAAAACTAATTCATCTTCTACTTCAATGTTACATCAGCTTTCTCTCTTCTTTCTCACTCTCTCAGTTTTCACTCCTAAACTACTCATAGCACTTCACATTTCAACTTATTTTTTTATTTATTAAAATACTTTACTATCAATCTCACAGACATTCACAAATTTTACATATAAGGTGAAACTTTCATCTTACGTGGATCACCTTCCCCTCTTGCTACCGTCAAGCTCACCCTCTCCATCCCTTGCCATTCCTTCACCTTGCTCCTTGTCACTCTTTCACCTCTCGACTGGCGCCAGCCTTAGATCAAACTTTATAATGAAGAAAACCAGAATAGACTAGGGATATATAGGAATCATTTAGAACCAATGAACGAAAACGAATCATATTTTAAAGTTGTTACAGTTCGGGACTTAGAATCGGCGAGTGGAGTTATAAGAAAGGTCAGCGACTTCTTTGTTCGGACATTCGGCCTGTTAAGGATCAAATATATCATATTTTCTTGAGCATATTTTTATATGAAGATGAACAAATAATACCTCTAACTTTTCTTGAGCACGGTTTAAGTAGCTTCCTTAGATGTATCGTTCTGTGTAATCAGTTAATGGCAACTTCAGTGATTGCTTAGTTTAGCTTTAGGTCCCATTTGATTTGGACCTGATTTCATTGCATAGTATGATTTCGTTGGGTGTCTTACATATTAAACTGTGTGTATCGATAGGCTCAGATGCATTAATAAATTTATATATTCATGTTAAATATGATTGTGCGCTAGAAATTCTGGTTAACAAAAATGTGCATTTTGTTTTCTTGCTCTATAATTGAAAGGTTTATCTCAACACGCGCCTAAAGACACGCAAGACACTAAAAACACCGGCCTCATTAGAAAGTTCTAAAGCATGCGTATTACTCAGTATCGCCTCACAGAATGACACACGGATCCACAAAATTGTAATTTTCGCGGATTCTCGCCCTTTTCGTAGTTAATCCGACGTCCTTTAATGTCTTAATACGCGCTTTAAAGACATCTTAAAAATCCTCATTGAAAAGCAAGTACATAAATAAGAAACTTTTTGAACCACTAGATTACGAAGACACTGAAGAGTACCATCCCTTGAAATCAGGGTTTTTGAGTGAGTGTGGTCCGTGGAGCAGTATCTGACAAATAGAATAAATACTCATTGACCCTCTAGAATGGGCTCTACTTTAATTTAGATAGGGGTTTAGAGAGTTAAGGGACAAAAATTTTTTTATCAGTTTACAATACAATACAATTTTTTATTAGTTTATGTTTTGTTTTGTTTTTTTGTTTTTTTTTAATCAATTTTATGTTTTTAACTTATTAAACTTTGTATTTTATGTTTTCTACTTTCAATCTACAGTCTTTTTTATAAACAAAATTATAAAAAATAAACAAATTAATTAATAAATCCAAAAAAAAAGATAAGAGTGTCATTTGAAAAAAAAAAGAAGGGTGGAAATATCCTTTCCCTTTAGATAATCCATATCTCGATTATCTTTAAATGTTATGCATAGATACTTAAACTAAATATCGGACTGATTTTTTTAGTTGTTCCTATTTTACCAAGTTTTTCCGTTTTAACCGGCCAATTACGAGTTTTAACCAGACAATTCCGACCCAACCCTTTCCAGGTTCAACCGGTCAAACCGATCGATCCAGTTTAGTTTTCAAAATAGTGCATAACGATGAAGAGTGTGGATGGCAAGACATATCATGAAATGAGGCATGTCACGGTTAAAGGGAGAAAGTTGGCGTAATACTGACAACAAATTTGCAAAGGGTGTTACATACCCTCGACCCTAATAGTTTTCTAAATTGAACAAAATACATAAGTACATATATATGAAATTAACCTCACTCTCAACACCTAATTATATTGTCGATTGTTCGGTTGTTTATAATTAGTGGTTTCTTGTAAGAAATTGCAAGGAAGTGGTCGACTACCCAAAAGACCTCCGTAGTTTACTACTCTCATGGAGTGATACAATGAACCTCAACAACTTGGCTGAGTCATGTTTCGGTGTTGTAACTCATCCAACCATTTAGATCAATTGGATATATTGAAATATAGTTTGGTCGACACAAAATCGGAGCAATCTTTGATAAGATAGGAAAATCGAGTCCCACCATTGCCTTCTTCATACCAAAAGAAAATTAAAGCTAAGTTGTTTTGAATGTGTGAGTGATCCTGTGTCGGCTTAATTCTCCCTTTTTTCCATAGCATATAGCTTGCTTATTAACATTTCCGCTAAAAACATGTACATGAAATTAAGTGTAATATTTTGGTTTTTTTTTAAAGCTATCTGAAGAACCAGAATAAAATCTAAAAAACTTCAGCGTATTAATAGTTCCTAAAAGTTCATGTATCCGTCCTTTAGTTTCTTGGTAGGAAGAGGAAATTAAATCCGTCTTGCTTAGATTGGATAGGTGATCCTAAATTAGCTTGAATTGTTCCAAAATTGGAAGATTGTTCTCTTTTCTTATAGCTTCTTTCTATTTCGTTTTTAATAATAAATATTATATTTAGCTGACCATTAAGTTTCGTACTTATTGTTATGGGTGGCCAATTCGGTAAAAACGTGTGATCATCGTAACTAAAATGTGAGAGATCTCAAGTTCGTGCAAATAACATTAAAGTGGTTATGCAAACCTCCTCGCCAGAAAAAATAGGCTTTACCCCGTTTAAGTCTGTGTGGGTGTGAACTAAATATAATAGATATATCAACCCAAAATGTTGGAAACCTGGTTTAAAGAAATAGTGCAAAAGCATACCACTTGAAAACCATTGTCACAATCTAAAAGCCATAACTAAACATAATCCAATAGTTGTGTCTTCTTCTCTTTCGAAATCCTCTGCATGGGGAAACTATCACGTTTCACCATTCTTCATTATCGTCCATATGTTTTACTCACATCTACTCAAGTGTTAAAGTAGTGTTCCCACTTAACATAGACACAAATTGAAACCAAAACTGATGCGGAAAAGACAAAATTGGGTCTGAAAGATCATTGAATTAAAATGGTCATGTCTAAATAGCACGTAAATATAAACACTATTCCAAGCGTTAGTGAGGTCCCTTGTTTTCGGGCAAAAACATGGCATGTGGGCTGCACCACTATACCATTCTAGATTTGTAATTCTTGAAACGTCTGTCATGTAGGTTTGCATAATTGATAAAACATCAAAAGAGACTATTTTGTCCTTATATGGATTTCAAGGAACCTTTTAAAATGTTTGATTTAACATATAATTGTTAATTAGAGCACAAGGTGTTCTAGAGCCATAGGGCTCGCGTTATAGCACCAGGGTTAAGTTTAAAATGTTGAGAGCCTACCACCATTTTAAAAAGATCATTTTAAAATGTTTGACTAATGCACCAAGGTTGAGCCCATCACCACATACTTAAACTGTGTAAACCCTTCTCCCTGTATGGAAAAGTTAGCGTGACCACTCACATATGTTTGCACCTAGAATAAATTGAAATTGAGATCTCTCGCATATTACTTATGATAGTCGCAATTTTTTTTTTACTTTATATTTTTACCACTAGACCGGTCTGAGTAGTTGCATTACAATGCAAGCACTAAAACAATGACTGGAATCGTAGGGGACATTTTGAGACTTTCGCCGGGGACATGTCCTCTGTGAAACCTTTTCCCAGGGACACGTCCCCGGCGAAAGTCTCCCGCCAATACCTTCTCGGGAATACTTTCCCTGAGGACAAAAGTATACTTTTCCCGAGGACATGTGGGTCCCGCAGCCATTTTGAGCCGGTCAAACATGTCCGACGTGGCACTACTTTCACCAGGGACTTGTCCCCGGGGAAAGTCTTTTCAAATAATTAGCTAATTACGTGATTAAAATAATTAATCTCGACTTTTTCCGGGGAGATGTCCCCAACGAAAATGCAATAATATTGTTGAGCAAAGGTTTTTTGCCGGGGACATATCCCCGGAGAAACGTAACTAACATTGTTGAACAAAGGCTTTCCCCAGGGCCATTTTGCAAATTTCTAGATTTTTTTCTGAAAAAATATACAATGTAACAACCTCAGAACCTGTTTTATGCTACAACAACACAAATTCGCTAAACATAATATCATATATAACCATCAATCGCTAACATAATCATATGTTTCCAAATTCGCCAAAACGGTTCAAAAACCGTGAACACATGATCATCTACAAAACTATACATAAGATAGCTATCCGCAAATGGTCCAAAACTATATGTATAATTCATTTAGCGAGAATCCTAACACATAATGCACATAAACCACATAATAATCTATTTTATTCACTACAAACATATCCATAACCCAAAAACAAACATAAACTGACATCCTACACCCACTACCCCCACTCCCGTCCCGGGTATCTCGAGACTCACCCGATGGAGTAGCACCTGAACCCGAGGCGGGCGGTAGTCAATCAAGCCAACCCGGGATTGCCCTCAAAAACTCCATCATCTGATCCACCTGAGTCCCTCGTGTAGTAAGCTCCTCGTTTTTCCCGCACGGTTTCTTGAAGCGAGGACACGGTGGCTTCCTCACGAGCTTGGGAGGCGCTGAAGGTCTTCTTCACTCCACCGCCAGGTAACACTTGACCTACACCAGGAACATGACTGCGCTGCTTACCACCGATCACCCCGCCAAAAGTTTCGTTGAATTTTTACTAACCGGTCAGCGTATTCGTGTGCCACGTCAGATCCGTTTTTGTCGTTTAGTGACTTTAGCCGGGGACACAGCGTCCCCGGCGAAAGTCTCCTATCCCGTCCATCCGATTGTTGTTGTGGATGTCAAGTAATTAAAATCATACCAAACCGTATTAATTGGCTGAACAGCATGTAACTGGCCACCAGGTCTAGGGTTCAAGTTTCAATTAAGACATATGTGAGGTATATGTTATGTAGGATAACTAACGCACAAATGTTTGTTTTTCTAAAAACAAATAAAATCAGCCTTATATAATCAGTCACAATAAAATGGTTGGTTGAAGGAGTTTTTATTTTCCTTCTTTTATTTGAAGTTGTAATGATTAGATTATGAGATTTGTATACTTTAATTAGCACATCATATGATTTGTATAGATATGTGAGATGTTTTGTGATCTGAGAATACAAGACTGTCGAACAATGTTAAATTAGGTGATATTATATTTCAGTCAGGTTGAAACTGCTATGAAACGAACTGAATGTTTGATTCTAGTCAGAAGAGATATTTGGTGCAAGTTACCTATAAGTCTATAACAATCCTTATGTAGTCCCATTTGGTTTGGCGCCATCGGAAGTTGGTTGTCACAACGATATTGAGCCAGCAAAACCTTTGAAAATATTTCGTGTGAATAAAAACATCATGAATTGAAATAATAAAGCGGTAGCTTGCCATTATGTCTTTCTTAATCCATCCATGGATGGAAACACTTTTTCTTCCTTTTGCTTTATGTGAAGGACTCTTTTACTCAAATTCAACTTTAATAAGACCAACCAAAATGATACCTTTATTCATCATAAAGAAGATATGAGTACACATCAAGAGCTTTTGTATCCAATGAAATCTCTTTCACAGATTCATGTTTCCTCCATGAGATGTTAGGAAAATATGTCTCTTATAATTAACAATATTATTGAGGAATAACCGTCAATCACATTATTATGTCGAAAATATGAAGAACGAAACAATACGTGGTTTCTACTAAGACCAGAAGTTGTGAATTTAGTATTAGAAGCACATATGAGGATCGACATTCAGATGTATGCTCCAATCTTGTCATGCTTAGTCCAGCTAGCCCGTAACTTTACCCAATAATAACTAAAACACGAGACTAGCTTTCTATGGATGTTAACATAGCATATATAATGCCAGATCAATGGCCAAGCACAAATACAAACATGAACGAATTGACAAAAAGATAGAACTGGATTTTAAAAGTGGGCAATTCATTATAAATCTTTTAATAAAAAATAAAGTCTGCCCAAAACCTAAAATAACCAGGGTATTTAAATGGTTTTAATTTTTAAAACGAGAATTGGAGAAAATTCCGAGAATCCTTTACCAACAGAAATTGAGAGAAAAAGATCATTAACTATTATTCATAAAACCAAACAGGGAAAATTATTGAAAATGCAATTTCTCTGTGGTTAAACGACCCCAAACAGGGAAAATTATTGAAAATGCAATTTCACCTCGTTGGCCCGTTTCTGGTCAACCATTTTAAGTTCCAATAAGAAGAATGAGTGACATCACACTTGGATTGATGACATCATCAACGTTAATGTCCCCCACAAACATAGTAAAACGTAGGATACATGTGTGTTGCAATCTTTCTTTCCTATAGCATCTTGTCAGGCCAGTTTGTTCAAATGAAAATGCTGTTAAAAAAAAAGAAAAGAAAAGAAAAAGGGCTAAGGCTAGTAGCAGTGGGACGGAAAAAATCGGTCGATTGGCAAGGGCGACCGATATTGAAGTCGGTCGAGCTCCCTGTGGGCTTGAAAGCAAATATCGGTCGAGGTGCTTAAATTCAAACAATCGGTCTAAATCTCGACCGAGTTTGCATATCACAAAACTTTAAAAAAAAAAAAAAAAAAAAAAAAAAAAATCGACCGCATTGTGTGAACTTGCAGTAGTGTATAGTCGTGAGAGAGAAAGGCGATGTGGCGGGGAGATGACCCAGTCACGATCACAGATAGCCTAATGGTCTGATAATGTATCATAGTAGTCATGATTTCCTTTTATATGCATCTAACATTTTGTTTTTATTTTTTTATTATTATTTTTATTTTATTTTTTTTGATGTACTAAACTTGTATTTTTTGTGGTATTTTTATGTACTTTATGACCATTTTACCTTTCCCGGTTTAATAAAATGAGAGGGAAAATGGTCAAAATTTAGTACATATAATAACAAAAAAATTTGTTTCATACATTAGAAATAAATCATGACAATTGTGATACATTTAGAGGTCATTAGCCAAAAATAAATAAAATAAAATAAAAAATAAAAAAATCTCAGCATGCATTAGGGGTATGTTTGGTATGCGATGAAATTTGGAATTTGAGTGAAACTTGGAGTGAAATTTAGGCTTTTATTATAATTCGAAGTTGAAATTAGATTTTGAACATTTTAAACTAAATTTGGGGCTTATTATCGCAAAATTACTAAAAAGGATATAATTAAATAGTTTTATGGTATATGTTAGATATTTTTGTGGGTAAATATGTAATTTATGGTTCATAAGTTCCTACAAAAGTTTTTAAATTTTATGTAATAAAGTTTTAAACTTTTATATGGCTAAAGTTTTAAGCCTCTATGAGCTTATGATTTCATAATCTCACGACAAACCAGACTTATTTTATGTTCTACTTATTTTAGTCTCTGCCCTAAATGTTCCCCTCATGCTCGCTGCCAAACACAGCCTAGATGTGTGAATCTTCGCTCTATTGTTGTCGTTATAAATTGTCATCTAGTTTATCTGCACAATAATAGACCACACACACTATAAAGTATTATATCAAGTATAAAGTACATATCCCACATCATAGTTTGGTGAGGGGAATAAAGATATAGAATTGGACTAAGCTATCATTCACATGCAAATGTCTGCATTAGTATGTAAGTACATTAAGTTTCGGAAAAATGATTGGAAGCCTAATTATGTGCCTAAAAATGTGTCTAAAAACGTGTGGCATAATCCTGATGGTTTATAAAAAATGGAATTAAATTCTTTGTAGCCCATCGTGACGACGCCATACTACTAATATATCTTTAGTCACATGATTTAGGTCTCTCAATCACTATTCTAAATTTCGTTCTACACTTACAATAATAACATAGTTATCTTTGAATAGAACGATTTAGAAGAGGTTGAAAAACATTTTTGAACTTTGATCTATTTCATTGCCATTTTAAATATGTGATTAAATTAGCTTTGCAATTTTCATGCAACACACTAACGTTAACAGTAAGCAATGAATTAAAAACATACTAATCTATATATTGGTCATTTTCAGAAAAAAAAAAAAAAAAAAAAAAAAAACATTAAAAGCAATTGAAACAGCATTTATGATGGTGCAAGTTTTATGAGTAAAACTAAAAAGAAATGATACGTAGGTCTAAAACTTGGAATTAAAAACATTTGCAAGATCCTTTCAGTTGCAGACATGGACTCGCTTATTTTACAACCCGTCAGGATCTTGCCAAGTGTTTTCACTACAACATCGACCAGTTTCCCCAGCGACACTTGGGGTGTTTCCCAAGCGACCTGTCGCTGCGGATTCGTTTCCCCAGTGACATGTCGTTGGGGAATCTTCGCTGGGGAAACCTCGTCAGAGATTGTATCCCCAGCGATAATCCCCGGCGACGATGTGGGTCCCACTTATTTTTCAGTCAAAAAAGTAGTGTCACGGTGGCATATGATCTCAATGACATGTCACGGGAATCTTCGAGTTAAGCTAAAGTGGTTAGCACGCCTAATTATATATATATACTAAAACACATTGGGGCATGAACAAGAATACGCGCATGAATAGCATGAGCGCATGAACAAAGGCGCAAAAAAAAAAAAAAAAAAAAAAAAAAAATTAGCAAATTCATTCCGTGAATAAAATGATCGAGGCAACGCACTCCGTCGCAACGCGCGGTTAACCCGCTAGTTAAAGCTAAAGTTAATTTCATTATCCCCAAATGACCGTCGCTAGGAAAATATGTTTATATGTTGACAAGTCAACGAATAAGCATAGTATCCCCCGACATGTCATTGAAACTATATTTTTGTTGACTTGTCAACGCTTAGTGGTAGTATCCCGTGACAAGTCGCCGAGGAAAAGTCTGCAATTTTTTAATACACCGCACAAAGAAGTATTTCAATTTTTCCGAATTTTCCTAAAACATCTACCAAATATCAAACCCATACTCAAAACCTCAGATAGACTCACCACAACTTGTACCAAAACACAAATACAATATAACGGATCAACGAATACAAATACATCACAACTTTTACCAAACCGAAGATAATAAAGCTAAATCGTCTAAAATCCGAATAAGTCTACAAAACATTGCTTCCTAGTCATAAATGGGCTTAAAAGTCAATATTCAACATGATAGATAGGAAACAAGTGTTTAAATGTCGCCAAGATGAACCTAAAGTACCAATGTAGCATACTAATAATATATAACACAACTACCTCTCGTCGTCGTCATCCTCATCATCGCCACGCCTCGTCATCACCACACCCGCCACTCCCGCTAGCACCACCCGACTCAAACTCCTTAAACATGTCCGAGTATTTGGTAAACTCGAAAAGACTCATCATAAACTCTACCTTTCTATGCATGCTCGAGCGACTTGTCGAAGCGGGCATACTTGGCTCGGATGTTGCCCGTGATGGCAATACCCGACCCACACCGGAATATGCCCACGCTTACCCCTCTTGCCAACGCATTGATCTCATCCTCCGTACTCACCCGTAGCCTCATGCCTTTTCATCTCCTCCTATGTAGTGACAAAAACACAAGATAGTAAATATATTAGTCGGGTTGCTACATTATTTCTCGATAATTCATTAAAGTGTGTTTTGAAACAAAACTTACATATATGCAAGGTCCTCATCCTTAGGAATACCCGTCAACGATGTGTTCGCGGAAGGTGTGAATGAGTGAAGGTACTCCGAGTGTCTCGAGGCCCGCCTCATACATACACACGCATATAAGATGAAACTAATTAAAACGACAAATCACAACACACCAAAGCATATAATCGATATATATGTATATATGCATGTAAAATAATGATAATGTTTATTACCATCTCATCTCGGGCGAGCCAATGACCGGATCCTGTCGAGATATGACCAGCTCTTTTGCCGGTTTAGCCGATTTTGAGCGGCTCGAGCAAGTTTCTTGGGATCATTCCAAACCGAATGTACTTATCCCACTCACCATTGTGTAATATCCTCGAGACGTGCCCTTTGATCGCCTCCACATCGTAAGTCCCGGTGGTGGGGTCTCGACTCAATGCTTGGCCTTGAAAGAAGCCTTGTTGGTATTGTAGGCTTTTGCAAGCGCATGTTGATGCCTTCGAGATCTCTCGCCCAAATGGAGGATTCCATGTCGGCCCGAGGTCATACAAGGTCTGCAATCATATACAACAAAACGAAAATGTAGTTAGAGATATAATTTATATATTTATTTAAATTTGTTTATTTATTTATATGATATAAATAAATAAGCGAATTTAGATAAATATACACATTAAATAAATGAACACGATAATGAAATAAACATAAAAGGATAATCGACCCCAATATTTGAAATGATCGCCGCCTTCGCTCCTTCTGGACCTTCTCCCAAGAAAGGTAGTACAACGGCACACTCCTAACGACCTCCCCGATGTAGTTAGACCAGTGAGCCGCATGGGGACCGAGAGGGTTTAGGGTTTGTTTGTCACCCACATCAAAATTGATCGAGACGGGGCCTTTATCTTTTGCGATTTCCTTTAGCGAAGGTTCCGGTCTTGTCGCGGTATTCACCGCCTGCCCCCCTGCCGCCTAAATTGGGCTTTCGTTTACCTTTGCCCGCAAAATCAAGTTAGTGATAAAGTCATAAAAATTCAAGGCAAGCAAGTTCAATATATGTATCAAATTTATGCTTGTATTACAATAATCCGAAATTCTTACCTCGGTTAATGAAGCAACCCCAAGAACGGTGGGTACGCGGTCCGGAGGGGGACGATCCTTACCGCCACCGTCACCACCGTGGGACCGTGCAACATCTGCTGACGACATCTGTACAAGTACAATTAGCATAACATATAGAAATTCATGAACAAAATAATATAAGCATGCACACATCCAAATACATACACATCCAAATAAATATACACATTTAAACAATCCACAACAATTTCATTCATTCATTCAAATATATAAGTGTATTTTGCAAAATTTATCACTAAAATCCTAAAACATTCCTAAAGAGTTCAAACGGCTCATATCAACAAAGTTTTAAGGTAATAACACAAAGAAAACAAACGGCTTATATCAACAAATGAGTCGATATGTGTGACACACGGTAAATTTTCATTTAAATTTAACTAATAAATGGTAATTTATTATTACTAAGCATAAGTCATTAAGCATGCATAAGCTTTGCCTGATCATTTGAGTAGATAACTCGCATACAATAGACTATTTCATCACTTTTGCATTCATTTCATTTTATGAATATTTCATTTTTGTCTTATGATTAAATTGTACGACGAGAGGTTATCTCGTTTTCCCCCAGTGACCGACACTGCACGCGTACCGACACTATGATAAGGGCAAGTAAAACAAATGATAAACTTCCGTAATGAAAAATATTACAAAGATAATAATATATCCGACACGTATCTAAAAGATACTACATTATAAAAATTATCAAACAATGATACTTCAGTCACAGTTTAATGACGCGGGACACAAAATATTTAATACACTTTCACTTAAAAATGACTTTTATATATCTACAAACACATTAATACCAAATGAATAATATACATACACTTAACATATAAAAGAAAACCTTTTTATTAAAATTTGATATACATATCCCTTTGTCTTCTCTTCCCCTCACGACAAAAGCACCAAAAGCAGGAAAAAGAAAACCTAGTCATCTTCTACCTCTACTCCTGCACCTCTTGTAGGTCGAATCTCCCAAACAAGAAAACCAACATACTTCTTTCATCATCTCCAAGTCTTCCTTATCAAAACCATGTATCTTTTTGTCTCTCAAACCCACTCCTTTGAGGCGCTGAATACCATTCGAATGAGTCCAAGAAGCTTCAAGACAAAGCTACCAAGGAGAAGCATATATGACTATCAATCCACCTAGAGTCAAAACTCAAGACTCCCTAGGTTGTAGGGGTTTTGATCTTTTCGGCTACAAACCAAGACACCAAGAAGAGAAAGAAGGTCAAGGCTTTCCCAAAACACTCCCTTTATCTCTAGTAGAGATGTGAAACGCCCCAACTCAGTTTCTTCATCATTTGTACCAAAAATTAGGGTTTGTGAAACTTAGGGTTTTCAAAAATTGAATTGGGGGTTTTGCAATTGGGAGTTGATATGTGTCTAAATACACATATATTTGTATTATATAAACCCACAAAAACAACCAAAAACACACAAATGACTCACAAAATGTTATAAATATCATTTAAATGTGTTTTTATGTGATTCAGGTACAAAAGATTGAAAAACAAGTGAAAATGATCAATTTCACAACAATTGTCGTTTTAGGTCTCGAGTTACAAATTGGCAAAATTAGTCCCTAAATGTTTTAAATGAATGAAAATTCAACTTAAGTCCTTGGGAAATAAAAAATGTTCACAAAACATCCCTGGATAAAAGTTTACACAAAATGGCAATATTTACCCCTCAAGTTACAAAATTGGCAAAAATAGTCCCTGGGTATTCAAAACTTGGAAAATTCACAAATTACCCTTGTACTATGCATTAACTTACAAATTGGAACACTTTTGATAACTTTTGGGAATTTACACCTTCAGTCCCTCAAAATCCAAATTTACATTTTAGGTCCTTTAAAGTTTTAAATATAAATAAAATACAACTTTTGGTCCTTGTGTAATTGTTTAATGGCAGGTTTGGTCCCTCAAAGAAGTTTGGAAATATGATAAATCAGGTCCCTCAAGTTTGGCAGAATTACACTTTTAGTCCTTATGCTAAATTAAATACCAAACGGACCCTTATTCATTATTAAACCCAAGTCCAAGTCCAATAACCACCCAAGCCCAAACCAGTCCAATACCTTATAACCCGGTCCAGTGTTTAAATTAAAACCAAACGCGCCACCACTGTTCACCATCCCCTACCTCCACCTGTTACCAGTCTTTTCCCGCCATCTGTGCTCCCACCTCATCACCCTTATCTTCCCAGCTGTTAAATAACCTCTCACCATCTCCTTTACACCTTGCAAAACACTCATCACCTCAATTAATGCAATTACCCACTCAAATTACCTTTTCCCGCCAAAATGACAAATGGGTGGTTAAGATGAATTCAGAGATTAAAGCAAGGTGGGATTGTTTCAGAGGTCGACAAAGGTCTTTCCAGTTCAATAAATAAGAGAAGAGACCAAGAGTAGACTTAACTTTGGTTTTACCATTGTTCACGTAGTATAATTTTACATGTTTTATTTAAATTAAATGTCTTTTACAGTTTTTATGTTGTAATTTACTTTAAAATAGTGTAATGGAACTTTAATGTCAGTTTAATTTCAGTTTAATTCCAGTTTCCAAATTTTGCTTAAATTACTTTAATTTTCAAGTTATTTTAATTCCATGTTAACTAGTTGTTTAGTGGATTCTATAGCTCATATAAGCTTCGACAAAAGCTCATTGCTTGTAGATTCATTAAACAAATTTAGTCTTTAAATTCGTAAAAGTAAAAATCAATAAAAGTCAATGGAAATCATCATGTGGTCTCATAAGATTCGAGAAATAGAAGCTAAAATTTCGGATGGGTTTGGTTTCTAGCTTATTGACAACAAGCTAGGAGTGGTTTTAAGCCTTGGTACTCGCTTTTGTCACGATCACTTGTGAGTTCCATTTTACCATCTTTTGCATTTCTATGTTTCTTGACTTATATGCTATGATTTTATGTTTCGTGTTTCTTTGTTATTATATAGTGATATTATAGCTTTAAATTAGGTGTTTATGTTTTGGAATTCATTGTGGCTTGGAATTACATTTTGATCGCCAATATGCTTGATTTTGGAAATCATAGACCTAGACTCTTGTGACTATTGGTTTAGGTTGAAAAGTTTGGTTTGACACACTTAATCCTCTGGATTTGTTAAATTTATTTATACTGATTAGATGTTATGAAAAGTCCAATTTAATTCCTTTTAAAGGACTGTTTGGATTTCTTGATAAACTAGCGATCCGTGCTTGTTGTGTTGTTATTTGTTGTTGTTTCTTATCACTTTAGTATTATATAGCTTAGTTAAATCAACAAATTCAGTCCTTATATAGTTAAAAGTCAAAATTGCCTTTTAGTCTTTTCTAATTCTTGTCTGCTTAAGTTTTCAAGTCTATTTCCATAATATTAGCCTAAAGTTGATAAGTTAACTTAATTCGGTTTTATTATAGCTTAATATAACATGTTTAAGTAGTAATTTAAGATTTAAATTCACTTTAGTCAACCTTTTCGTTTTTAGTTAAAGTCAAATTTTCATATAGTCGTTTTTGAATAAAATGTATAATTTTGTGTAGGACTCAGTGTTAAGTTTTAGTCTTAATCCTTTTGGGATTTCAAAATATAGCTGCTTAATTAAAATATAAAAATACTAGTTTGTCATTTCTCAGCTTTTTAAGTACTTATTTCCTAGCTTATTTTAGCTACCTGTTTAAAAACATGCCCTGCACCACAGCTTTAGGTGTCAAGTTAATGAGCTTGCATAAGCTTCATTACTTGACCCTAGCTTGTGAACTTGGTTTCTTTGTGTAGCCAATCTAGCCTATTGTTTATATTCATGCTTGTCTTTACATTTTTAGCTTATTTACATAGCTTAATTACCCATATCTTTTTGTCCCATCTCATCTACTACACTGAAGCAAACAATGTAGTAGAGTTGTTTTCCCAAGCTTCATAAATGCTCCTTACTAAGATTGAGCTTGTGAGCTTTAGCTTTTCACAAAGCTAAGCAACCATATTCTCTAGTTCAGTGTAGGTTGAGTATTAATGAGCTTATTGGATAAGTTTATAGGAGCTTATTGTTTGCTCATTCATAACAGTTCACTGGTTAAAACCATGAACTTGCACCATTTCCAATAGCTCCTAAAAGCTCATTAGAGATCTATAGCTTAAGTGTTTTAGCTTATTATGTAGCTCATCCACAAAACTTATTGATCTTATGCTCAAATTTCACATTGCAGCTTATTAACAAGGGCTGCAATTGGCTTTAACTTATCACCATTTAGATAAGTACACCTAAATCAGTGTGCTCATAGCTACTTCATAAGTTCCTTATAAGCTCATCTGTGATCCTAACAGAGAGAGCATTGGCTTTTTGGAAACCCAACCAACCCATCTTGCTATCTCAATTCTCATTTTGGTATTTCAAGCTTATTCTATCGCCTTAAATGACCATTACAAATAGTAGCAGGGGTGTTTGGTTCTGTGTATCTGTTAGAGCTTATGAGCTTATTTCAAGCTTATGGGGGATTGCCAGTGCACTAGCTTGTTCATACTTGTTAATATAAATTGTATACATATTATGTTTCTTTCACTTATCTGTGTGGAGCTTATACCAAGCTTTAACAAGCTTCCACTCAATCCAAGTTAAGCTTCAAAAGCCTAACTGACTAAACCATAAGCTCACACTGCTCAAGTCCATTTTTCTTGTTCATATTTGTATATTGGACTTATGTACATCTCATTTTAGCTTTTGTTTCATTTGTATAGCTTATTTAGAGCTTATTACTAGCTTGAACTCCAACAGTCAAGCCAAAAGCTTAACTGTTGGACTCATAAGCTTGCAATGTGCTTATTTCTAAGTTTGCAGTTATTTGTTTTCATTAAACTTGTTTAATATTAGTACTTAGTTAGTCCAGAAAAAGAAAAAACCAAAAAGAACTATTTTTGAGATAAGTAAAAGCTTTTACTTAAAAGCTTATTTGCTTATTATCTTATTTATGTTAATAGCATATAGTTTTTATATTTTCATAGCTTCTTGTATTTATTTTAGAATTTTGTAAAAGTTTCGATTTTTCTTTAATCATTTAGTATTTTTAATAAATCGCTTATAGTTTTTAGTAATTAATAATAGTAAATAATTAATAATAAATATATAAAAAGCATAAAAATATCTTTTCTGTTTTAAAATTAGTTTTATCATATTTTAGATTTTTCAAAGTTTAAATTTTATTTTTCCAAGTTTATTTTATATTTTCTAGTATTTAAGTGTATTTTAAATAGTTATTAATTAGTAATAATTAAATTAAAAGTGTGAAAAATTTATTTTTAATTTTAAAATTAGTTTTATAATATTTTAGATTTTTCTGAATCATAAGTTTAATTTTCTAGCCTTATTTTGTATTTTCTTCTATTTTAGAGTATTTATTAAATAGTTAAAATAGTTTTTAATTAAATAATAAATAAATAAATAGTTGTAAAAATAATTTTCTTTTATTATTAGGATTGTAAAAATTTCATTTTCATATTTGTAGGCCTTTTATTTATTTAAAACTCAAGTTTTATTTTGTACGTTTACGTAATTTTATTTAAACGTACGTTTTAGGTTTTAAACGTTCATCATTTTAAAAATAGTGATAGCGTTTATTTAATATATTTTAACTTTTTTATCTCTTTTAATTTGCATTTAAGTCGCTAAGACATGCAAATCCCTACTATAGTTATAATCGTTTTGTTTTTATACGTTTACGTTTAATTTATATTAAACGTACGTTTGTATATCTTTTAGATTTCTAGGTTTACGATTATGCGTTTTATTGGCGTGGTGTGATGTAGCTATTACTATTCACATTCCTAGTGTTAGTCAATCGATTCTGTTTTCCTATACTAATATTATTTTCAATAATCCACAAGTCATTGTACGCAACGCGCGCTCACCAGACATAAGCGATCCAAGGATATTTTAAATCCTTGGTAAACTTGCAATTTTCTCCCGGGCTGTCGCCCTTTTATCATCTGTTACGGTTGACCGTTCACAAGCGGTTGATAAGTGTGACGGAGAAATAAAAGAAGGTAGTTCGGGAGGAATCAGGAGTGCATTGGAGCTAATTCAAGTCTCGTTTGGTTAGAAACCCACGAAGCAACCTTCGTCCTCCACACATCACTTTCGAGTTGAGGTTATAAATCTTTCTTGTTGTAATGTTTTGTGTTGTTTCTATGATTAAGTTGGTAACTTGTATCAAAATTTTCATTATAAAAGTTATCATGTTTATCTCCTTTTTATTTGTTGCTATGTCGAAAATTTAAGATGTCATTGGTTTGGGTATTTGAGTTTTCTGTCGAGAGTATGAAATAAGAAAAATTTGATAAGTCAAGTTTTATAAAGTCTACTAGGAACCCATGCTTGATGCTCATATTTTTTCAGTCGACATTCATGTCATTCAAAGTGTGTCGAACCATGTTATAATCTTGTCTAAACTTGAGAAACATGCTTGTTATCTTAGTGCCCTGTGACTCGAATTTCAGTTATGAACCTTGTGTTTAATCTGTCGTGTATGCCTAGGAAGAAAACCATGTCAAAAGTACTCACTTACCAAAATAAATGTGGTTAGTCTATGTTTTGTCACGGTCCGTAATAGTATAACATGTTGTCGGGGTGGAACCAAGTTGAGTAGTACTCAACTACTGTATGGTTTCGTCACACCTTTGCTCGCATTTTTCAGTTAATGAGTTTGTCGAATCTCGTTCAAAACAAGTCTCATACATGGTCATTTCCCTTTTGTTAACTTATCTTCATTAAGTGCATACTTGTCATTTAAATAGATATGCTTTGGGACTATGAAAGTGTGTCAACAACCTCATTTTGGTAGTACCATAGTGATGGAGTCATATTCTCTAGTCGAGAGATTCGGCTTCACAAGTTGGAGCGTGAACAAACAAGTATATCTCGAGTCAAGTAGTTCATGTTAAACTCCTATAACTAAAGTGTACTCTTTGGCAACAAAAATCTAGAAATGAGTAGTCTCTAAAAATTTGACTAACAAGGTGTGGTAGCAATTGTTGGACCAGCCCCTTTCTTTTTCTCATGCAAATACCACATCAGGCCCAGGCCCAAGAACTGGTACATGGTTGTTTTCGAATCTGGGCCACAGCCCATGGAGAAACTGGTGGCGTCTGTTTGTATATCTAGTATGGTCAAATAACGAAATCCGTCCCCGTCCATCCTTTCCTTTCACCTCGTTACATATCTTTTAATGTCAATTATGTATAAAGGTCTTAATATTATTAGACAAGCGCAAGAGTATTACTACACGAAAACAAGAGATGAAAACGTAATCTACATGAATAAATGTTACTCCAAAGTTTAACGTCTAGCACACCCGGATAAATATGTCTATGTCAAGAAGCCTATCTGTCAAAGGCGATGTATGTGACAAAAAATATCGACAAATAAATAGAGACCATCAAGTCATTTTATCATGTAATAAATTTTATAGTCTTCAAATTTAACTTACATATCTTCTAAATACAATTAGAAAAACCAATCAACTAATATTGATTTTGATACTACTATCATATGTCAACTTAAATGAGTATATACACATTATATACTTACAAAATGAATAACGTAAATGTTTTCAACCCAACTCTTGGATTATAATATTGTAATAGTGTCAACATGAAAAGTATATATACTTTCGTATACTTACTAGTAAAACACTTAACATTTTACAAACAACAGTTTAGTTTTATTTCGATTATAAAAACAATTGAACTATTTTAAGTAAGTGATACTTAAAACAATGAACTAAAATATTGCCCTCCTTATATAGGTTGCGTGTCGGTGCCGCTTCACAACAATCACTAAATCCCACTTTCGGATTGCACACTTGCTAAGGTGAGTTTTCATAGCCCCTCTTTTACTTGATAAACTGTTTTATACATTTTGGGGTGAGAAAATATGCAAAACCTTTTTTGTGGACCTAAACTATTGCATGATTACTATTACGTGGTTTAGCCTAAGCCCTTATGTCCCTAGAGAATGCCCCTTTTTCATGAACCGTCAGTTCCCCATTGGGAAGCACGAATGTTATGAATAGATCTATTGAGGGTGACTCCTCCGTTCGGTTGGCCATGCTTAGGCCAAGGCGAAACGTATACCATGTTGGAATCGAGTGTTGAGGGACAAAATACTCGCTATGGGCCCCTATATTGTATGATATCTTTTAGCATACAGAAACTGTCGTAGTATCGGTTGCATGAACTTAGAGCTAACGTAATAGACATTCATCCATATATCATTATATTCATTGTAATGATTATATGACTTTGCTTATGGTCCAAACTTACTGTTTAAACTAAACCTATGAACTCACCAGCTTTTAGCTGACCTTTTTAGCATATTTTCTCAGGTGCTTAGTTGCGATCATAGAAGCAAGGCAAGAGGCGGGTAAATGGTCGTAGTATTATCTAAAGAAGTGTTTTTACACATAACGATGTTTTTAAATTAGGACCACTGAACTTATGGGTTGTGCCCATTTATCTAAACAATGTTGTAAGATAATATTTTAAAACTATTTTATGAAATCAAACAGAGTATGTATTCCGTTCTTTATTACTTGTGTTGTGATCTCCGATTTAGTAACATTCCCCATAACACGTATGCTTCCGCTAAACCAAATTTGGGGGTGTTACAGATTGGCATCAGAGCCTAAGTTATAGAGAATTAGGTACATATAAACCCTAAACTATAACTACTTTTACAAAACATCATACTACGACCGTCGATTGTCAGCTTGCCTTACTTGCCATTTTACTTAAGAGTTCATTTAAATAGGATTGCATGTTTTATTTCCTATTTACTAGTGCACTATTTCATATTCATCCCGAGTATTTTTCCACATACTTACACATATGCACCGTGTCTTGTCACAGACCATGCCTTCACCACCTTCCATCACGATGTTCAGAGAACATCCTACTTGCTCACTCACCTACCATCCATTAGCTTGCACACATAGCCACCGATCCGTACATTCGAGCCACACTAGCAGCTCGGCCGATCCATTTGCACCAACTCCATCTGCACGACCCTCACCACCACTCCATCGCCTTTATTGACACGCAGCGAAAACCCCGCATAATCGTGAGAGTACCGGGATATCGAGGCGGTACTCATTCATGCCCGCACTAGCTTCTCGGATGACCCGCGCCACATGGGTCCTCCCACTACTTGAGTCATCGAAACCATCATCCACCGAGTCACCACCCCACCGAGGCTTAGAAGATCTATTGATTCCTACTCGAGGAAGACCGGAAGAAGATCCGGAAGAGGATCCGGAGGAGGAGCTACGAGCCTATGCTAATTGAGAGTGTTCTGGACATGTTAGCTGTGGCAGATATGGGTACACTGGTGCGAGATTGTCCGAGTATTCGGAGATAGGGCGAGCTCCGGATGGCTCGAGAGGTTGGCGAGGACATGGACATTGATGCACCAGTTGGGTTAGGACAGAGTCGCTTTCCTCCGCAACTGTGAGGAGAGTGATGTAGTTGCTTGAGAGATATTAGTTGTTTGATCGATTACAGACAACATATCGCGAGCCCGAGCTACAATCCATCATCACCTTCATTCATACCATCCGCATCGGACATGGGCGCCTTGCTCACACTACTAGACAATTTGGAGACTATTGAGGTAGTCTGCCGGGTGAGGCACACTGTGCTGCACCTATCTGGATCTCTAGATAATGAGGAGTTAACTCTCACCGAGAGAGTACTTATTTAGTTGGATTCTCATGAGACCTTGCTAGGGGTCCATACCGACCAGCTTGGAGAGAGTCGATCCAAGACGCTTGCAGGCTGAGGCGGCGTGTTGAGGTCTGACCACACAATGATGTGTTGTTTGAGAGTATGGAGCTAGAGAGGCATGAGAGGATTCGGTGGGTTCTGATTTGAGGCTTAGGTTGAGGATGTTAGAGTTGGACGAGAGCACCAGGCGTTGATGCGGAGGTCGGGCCCGGATGCACGGCCGACTTGAGGAGCTAGAGCACATCCAAAGGATTGCTAGAATCTTGCCAGGCAGTGGCGAGAGGACTACATGTTTGGAGTCCATGCTAGCCTCTCGATGAGGCGCATCGCGAGTTTAGAGGCTACGCAGCGAGAGTTGGTTGCTAGCATTGAGCGATTACGTGCCGAGCGTGGACATCCTTAGATCCTATTGCATGATGTATCACACTAAAATGGATTATAACAGTTAGTGTTAGTTATTACTCTTGTACTTCAGTTTGTATTTCAGTCGTATTTCAGTTGTATTTCAGTTGTATTTCAGCTAGTATTTCAGCTTGTACTTTAGGAACCTTGTACCTGAAATTCTATCTATGTCAAGCTTATTTTCCTATCCAATTGTCCTTTCTTTCATAGATTGCTCATATGATCTATCTGCGATATTTACACTATTACCTGGCACTTACCTTGTTTAAAAGGTTCTATATCTCATCACCTTTCTTACTGCAGAAATGCCGCCAAAACGAAGATCAAACCGTACCAACCATGGTGGAGCTTCCAATGCTCCTATTACAGCGAGGGTTACTCGCAACCGAGCTGCAAACACTGCTATTCCAAACAATGTCACACACGATCAGACTGCCGAAGCCACTACTCCTGCTAGGGCTAATCCAATTCAACCTACCATGAATCAAGCTATGATAGACCAACTAGTCAATGAGCGAGTGAACGCCGCTTTAGCCGCAAAGAAACCACTGCCTACTAATGCTTTGGAACTTCAAGACCATCCACCCACAGCCGCACTTATACCTATCAGGATTTTCGTAAGACCATGACTGGAGGCTTTAGTGGAACCGAAGGAGCTGTCGGTCTGACTAGATAGATCGAGAAGCTCGAGACTGTGTTCCGGATCTGTAACTGTGAGGAGGAGGCTAAGGTTAAGTATGCATCGTTCACTTTCACAGATGCTGCCTTGACCTGGTGGAACAATTTTCTGAAATCTGCAAGCATTGATGTTGCCTATGTCATGCCATGGGAGAGCTTCAAGGAGATGGTACTTCAAAAGTACTGTCCTCGTAATGAGATCAAGAAACTAGAGCATGAGTTTTGGAACCTCAAAGTTCAAGGCACAAACATGGCTGCCTATAACCAGCGCTTTTAAGAACTAGCCTTGCTGTGCCCTGAAATGGTCCAAACTGAGACCCGATTGTTGGAAAGGTACATCGGGGGACTGCCTCCATCCATCAAGGGAAATGTCACCACCTCTAAGGCTGCTGACCTTTACGAAACCATCGAAGTAGCCAACAAACTCATGGACCAGGTTATGGAGGATTCCATGGACTAGGTGGTTGACAATAAGAGGAAATGGGACGACCACTCTCGAAGCTACAACAACAATGGGTACCGTAGCAACAACAGTGGAAACAACAACAACAATCAGAACAAAAGGCAAATGTTGCTAGAGCTTATGCGGTGGGATTGAAGAAAGGAAACCGTCTGCGAGGACTTCACCATCAGGTAACCGATGCACACCGCATCACAAGGGACGATATACACTCAAGTCAGAATCGCCGAAAATCGGACACTTGACCGAAACTGCAGTCCAAGTCATTGGCGACGGTTCAAACAAAGACCCGCCCGGACCCAAAAGTCGCTATAACTTGCTTTGGTTGTGGTGAGAAAGGGCATTATAAGAATGAATGCCGAAGACCGAAACCAAGGCAATGGGGAAATCAAGGAAACCGAGAAAATCCAGAAGCCATGGAAATGGCGGATTCGTGGAAATGTTGGACGACCAAGTAACTGTGGAAATGGCGAAGGAGCTCGTGGAAGAGTCTATCTTGTGACCAAAGTGGAAGCTCGTGAAGACCCGAATGTTGTGACGGTATGTTCCTTATAAATAACCATTATGCATCCATGTTGTTTGATACGGGGCCGATAGGAGTTTTGTTTCTAATGCATTTAGTCCACTACTCGATATTGCCCCAACCGCATTAGGAAATGCATACAATGTGGAACTAGCTAACGATAACGTAGAAAGGGTAGATACCATCATAAGAGGTTGCACTCGAATCATTAAACCACCCATTCAATATCGACTTGATACCAGTAGAATTGGGTAGTTTCGATGTCATCGTCGGGATGGATTGGTTATCAAAATACCATGCTGCCATCATTTTTGACGAGAAGCTCGTCCGAGTACCCTACGGAGATGAAGTCCTAACTGTAGAAGGAGACAGAAGTGACAGAAGAAACGCGTCAATACTGCATGTCATTACCTGTACCAAAGTGTTGAGGTGTATCGAGGAAGGATGTCATATCTTCCTAGCACAAGTCACCGGAAAGGACGAAAAAGAAACGGAAGAAAACGTCCCGGAGGACGTGCCAATAGTGAGAGAATTTCACGAAGTTTTCACGAAGACTTGCCAGACTTCCGCCAACCCGACAGGTTGAATTTCAAATCGATTTAGTGCCTGGTGCCACACCAGTGGCAAGAGCACCTTATCGATTAGCTCCAACGGAACTCCAGGAGTTATCAAACCAGTTGTCGGAACTTGCGGAAAAAGGGTTCATTAGACCGAGCTCATCACCATGGGGAGCACCAGTCCTGTTCGTCAAGAAGAAGGACAGAACTTTCAGGATGTGCATCAACTATCGTGAGTTGAATAAACTGACCATAAAGATCCGTTACCCACTCCCGAGGATCGATGACTTATTCGATCAACTTCAAGGTTCGAGCGTTTATTCAAAAATTGACTTAAGGTCCGGATACCATCAACTAAGGGTTAGGGAAGAAGATATTCCCAAAACCGCCTTCAGAACTCGTTATGGACATTACGAGTTCCAAGTCATGCCTTTTGGGTTGACCAACGCACCAGCTGTGTTCATGGACCTCATGAACCGAGTGTGTAAACCCTACCTGGACAAGTTTGTGATCATTTTCATCGACGACATCCTAATTTATTCCAAGAGTGTGAAGGAACACGAGGAACATCTTAGATTGATCTTGGAATTGCTTAAGAAGGAGGAGCTATATGCTAAGTTCTCGAAGTGTGAGTTTTGGATATCGACAGTGCAATTCCTGAGTCATGTAATTGACAACCAGGGTATTCATGCAGATCCCGCTAAGATCGAGTCAATAAAGGATTGGGCGACACCCACAACTCCCACTGAAATACGCCAATTCTTAGGACTCGTTGGGTACTACAGAAGATTCATTGAAGGTTTCTCAAAGATTGCCAAATCTTTAACCAAACTAACCCAGAAAAACACCAAGTTTAACTGGGGAGAAAAAGAAGAAGAAGCTTTTCAACTCCTTAAAGAAAAGTTGTGTAGTGCACCTATTTTGGCCTTACCCGAGGGTAGTGAAGACTTTGTTGTTTATTGCGACGCTTCACACAAGGGGCTAGGAGCGGTGTTAATGCAAAGAGAGAAGTTGATAGCATACGCCTCTCGCCAGCTAAAAACCCATGAGAAAAACTACACAACGCACGACCTGGAGTTAGGATCTGTTGTGTTCGCACTCAGGATTTGGAGACACTATTTGTATGGCACGAAGTGTGTCGTATACACTGATCACAAAAGCCTACAACACATTTTGGATAAAAAAGAACTGAACATGAGACAACGCCGGTGGTTGGAATTACTCAGTGATTACGACTGCGAGATTCGTTACCATCTGGGTAAAGCGAATGTAGTTGCTGATGCTCTCAGTAGAAAAGAGCGACCAAAACCTATTAGAGTCAGATCTTTGGGTATGACAATCAGTTCACCCCTTCCATCCAAGATTCTGGAGGCACAATCAGAAGCACTCAAGGAAGAAAATCGTCCAAATGGGAACCTTTACGGAATGCCAGAAAGTGAAAATGGATTCGTAAAAAGGTCTGATGGAATCTTGTGTTTCAAAGAGCGAAGTTAGATTCCACTTTACGGAGGAATTCGCGATATCATTATGCACGAATCCCATAAATCTAAATACTCCATCCACCGTGATCCGACAAGATGTATCTCGATCTGAAGAAATTGTACCGGTGGCCAAACATGAAAGCCGACATTGCAACATATGTCACCAAGGTTTAACCCGCTCAAAATTAAAGTGAACATCGAGACCCTCGTGTCTGCTAGTACAACCCAAATTCCGAATGGAAATGGGAACGATAACAATGGACTTTATCACCAAGCTGCCTAAAACCTCTAATGGCTACGACACTATTTGGGTAATAGTTGATCGTCTCACCAAGTCAGCACATTTCCTAACGATGAAAGAAAGTGACGGAATGGACAAACTTGCACGATTGTACCTGAAGGAAATCATCGCGCGTCATGGTGTACCAATCTTCATCATCTCGAACAGAGATAGCCGTTTCACCTCAAATTTCTGGAAATCACTTCAAGATGCTTTAGGATCTAACCTTGACATGAGCACCGCTTACCATCCTCAGATTGATGGACAAAGCGAGAGGACCATTGAAACCCTGGAAGATATGCTAAGAGCGTGTGTGATAGATTTTGGAAATGGTTGGGATAAGCATTTGCCATTAGCCGAATTTTCTTACAACAACAGCTATCACACAAGTATCAAAGCTGCACCATATGAAGAACTCTATGGTCGAAAGTGTAGATCACCCGTGCGTTGGGCCGAAGTCGGAGAAAGTCAACTTACTGGTCCGGAGTTAATTCAAGAAACTACTGAGAAGATTGTACAAATCAAAAACCGACTACAAGCAGCTCGTGACCGTTAAAAGAGTTACGCGGACAAAAGAAGGAAACCACTTGAGTTCCAAGTGGGAAATAAAGTTATGCTAAACGTTTCGGAAAACGTGGGAAGTTGAATCCTCGTTACATTGGACCTTTCAAAATTCTCGCAAGAATCGGACCGGTAGCATACCGACTTGAATTACCACAAGAACTCAACTCTGTGCACAACGTGTTCCACGTATGCAACTTGAAGAAATGTCTTTCTGATGAAACTCTTGCTATTCCCTTAGAAGAGATCCAAGTTGACGAAAGATTGAATTTCGTCGAGAAACCCATTGAGATTATGGATAGAGAGATCAAACGGCTTAAACAAAGCCGCATTCCTATCGTCAAAGTCCGTTGGAACTCCCAAAGAGGTCCAGAATACACGTGGGAACGTGAAGACCAATTCAAGCGTAAATACCCACACCTTTTCTCAACTTCAGCAAGTAATTCTAACTGAAAACCGAGGACGATTTTCCTTCTAAGGTGGGGAGGATGTGACACACGGTAAATTTTCATTTAAATTTAACTAATAAATGGTAATTTATTATTACTAAGCATAAGTCATTAAGCATGCATAAGTGATGAGTGTGTAAATACTCATCATTTTGTACTCGTTTAGATCGCAAAACATCCGAAAACACTCGTAAATGCATCAAAATGATAAAAATATCACAAATAAGTGTTTTATGTGTTTTAAATGCAAAATATCAAAATCGGTGAAAACGATCAAGTTTGCATAATTGGCGCTTTAGTCCCCAAGTTTCAAAAGTTGTCAAAACAGTCCCTGTAAATCTAAATAAAGAAAAATGTTATTCAAGGTCCCTAAATATTCTAAGTTGTCAAAATGGTCCTTGAATAAATCTTTGTGAAATTACAACTTAGGTCCCCGAACTTTCAAAAATGTCAAGTTTAGTCCTTGAAAATTGAAAATGTCAAGTTTAGTCCTTGTACTATTGATACTTGTCACTTTTAGTCCTTGATCAACTTTGAAAATTGGCGTGAATGGTCCTTGAGATTTCAGATTTGCAATATTAGTCCTTGTCAAATTAGCCTAATATAAGCCTTGTCAAAACTCATATTGACCCCGCCATTATACACCATTTTGACCCCTTCCCTTTTGGACTCCTCCATTATTTTGACCCTTTGGTCAAATAAGTCAAAAAATGTAAACCCGCCAACCACTGCTCACTTCCCCAACTCTCTTCCACCACTTGCCTGCAACCACCTCTCCTCCCATCACCTCACCTTTTCCCTTCCCACCACCCTCATCATCACTAGCCACCCACAATTAATGCCACCCCCTACTTGCCTGCTTTGAACCTATAAGTCAAATTTCCATTTCCGCCAAAATGATAAAACCAGTCAATACACTCTAAACTCTTCCATTGGCCAATTTGAGAGGTGGGTTCTGTTCAGAGGACACGTGTAAACTCATTGGAAGCATAAAAGAGGAAGAAGACACAGAGACAAAGTAGTAATTTAGTTTTTTAATTTCTTGTATGTCGTATTTTCTCAAAAATGTCTTAATTAGCTTTCAACTTTGTATTTTCAAGTTTGATGATATTGAAATCAAAGTATTTAGTCAATGTAATTCAGTTTGATCCTTTAAATCAAAGTTTCATTTCATTTGCAAATCTTATGTACATCGTTCTAAATTTCAAACTCAAACTCGTATTCAAAGCTTCAATAAGCTTTATTTAAGCTCAAACCAACTTATTTAAGCTATATAGCTTTTTGTAAGCTTGAGGAATCAGCTTTCAATCAAGTTCCTCAAAAGTCAACAAAAGTCAACTTAAGAAGCACATTTGGTTAACCGGCATAGAAATGGAATTTGGTGATGCAAACATGGATTTGGGGTGGTTTAGAAGCGAATGTTTGGTCTAGAATAGTGGTGATTTCATTGGTTCAAGAAAAGCCACCACCTGTGGCTAAAGGACCCATTTGTAAGTAAGTTTCAAGGTTTCATTACATATGGTGTGTTTGTAGTTGTAAACTGTTTAAACAAGCTCTACTAGTAGTATTTAAGTCATTTTAGTTTAGTTTGATCCATGATTTAAGTTTATTCGGTCTTTAGATCAATTTTGTTTGCAAATTAGTTAAAAGGTATGTTTGGATGTCTTGTGATAACTGTTTTAAGGCTTGTTCAAGAGTTGCTTATTGTTGGTTTATGCTTGTTTGACTATGACTAACTCATTTGAGTCAAGATATTGTGTCTGCAACACCACCAAGTCAAACTTGTACTTAAATCATTTTAATCTGCTCAATCTTGTGATTAAGGATTTGTGAATCCTTGATTTGTGTTTAGAATTCAATAACATAGCTTTGCATTAGTCTTATCACATCTTATAACATCATCATCGTGATAAAATTTGATCCAAAGTTCAAGAAAGTCAAAGTATCTAAATCGTTAAAAGTCAAAATATTTGATCAAACCGCTTTGGCCAAACTAGCAAGATTTTTCATGACTCATCTTTGGGTCAATTCAAGCCAAACTTTGGGTTTTAAAAGTTCACTTGGTCTATTTTCTTATTGTCATTTTTGTAAAATTTTAGAATTTTTTAAAGCTCTCAAACAAGCTCATTAAAAGTGGCTCATATGCCTCGCCACAAGCTCACCGAAGTGAGCTTTTCTCAAGCTTTGCTAAGCTTATCTAGAGCTCCACAGAGCTTCTTAGGATCCGATTTTTGGTTTAAGAGTACTTAGCCAGGTCTATCACAAGTTCTAATTGTTGGTTTTAATTTTCAACTTGTCTTGAGTGCTTATTTTCATGTCAAAAGAAGCACCCCATTAATGATTTTTAGCTTAATCTCAAAACATCCAAATCATTGAGTTAGCTTATCGAGGTTAAAGGAAGTTGTTTCTTGTTGCATTTTGGTCATTTTATCATAAAATAGCTTCTGTGAAGGTTTGGTGGTCCTTGGTTCTCACTTGCTTATTCAAGTGCTTATTAATAAGCACTTACTATAGCAGCCCAATTTCTTCCAAACAACACCATGTTTTTCTATTTTCCTAGATTCCTAGTATAATTTTAGAGTTTTCCTGAAATTTTCACATTTTTCCATAACAGTTTGCTATTTTTCTTAATTAAAAATGCAGTTTTAGGATTATTTAAATAGCTTTTAATACAAAAATTCGTAAAAGTCCAAAAAATAATTTTTCAATTTTATTAAGTTTAGATAAATATAAAAAGTGAAAAAGTAATTTTCCAGATTTTTCATAGTTTATTTGGTAATTTTAGTAATTTAATTAGTTTTAATAGTTTAAAATTCATAAAAATAGAAAATAATCGTAAAATTACAAAAATAGTTTTGAAAATTCTAGTTTGATATTTTAGACTTTTCCATTTCATAATTTTAATTTTCTAGCTTTATTTCCTAATTTCTTGTAATTTAGGTTATTATTAATTAGTTAAAATAGTTTTTAATTAATAATAATTAATTAATTAGTTATAAAATAATTTTCTTTTCTATAAATTTTCTTATATCATTAGGTTTGTAAAATATCATTTTCATATTTTTAGGATTAATATTGTGTAAGTTTCACGCTTTTATTTTTACGTCACGTAGTTTTTAAATTCGCTTTATAAAACATAAAAACAAAACATCGGTTTAAAAATAGTGATAGCGTTTATTTAATAGATTTTAACTTTTAATTTCCTTTAATCTCCTCGTAGTTTATAAAAACTCAAAATACCCACCGATCACTATCCTTAGTGGTTATTCGACATCCGATTGTGTTTAACACCGTCATCCTCCGTGGGACATAACGACCCGGAATCCACCGATTCTCCCGATCTTAAATTGCATTTGGTGTGTGAGCTGCTTTAAGTTCCTTACGCTTAACCATTCACAAGTGGTTAGCTTGCGTGAGAAAACTTGACGGTTTTGCACCGATCAAATTTTAGCGCCACGGGGGAGGTCAGAAGCGTGTTCTAAGCATTTTCGAACCTGCATTTGCACATATACCACGCTTTGTAAAAGTTTTGTAAAGTTATAACAAAATCAAAAGTTCATTAACACTTTTCCTAAAGTGTTAAAACACCAAACAAAATATAAAACAACAAAACAATCGTAACGTTTTCGACTTGTGTTTCTTTTAAGGTGATTCTTAAAGAAATACGATTTGGTTAAACGAGACGATACCAAAAATATTGTCCAAAAGTTTTTAAACCCATCAAGACAAATCAGACTCTACGCCTTTTCAAAGATACTTAATATACATAAAAATCAACCACCGCAAATCAAGGCAAAGGCACTACCTAACTGGGGTGCGACCATAATAAGTTCCCGAACATCGATTTAAAACTTGCCTTTGTGTCACTTGTGATTTGGTGTACCTTTTCAAAGAAGCCATTTCATTTGTGATTATTGGTTAAGTTCACTTGTCGCTTTGCCTCGCATTTGTTTTGAAAACCGATTTTTATACTTAGTGCATGCGCACTCGTTCTTCCAGCTTCTACAAGTCCATTGTCGAACTTGAAAGATTCCTCGAGACGAGAGGACGCTCGCTCCTTCACCGTGATCGAGGAACGCCTACCACCACCACCACCGCCATAATGGCGTAAGACAAGCCGATGAATGAGCTTCTCCAAGCACCCATCGAGGGTTACGGAGATGCCATTGTTGTCCCACCATCGCGGGCGACACTTTGAGCTCAAAACCGGTTACTTAACTGTAACCCAAAGCCAATTCTATGGTTTTGAGCGGATGATCCTCATGCACACATTCGATGGTTTAACAAGATTGCATCTACCATCAAGTACAAGAATGTCCCACATGAAGCTATCAAGCTTCTTCTGCTCCCATTTTCTGTAGGGACAAGCCCGAATTGGCTTGAGAAACAACCCCTCGCTCCATTGAGACATGGGAAGATCTAGTTACCAAGTTTGTGAACGAATTCTATCCTCCATCCCGAACCACAAGTCTTAAGAATGAGATAATGAAATTTTCTCAAAGATTTGATGAATCATTCGGGAGGCATGGGATCGTTATAAAGACTTGCTCCGCAAGTGTCCGCATCATGGTTTTACCGAGTTAATGCAAATGGATACTTTCTACAATGGTCTCGAACCAGCCAATCAAGACTCTCTAAATGCCTCCGCTGGAGGTAATTTCTTGAGCAAGACCACAAAAGAAGCCTTGCAAATCATTGAAAACAAGTCCTGTGTCCGTCCTTTCCGCACAAAGACATATCATACGAGTCTAATGCTTGGACCTTCTATTTCATCTCCGTGAGTACATCTAGCACCGATGCTAAGATTGACAAACTCACGGATATTGTTCGAGCTTTGGTTCTTGCTAACCAAAGAAAGTCACTTTCACACAAGCACCATCATATGGTGAAGTGAAGAAAGTTGAAGTTTGTGTTACTTGTGGTGGTCCTCATGCATACTACAATCTGATCGCCACCGATGGTAGTCCGTTTGAAGCTAATGCTATAGCCGGTACTTCAAATCAAGGAGGTAATCAATACCGTCCTCATAATGAACCAAACTACCGTGCTAACACTTATCGTGCACCACCCGGTTTCAACCGTAATCCTAACCGAATCGTAACCAACAAAGAATGAACCAAGGTTATCAAAACCAAGGTAATTTCTATTCGGACCCAATCAAGGTTTCCAACAACAAGGAAATCTTAATCAAAACACTTACAACCGAGGGAATCAATTTCGGGAATATGAACCCTAATCAAGGGAATTCGCTATAACCGTAACATACGGCCTCAAATTGTTCCTCCTCCTCCTCCCGTGTCAACATCCGATGAGCTTTTAAAGCAATTCATGAAGACTCAAGAGGAGACAAACAGTTGTTGGTCACCGATCATTGAATTAAAGAAGTCTTTAAATGATCGACCCTCGGCTCGTGTACTTTACCTAGCAACACGATCGCTAATCCGAGGGGCGATGCAAAGGCGATCACTACCGAAGTGGTACTTCATATGATGGACCCGCTATTCCTACTACCTCTTCTTCTTCTCCCCAAGGTAGTGGAAAGTGAACCCGAGGCGACAAAGGACAAGGAACTTCCTACTAATAACGGAAGTACCAATAATGTCCATCCTCGGGTTGTCCGAAACCAAAATCCAATCCAGAGTTGTTTTTGAACCTCCTGTAGCTCCCATTGAAAAATCCAAATCTTCTATTCCTTACCCATCACGCTTACATGAGCAAAGCTCCGAGAAAGCTGGTCATCAAATGGAAAAATTCTTTCAAATTTTCCAAGAACTTCATTTTGACATAAGCTTCATGGATGCTATCATGTTGATGCCCAAGTTTGCATCAACTCTCAAACACATGTTAAGCAATAAGGAAAAGTCGTTTGAAATGGCTAAACTCCTCTCAACGAGAACCGCTCATAGATTATCTTGAAGAAGCTTCCCGAGAAGCTTGGAGATCCCGGAAAGTTCCTCTTACCTTGTGTATTTCCGTGAATGGTTGAATGCTTTGCCTTAGCCGATCTTGGTGCAAGCATAAACCCGATGCCTCATTCAAGATGGAAGAAACTTTCTTCCGGATCTTACTCCTACATGCATGACTCTCGAGCTTGCAGATCGTACAATATCCCGTCCTCTTGGAATTGCCGAGGACGATTTGTGAAAGTAGGAAAGTTCCATTTTCCACCGACTTTGTAGTTGTTGATTTCGATGTCGATCCACGGGTTCCTCTCATTGTTGGAAGAGGATTCCTAAGAACGGGCCGTGCTCTCATTGATGTATTTGAGCAAGAAATCACATTACGTGTTGGTAATGAAGTCGCACCTTTAACCTTGATCAAACTTCGAGGTACTCCGCAAACTATGATTCCGAGTCGGTTAACCGAATAGATATCATTGATGTTGCTTCAAGAGTACTCAAGAAGTTCTTGGTTATTCTCATAATTACGTGAGTGGGAATCCCACCACATCTTCTCAACCTATCATAGCCAATTTACTCCTTCTCTCACTCCGCTTGAGGAAGCGACTTCATCTTGGAAGAGATTGAAGCATACTTGGCTAGTGATTCTGCTCCATGGGAAATTGATCACGCCCAATTGACATCGAGGGGACATACTTCTCATTGAGAAAATGCTTAAAGATGATCACTCATCAACCCCTCACCCTAGTGATGCAATTCGTAAGAGATTAATCACCATGAGATTAATCCGAGGAGATATTCTTACTCTTGAGAAGTTGTTAAATCAGACACTTCTCCTCCTCCCTCCCGTCAAACTTCATAACAAGGAAGTCAAGTCGGTTGAGAAAATCAAGAATTTCTGAAGTCGAACTTAAGGACTTACCACCTCATCTTGAGTATGCATTTCTTGAAGGCGATGATAAATTGCCTGTCATTATTGCTCGAGATTTGAGTAAAGATGAAAAGATCGCTCTCATAAAGGTCTTGAAGTCACACAAGCAAGCAATTGCTTGGAAACTCTCCGACATTAAGGTATCAACCCCGAGTTTTGTACTCACAAAATCTTAATGGAGGATGACTTCAAACCGTTAGCTCAACATCGAGAAGGGTGAATCCAAAATCCATGATGTTATCAAACAGAGGTTATCAAACTTCTTGATGCAGATTGATTTACCCTATCTCGATAGTCCTTAGGTTAGCCCGATTCACCGTGTTCCAAAAAGGGTGGCATAACTGTTGTCACGAATGAAGAAAACGAGTTAATTCCAACTCGATTGGTTACGGATGGCGTGTTCAGATTGACTATCGTAAGTTGAATGACGCCACCAGAAGACCATTTTCCTCTACCCTTCATGGATCGGATGCTTGAGAGATTAGCGGGGAATGAGTACTATTGTTTCCTTGATGGTTTCTCGTGTTACTTTCAGATCCCCATTGATCCACGTGATCAAGAGAAGACCACATTCACCGCCCATACGGAACTTTTGCCTACAAACGATGCCCTTTGGCTTATGTAACGCTCCGGCACGCTCCAACGATGTATGATGGCCATATTCCACGACATGATCGGGAAACAATGGAGGTGTTTATGGATGACTTCTCACCATCGGGATTCATTTCAGACTTGTCTCCCATTTAGACAAAATGCTTAAAAGGTGTGAAGACACCAATCTATGTCTAAATTGGGAGAAGAGTCACTTTATGGTCAAAGAAGGCATAGTCCTTGGCCATAAGATTTCTAAAACGGGATTGAGGTCGATAGAGCAAAGGTTGATGTTATTGCTAAAGCGCCTCATCCTACTACCGCCAAAGGTATTAGGAGTTTTCTTGGTCATGCCGGGTTTTATCGTAGATTCATACAGATTTTTCTAAAATCGCCGCCTATGACCCATCTTCTTGAAAAAGAAGCTCCTTTTATCTTCTCTCCCGAGTGCGCCAAGCTTTTGAAACACTAAAGAAAAAGCTTACGGAAGCACCCATTCTAGTTGCCCCGATCGATTTACCCTTCGAGCTCATGTGCGATGCAAGTGATTTTGCTATCGGTGCGGTCTTGGGGCAACGCAAAACAAAGCATTTTCACCTATACACTACGCAAGTAAGACTATGATCAAGCTCAAACCCATTACACCACTACGTAAAAGAATTATTAGTCGTGGTGTATGCGTTTGAAAAGTTTCGCCATACCTCATCTTGACCAAATGCGTGGTGTATACGGATCACTCGGCTCTTAAATATCTCTTTGCAAAACAAGATGCAAAGCCGAGATTGCTCTGCTGGGTTCTCCTCCTCCGTGAATTTGATATCATTATACGTGATAAAAAGGAGCCGAGAACCTAGTCACGATCATCTATCCCGATTAGAGAACCTCACCAAGATGTGTTCGAGAAAAGGAAATAAATGAAACATTTCCTCTCGAGACACTCAATGCGGTTTCTTTTCGTGGAGACTCTTCTACCCCATGGTTTGTCGACTTCGCAAATTACCATGCGGGTAACTTCATAGTGAAAGGGATGTCGTCCCAACGGAAGAACAAATTCTTCAAGGATGTTAAACATTACTCGGGACGACCCCTACTTGTTTAAAATTTGCGCGGATCAAGTCATCGAGCGATGTGTATATGGTCGAAGCTATTGACATTCTCAAAGCTTGCCATGTTTGGACCCACTGGGGACATCATAGCCCCAACTACACCGCCAAGAAGGTGTTTGATTCCGGATTCTATTGGCCCACGATCTATAAGGATGCCCATGAATTGTTAAAGCCCGCGACGCTTGTCAACGCCACGGAATATCTCACAAAGGAATGAAATGCCACAAACGCCATTCAAGTGTGTGAGATCTTTGACATCCGGGGCATTGACTTTACGGGCCATTCCTTCTTCTCGCGGTAATAAGTACATACTCGTGGCCGTTGACTACTTGTCAAAATGGGTTGAAGCTAAGGCTTTGCATACCAATGATGCCCGAGTTGTTGTGAAATTCTTGAAATCCTTGTTTGCTAGGTTTGGAACTCCACGAGCCATAATCGCGATCGTGGTACGATTTCTGCAATGACCGCTTTGAAAGAGTCATGCGTAAGTATGGTGTAACTCACCGCCTCTCATCGCTGCACCACCCCAAACTAGTGGGCAAGTGGAAGTTTCAAACCGAGGATTAAAGAATTTTGGAGAGGACGGTTGGCGAAAACCGTGCCTCTTGGTCGGATAAGCTAGATGATGCACTGGGCCTTCCGTGACAACTTTTACAAAACACCCATCGGTGCACTCCATACAAGCTTGTATACGGAAGGCGTGTCATCTACCGGTTGAGCTAGAGCACAAGGCATACTTGGGCCTTGAAACATGCCAACTTTGATATTCGATACCGGTGATCACGTAAAGTTCAAATGAATGAATTAAATGAACTCCGTGATCAAGCATACGAGAACTCTTTGATCTATAAAGAAAAGACAAAGAAGATTCATGACTCTAAGATCAAAACCGCTTTTCAACGTTGGTGATCGAGTCCTTCTTTTCAATTCAAGATTGAAGATTTTCTCGAAAGCTTAAATCCCACCGGTCGGACCATTCACTATCACTAAGGTTTATCCTTATGGCACCATTGAGTTATCTCAACCCGATGGTCCAAACTTTAAAGTGAATGGTCATCGGTTGAAGCATTACTTTGGAGAGGACATTCCTCCCGTGATTGTCCCGGATCTTCAAACTTTCCCCATGAACCAATGAATGCGGGATCGAGTCAAGCTAGCGACTCGGGTATCAAAAACAAGAGCATGTTACATGGGTTTTCACCCGTGTACCACCCTAGTGTGGGGAGTTGCCCACATGTTGTGTATATATAAGAGTTCCAAAAAAAAAAAAAAAAAAATCCTTGCTAAATAATGGCCTTAGTATTTCCCTTTACGTTCTATGTTTCGCATAACCGCTGGTACTTTGAATATTGAGGGCAATATTCATTTCTAAGTGTGGGGAATTCTCACGAATTTTATCATGTAATTATACCACCTAATTCCCCGTTTTGGCCAAAATTTTTTTTTTTTGGAGTAAGTGTTTTACACTTACTCATTTGGTTATCATCCGCCATGTCTAATAAGACAAAAGGATTGGCTAATCCAGAGCAAACGGCTCTTGGTAAAGATATCTCAAATCCGTTGACGGCTTGCAATTTGCCCAAAATTGTATGGTATTCACCACCACCATATCCTAAAAAGTGAAGAGTTGGCTAGCCCGCAAGTTTATGGCTTGTGGTAAAGGCGATTGGAAAACCATAATTGGTAATCGACTCACCAAAGATAATATTGATAATTTATCTAAGAGTTGGCTAGTCCGAAGCAAACGGCTTCGGTAAAGACAAATCAAATCCGTTGAAGTCGGTGATTTGCTCAAAATCATTTGGTTATCGGTGTACCAAAGTTCTTACTTGAACTAAAACATTTGGCTACTCCGTAAGTAATGGCTTTTGGTAAAGAGATGAAATCCATTAATTTTTCTCAAAACATTGCTAGGACTAGCAATATCTTAGTGTGGGGATTGATGAGTGTGTAAATACTCATCATTTTGTATCGCTTAGACCGCAAAAACATCCGAAAACACTCGAAATGCATCAAAATGATAAAAATATCACAAATAAGTGTTTTATGTGTTTTAAATGCAAAATATCAAAATCGGTGAAAACGATCAAGTTTGCATAATTGGCGCTTTAGTCCCCAAGTTTCAAAAGTTGTCAAAAAGTCCCCTGTAAATCTAAATAAAGAAAAATATCATTTTAGGTCCCTAAATATTCTAAGTTGTCAAAATTGGTCCTTGAATAAATCTTACAAATGGCGAACTTAGGTCCTCGAACTTTCAAAATTGTCAAGTTTAGTCCTTTGAAAATTGAAAATGTCAAGTTTAGTCCTTGTACTATTGATACTTGTCACTTTTAGTCCTTATGGTAACTTTGGAAAATGGCGAGAGGGTCCTTGAAGATTTCGATTGCAATATTAGTCCTTGTCATAATTAATATAACTAGCCTTGTCAAAACTCATATTGACCCCCGTCAAAACCAAAGGACCACCCCTTTTGGACTCCCAGTCATTAGCCTTTTTGACCCCTTTGGTCAAATAAGTCAAACAAACAGAAAAAGGCGCCCCACTGTTCACCTTTCCCCAACCTCTGCACCACTTGCCTGCAAGCCACCTCTCCTCCCATCACCTCACCTTTTCCCCTTTCCTCCACCCCTCATCATCACTAGCCACCCACAATTAATGCCACCCCCCCCTACTTGCCTGTTTCAGAACCTATAAGTCAAATTTCCATTTCCCGCCAAAAAGATAAAACCAGGCAATACACTCTAAACTCTTCCATTGGCCAATTTGAGAGGTGGGTTCTGTTCAGAGGACACGTGTAAACTCATTGGAAGCATAAAAGAGGAAGAAGACACAGAGACAAAGTAGTAATTTAGTTTTTTAATTTCTTGTATGTCGTTTTTTCTCAAAAATGTCTTAATTAGCTTTCAACTTTGTATTTTCAAGCTTCATGATATTGAAATCAAAGTATTTAGTCAATGTAATTCAGTTTGATCCTTTAAATCAAAGTTTCATTTCATTTGCAAATCTTATGTACATTGTTCTAAATTTCAAACTCAAACTCGTATTCAAAGCTTCAATAAGCTTTATTTAAGCTCAAACCAACTTATTTAAGCTATATATAGCTTTTTGTAAGCTTGAGGAATCAGTTTCAATCAAGTTCCTGGAAGGTCAACAAAAGTCAACTTAAGAAGCACATTTGGTTAACTGGCATAGAAATGGAATTTGGTGATGCAAACATGGATTTGGGGTGGTTTAGAAGCGGGTTGATTTGGTCTAGAATAGGTGGTCATTTCATTGGTTCAAGACAAGCCATTGTGGCTAAAGGACCCATTTGTAAGTAATTTTCAAGGTTTCATTACATATGGTGTGTTTGTAGTTGTAAACTGTTAAAACCTGTTTAATCAGTAGTATTTAAGTCATTTAGAGTTTAGTTTGATCCATGATTTAAGTTTATTCATCTTTAGATCAATTTTAATTTGCAAATTAAGTTAAAAGGTATGTTTGGATTTGTTGTGATAACCGCCCTAAGGCTTGTTCAAGAGTTGCTTATTGTTGGTTTATGCTTGTTTGACTATTTGAACTCATTTGAGTCAAGATATTGTGTCTGCAACACCACCAAGTCAAACTTGTACTTAAATCATTTTAATCGCTCAATCTGTTGTGATTAAGGATTTGTGAATCCTTGATTTGTGTTTAGAATTCAATAACATAGCTTGCATTAGTCTTATCACATCTTATAACATCATCATCAATGATAAAATTTGATCCAAAGTTCAAGAAAGTCAAAGTATCTAAATCATCAAAAGTCAAAATATTTGATCAAACCCTTTTGGCCAACTAGCAAGATTTTTCATGACTCATCTTTGGGTCAATTCAAGCCAAACTTTGGGTTTTATAAGTTCACTTGGTCTATTTTCTTATTGTCATTTTTGTAAAATTTTAGAATTTTTAAAGCTTCAAACAAGCTCATTAAGCGGGGCTCATATGCCTCGCTCACAAGCTCGATCGAGTGAGCTTTTCTCAAGCTTTTGCTAAGCTTATCTAGAGCTCCACAGAGCTTCTTAGGATCTGATTTTTGGTTTAAGAGTACTTAGCCAGGTCTATTACAAGTTCTAATTGTTGGTTTTAATTTTCAACTTGTCTTGAGTGCTTATTTTCATGTCAAAAGAAGCACCTTCACACTGATTTTTAGCTTAATCTCAAAACATCCAAATCTGTTGAGTTAGCTTATCAGAGGTTAAAGGAAGTTGTTTCTTGTTGCATTTTGGTCATTTTATCATAAAATAGCTTCTGTGAAGGTTTGGTGGTCCTTGGTTCTCACTTGCTTATTCAAGAGTGCTTATTAATAAGCACTTACTATAGCAGTTTCAATTTCTTCCAAACAACACCATGTTTTTCTATTTTTCCTAGATTCCTAGTATAATTTTAGAGTTTTCCTGAAATTTTCACATTTTTCCATAACAGTTTGCTATTTTTCTTAATTAAAAACAGTTTTTAGGATTATTTAAATAGCTTTTAATACAAAAATTCGAAAAAGTCCAAAAATAATTTTTCAATTTTATTAAGTTTAGATAAATATAAAAAGTGAAAAAGTAATTTTCCAGATTTTTCATAGTTTATTTGGTAATTTTAGTAATTTAATTAGTTTTTAATAGTTTAAAATTCATAAAAATAGAAAATAATCGAAAAATTACAAAAATAGTTTTGAAAATTCTAGTTTGATATTTTAGACTTTTCCATTTCATAATTTTAATTTTCTAGCTTTATTTCCTAATTTCTTGTAATTTAGGTTATTATTAATTAGTTAAAAATAGTTTTAATTAATAATAATTAATTAATTAGTTATAAAATAATTTTCTTTTTCTATAAATTTTCTTATATCATTAGGTTTGTAAAATATCATTTTCATATTTTTAGGATTAATATTGTGTAAGTTTCACGCTTTTAATTTTACGTCACGTAGTTTTTAAATTCGCTTTATAAAACATAAAACAAAAACATCATTTTAAAAATAGTGATAGCGTTTATTTAATAGATTTTAACTTTTAATTTCCTTTAATCTCCGTAGTTTATAAAAACTCAAAATACCCACCGATCACTATCCTTAGTGGTTATTCGACATCCGATTGTGTTTAACACCGGTCATCCTCCGTGGGACATAACGACCCGGAATCCACCGATTCTCCGATCTTAAATTGCATTGGTGTGTGAGTCTGTTTTAAGTTCCTTACGCTTAACCATTCACAAGTGGTTAGCTTATGTGAGAAAACTTGACGGTTTTGCACCGATCAAATTTTAGCGCCACGGGAGGTCAGTAAGCGTGTTCTAAGCATTTTCGGACCCGTACTTGCACATATACCACAGTTTGTAAAAGTTTTGTAAAGTTATAACATAATCAAAAGTTCATTAACACTTTTCCTAAAGTGTTAAAAACACCAAACAAAATACAAAACAACAAAACAATCGTAACGTTTTCGACTTGTGTTTCTTTTAAGGTGATTCTTAAAGAAATACGATTTGGTTAAACGAGACGATACCAAAAATATTGTCCAAAAGTTTTAAACCCATCGGACAAATCAGTACCTCGTCTTTTCGGTGATACTTAATATACATAAAATCAACCACCATAAATCAAGGCGATTGCACTACCTAGCTGGGGTGCGACCATAATAAGTTCCCGAACATCGATTTAAAACTTGCCTTTGTGTCACTTGTGATTTGGTGTACCTTTTTCAAAGAAGCCATTTCATTTGTGATTATTGGTTAAGTTCACTTGTCGTTTTGCCTCGCATTTGTTTTGAAACCGATTTTATACTTAGTGCATGCGCACTCGTTCTTCCAGTTCTACAAGTCCATTGTCGAACTTGGAAGATTCCTCGTGAGCGTGAGGACGTTACGCTCCTTCACCGTGATGAGGAACGTCTACCACCACCACCACCGCCATAATGGCGGAAGACAAGCCGATGAATGAGCTTCTCCAAGCACCCATCGAGGGTTACGGAGATGCCATTGTTGTCCCACCATCGTGGTCGACACTTTTGAGCTCAAAACCGGGTTACTTAATCTGGTAACCCAAAGCCAATTCTATGGTTTTGAGCGGGATGATCCTCATGCACACATTCGATGGTTTAACAAGATTGCATCTACCATCAAGTATAAGAATGTCCCACATGAAGCTATCAAGCTTCTTCTGTTCCCATTTTCTCTAGAGGGACAAGCCCGGAATTGGCTTGAGAAACAACCCCCTCGTTCTATTGAGACATGGGAAGATCTAGTTACCAAGTTTGTGAACGAATTCTATCCTCCATCCCGAACCACAAGTCTTAAGAATGAGATAATGAAATTCTCTCAAAGATTTGATGAATCATTCGGGGAGGCATGGGATCGTTACAAAGACTTGCTCATGAAGTGTCCGCATCATGGTTTTACCGAGTTAATGCAAATGGATACTTTCTACAATGGTCTCGAACCAGCCAATCAAGACTCTCTAAATGCCTCCGGAGGTAATTTCTTGAGCAAGACCACAAAAGAAGCCTTGCAAATAATTGAAAACAAGTCCCGGTCCGTCCTTTCCGCACAAAGACATATCATCTTGAGTCTAATCTTGGACCTTCTACTTCATCTCCGTGAGTACATCTAGCACCGATGCTAAGATTGACAAACTCACGGATATTGTTCGAGCTTTGGTTCTTGCTAACCAAAAGAAAGTCATTTTCACACAAGCACCATCATATGGTGAAGTGAAGAAAGTTGAAGTTTGTGTTACTTGTGGTGGTCCTCATGCATACTACAATCTGATCGCCACCGATGGTAGTCCGTTTGAAGCTAATGCTATAGCCGGTACTTCAAATCAAGGAGGTAATCATTATCGTCCTCATAATGAACCAAACTACCGTGCTAACACTTATCGAGCACCACCGGTTTCAACCGTAATCCTAACCGAATCGAACCAACAAAGAATGAACCAAGGTTATCAAAACCAAGGTAATTTCTATTCGGACCCAATCAAGGTTTCCAACAACAAGGAATCTTAATCAAAACACTTACAACCGAGGGAATCAATTTCGGGGAATATGAACCTAATCAAGGGAATTACGCTATAACCGTAACATACGACCTCAAATTGTTCCTCCTCCTCCTCTGTGTCAACATCGACGAGCTTTTAAAGCAATTCATGAAGACTCAAGAGGAGACAAACAGTTGTTGGTCGGTCGATCACCGAATTAAAGAAATCTTTAAATGATCGACCCTCGGGCTCGGTACTTTACCTAGCAACACGATCGCTAATCCGAGGGGCGATGCAAAGGCGATCACTACCCGAAGTGGTACTTCATATGATGGACCCGCTATTCCTACTACCTCTTCTTCTTCTCCCCGAAGGTAGTGGAAAGTGAACACGAGGCGACAAAGGACAAGGAACTTCCTACTAATAATGGAAGTACCAATAATGTCCATCCTCGGGTTGTCCGAAACCAAAATCCAATCCAGAGTTGTTTTGAACCTCCGTAGCTCCCATTGAAAAATCCAAATCTTCTATTCCTTACCCATCACGTTTACATGAGCAAAGCTCCATGAGAAAGCGGTCAACAAATGGAAAAATTCTTTCAAATTTTCCAAGAGCTTCATTTTGACATAAGCTTCATAGATGCTATCATGTTGATGCCCAAGTTTGCATCAACTCTCAAACACATGTTAAGCAATAAGGAAAAGTTGTTTGAAATGGCTAAAACTCCTCTGAATGAGAACTGCTCTGCGATTATTACGAAGAAGCTTCGAGAAGCTTGGAGATCTGGAAAGTTCCTCTTACCTTGTGTATTTCGAGAATGGTTGAATGCTTTGCCTTAGCCGATCTTGGTGCAAGCATAAACCCGATGCCTCATTCGATATGGAAGAAACTTTCTCTTAGGATCTTACTCCTACATGCATGACTCTCGAGCTTGCGGATCGTACAATATCCGTCCTCTTGGAATTGCCGAGGGGCGTATTTGTGAAAGTAGGAAAGTTCCATTTTCCGGTGACTTTGTAGTTGTTGATTTCGATCTTTGATCCACGGGTTCCTCTCATTGTTGGAAGAGGATTCACGAGAGCGGGTCGTGCTCTCATTGATGTATTTGAGCAAGAAATCACATTACGTGTTGGTAATGAAGTCATCACCTTTAACCTTGATCAAACTTGAGGTACTCCGCAAACTATGATTACGAGTCGGTTAACCGAATAGATATCATTGATGTTGCTTCGAGGAGTACTCTCAAGAAGTTCAGGTTATTCTCATAATTACGTGAGTGGGGATCCCACCACATCTTCTCAACCTATCATAGCCAATTCTACTCCTTCTCTCACTCCGTTTGAGGGGCGACTTCATCTTGGAAGAGATTGAAGCATACTTGGCTAGTGATTACATTCCATGGAAATTGATCACGCTCCAATTGACATCGAGGGGACATACTTCTCATTGAGAAGTTGCTTAAAGATGATCACTCATCAACCCCTCACCCCGTGATGCAATTCGGAAGAGATTAATCACCATGAGATTAATCCGGAGGAGATATTCTTACTCTTGAGAAGTTGTTAAATCGGGACACTTCTCCTCCTCTCCTCCCATCAAACTTCATAACAAGGAAGTCAAGTCGGTTGAGAAAAGCGAAGAATTTCAAGTCGAACTTAAGGACTTACCACCTCATCTTGAGTATGCATTTCTTGAAGGCGATGATAAATTGCTGTCATTATTGCTCGAGATTTGAGTAAAGATGAAAAGATCTGCTCATAAAGGTCTTGAAGTCACACAAGCAAGCAATTGCTTGGAAACTCTCCGACATTAAGGGTATCAACCACGAGTTTTGTACTCACAAAATCTTAATGGAGGATGACTTCAAGCAATGATTCAACATCGAGAAGGGTGAATCAAAAATCCATGATGTTATCAAACAGAAGTTATCAAACTTCTTGATGCGGGATTGATTTACCCTATCTCGATAGTCCTTAGGTTAGCCCGATTCACTTTGTGTTCCAAAAAGGGTGGCATAATCTGTTGTCACGAATGAAGAAAGCGAGTTAATTCCAACTCGATTGGTTACGGGATGGCGTGTACGTATTGACTATCGTAAGTTGAATGGCGCCACCAGTAAAGACCATTTTCCTCTACCCTTCATGGATCGGATGCTTGAGAGATTAGCGAGGAATGAGTACTATTGTTTCCTTGATGGTTTCTCGTGTTACTTTCAGATCCCCATTGATCCACAGGATCAAGAGAAGACCACATTCACTTGCCCATACGGAACTTTTGCCTACAAACGTATGCCCTTTGGCTTATGTAACGCTCCCGCACGTTCCAACGATGTATGATGGCCATATTCCACGACATGATCGGAAACAATGGAGGTGTTTATGGATGACTTCTCGGTCATCGATTCATTTCAGACTTGTCTCTCCCATTTAGACAAAATGCTTAAAAGGTGTGAAGACACCAATCTCTGTCTAAATTGGGAGAAGAGTCACTTTATGGTCAAAGAAGGCATAGTCCTTGGCCATAAGATTTCTAAAAACGGGATTGAGGTCGATAGAGCAAAGGTTGATGTTATTGCTAAACTGCCTCATCCTACTACCGTCAAAGGTATTAGGAGTTTTCTTGGTCATGCCGGGTTTTATCGTAGATTCATACATGATTTTTCTAAAATCGCTCGGCCTATGACCCATCTTCTTGAAAAAGAAGCTCCTTTTATCTTCTCTCCTGAGTGCGTCGAAGCTTTTGAAACACTAAAGAAAAAGATTACGGAAGCACCCATTCTAGTTGTCCCCGACTGGGACTTACCCTTCGAGCTCATGTGCGATGCAAGTGATTTTGCAATCGGTGCAGTCTTGGGGCAACGCAAAACAAAGCATTTTCAGCCTATACACTACGCAAGTAAGACTATGACTGAAGCTCAAACCCATTACACCACTACAGAAAAAGAATTATTAGTTGTGGTGTATGCGTTTGAAAAGTTTCGGCCATACCTCATCTTGACCAAATGCGTGGTGTATACGGATCACTCGACTCTTAAATATCTCTTTGCAAAACAAGATGCAAAGTGAGATTGCTCCGTTGGGTTCTCCTCCTCCGTGAATTTGATATCATTATACGTGATAAAAAGGAGCCGAGAACCTAGTCTGCGATCATCTATCCCGATTAGAGAACCTCACCAAGATGTGTTCGAGAAAAGGAAATAAATGAAACATTTCCTCTCGAGACACTCAATGCGGTTTCTTTTCGTGGAGACTCTTCTACCCCATGGTTTGTCGACTTCGCAAATTACCATGCGGGTAACTTCATAGTGAAAGGGATGTCGTCCCAACGGAAGAACAAATTCTTCAAGGATGTTAAACATTACTTACGGGACGACCCTACTTGTTTAAAATTTGCGCGGATCAAGTCATCGAGCGATGTGTATATGGTCGGAAGCTATTGACATTCTCAAAGCTTGCCATCTTTGGACCCTCTTGGGGACATCATAGCCCCAACTACACCGCCAAGAAGGTGTTTGATTCCGGATTCTATTGGCCCACGATCTATAAGGATGCCCACGAATTCGTTAAAGCTGTGACGCTTGTCAGCGTCACGAATATCTCACAAAGGAATGAAATGCCACAAAGCGCCATTCATGTGTGTGAGATCTTTGACATCCGGGGCATTGACTTTATGGGGCCATTCCTTCTTCTCATGGTAATAAGTACATACTGTGGCCGTTGACTATCTGTCAAAATGGGTTGAAGCTAAGGCTTTGCATACCAATGATGCCCGAGTTGTAGTGAAATTCTTAAAATCCTTGTTTGCTAGGTTTGGAACTCCACGAGCCATAATCGGTGATCGTGGTGCGCATTTCTGCAATGACCGGTTTGAAAGAGTCATGCGAAGTATGGTGTAACTCACCGTCTCTCTCTGCGTACCACCCCAAACTAGTGGGCAAGTGGAAGTTTCAAACCGAGGATTAAAAGAATTTTGGAGAGGATGGTTGGCGAAAACCGTGCCTCTTGGTCGGATAAGCTAGATGATGCACTCTGGGCCTTCCGTGCGACTTACAAAACACCCATCGGGTGCACTCCATACAAGCTTGTATACGGGAAGGCGTGTCATCTGCCGGTTGAGCTAGAGCACAAGGCATACTGGGCCTTGAAGCATGCCAACTTTGATATTCAGACAGCTGGTGATCACAGAAAAGTTCAAATGAATGAATTAAATGAACTCCGTGATCAAGCATACGAGAACTCTTTGATCTACAAAGAAAAGACAAAGAAGATTCATGACTCTAAGATCAAAAACCGCGTTTTCAACATTGGTGATCGAGTCCTTCTTTTTAATTCAAGATTGAAGATTTTCTCGGGAAAGCTTAAATCCCGTTGGTCTGGTCCATTCACTATCACTAAGGTTTATCCTTATGGCACCATTGAGTTATCTCAGTAAAGTTCCCAAACCTCTAACTTTCTCTCTCTAAAACTCATTGTGTACGCCTACTTTGCTTGTGGCTTGATATGTATGTGAAATCCAATATGTTACAAATGGTATCAAGAGCCATGGTTTGATCATCTCTTACATATCCTTGGATTTCAAGTGGTTTTTAGATGGTTTTTGAGCTTGAAAAAGTTTAGTGGTTTTTGCATCATTTGGTTCATTTCTAGTGTTAAAGTTTGAATTTTGGGTGTACTTTTGTGTTTAGAATCATTGTAAGTGCTTGGGTGTTGATTTGGAAAGCTTGAATCACTGTGGTTGGACTTGTTTTGGATTGAAAAGTGTGTTTTTGAAGTTTTTCTTGGTAGCGACTTGGTTCTCGTTGTAAATTTCATCATAGCGACTTGCTTCAGAAAAAGGTAGCGAGTTGTAGTGCTTCTTGGTAGCGAATTGGTCCTAGCGACTTGTCTATTGAGACAAGCCGACAAATAGTACAAGTTAGTGGATTCTCCACTACGGCTAGCGACTTGGTGAGGTTAGCGACTTGCTTCAGAAATTGTTAGCGAGTTGTAGTGTAAATTGTTAGCGACTTGATACTAGCGACTTGGATACTTAGCGAGTTGCTCTTTAGCGACTTGTGTTTAGCGACTTGGTTCATAGCGACTTGTGCTTAGCGACTTAGTGACTTAGCGACTTGTTCTCAAGGTTTATAGCGACTTGTCTCTAGCGACTTGTTGACTTTCCCGACAAAACTTCAAACGGCTATAACTTTTGATCCGTAACTCCGTTTTCAGCGTTCTACCCATCAAAAGGACCGTGAGAACGAGGAGAATGGCACGCCGAATAAACTAAACGGATCAACCCTCAAGGCCTAAATCCGCTCTGAACAGAAGTTATTGAGGTTTTTAAGTTTTTAGACCTAAATTTCTCTATAAAATCGTGCATCAAACAACCCAAATCACAACCAAACAACATCTCTGCTAATCCTACATAAGTCCTAAGACACAATTGTGTATCATTGTGTCTATCCATCAGTTATATTAACACGTTCTATTGGCATTGCTTAACGGTTTGGTCTTGATTTTAGTAAAATCCCGCTAAAGATTCTATTTCTCGGTTTAAATCATAGACTTGTAAAATCCCGTGCACGTCAACATCATGCCTAACGATACGGATTCAGTTGTATCTAAGATACTCAGTTTATACGACGTGACCAATGAGCGAAGATACCCAACAATGTACTACTGACTATCGTGTTTGAGTGAGATAATGCTAAAATGGAATCTTCATGCTCAAATTCACAAGAGAAAGAGGTGCACCAGCCACAACCTGCTCAAGTTAATGCAAAGGAACGCTCCATGGAAGCTTCAGATTTACCCAAGATAGAGGTACACCACCCACAACTCAGGCACGTTAATGCGAGGAAAGTCGCATGGAAGTTTCGTATACCTAATCGTGCATCTTCTACTCAAAATGATGATTATGAGTTGCATGAGTACTGTGCATTTATCCCCGAGGACTCCCACCACTAAGCTTAACATATATAATGATCAAGTTGCCATCTATGAACAGTGCTAAATTTGAGTGACCACACGTGAGCGGAAATGGATTGCCAAATGCATACATTAATCGAAAAAAGTAACTTAAGGAAGAAACATTAAAACAAGAGTTAAATTCCTTACAAGAGAAACTTAATAAAGCGCTAAGCAAAACAAGAACTTCAAGAAAATGTAAAAGTGCTTAAGCGGAGTTGAAACAAAAGGAATCAAAACTTTTAAATGATTTTTCCAACCTTAAAACTTTAAAGAACAAACTTGAAAACAAGTTGTATGTACAAGGCAACACCATTCGATCGCTCACATGATCACTAAGCATAGAGTATTAAGCGATAAGCATAGTATTGGCCTTGTAGAAGAACCCAACTCGAGTATGGTAAGAAAGCAAAAGTTGCTCAAAAGTGATCTATGATGGTAATGAAATCCTTAAGCCTAGACAAATGCCTACTTGTTTAGAATGCAATCAAGAAGATAGAGAGTTAGAAGATGCCTCTAGAGAGAAAATGGAAAAGAAACTAAAAGATCCTTGGTGTATAGATCATAATATAACGCTCAAAACTCCAAATTACACTAAGGATAATTGGATTGCCTTAAACAAGTTTAGACCTCAAACTCGCTTAACCCCACGAACAAGTGTTCGAAATTAGATATGGAAAAGAAAAAGCGAGATGAACTTGTTGAAAATAATCCTCCCCTTAGGAAATTCCCTCCAGCCACTGTGTATCCTCCAAATAAACCAATGCATTTAGTGCCTAGATCTATTGCCACTAATAGCAAAACTTTAATCAGCCTTTATGTAGTTCACCAACTATTTGTTGATTTTGAGAAAACGTGTAAAAAGATAATCACACCCACTTGGGATAATCAAGGGAAAGGGTTTTGAGCAAACTAAAGAATGCTATTTAACTCAAGTCATGCCTTTCTTTAAGCAATTAAAAAGTCAATTTAAGAGTCTTAAAAAGGGGATAAACTCAGATATTAAAGAAATGGAAAAGGAATTTGATGCAATGATAGTTGAGGTCAATGATTATGAATGGGAACTCAAATATAATGAAATTGAAAGGAAGAATTTGCATATCTTAAATGAGAACTTGATTTTGAGTTGTGTTGCTAAAGATGTGTTTTACACTGTTACTAAGCTTTCTATTACTGCTTCTCAATTTCATGAAATCTCTGTTGCATTGAAAGTATCCCAGGATCGTGTCATTGAGCTTGAGACAAAAAATTTCAAAATTGAATGATAAAATCGAAAATGACGATCATAATAACTTGGTCAAACATTATTCTAAATTAGAAGTTGAATATCTTGGTTTACAATTAAAATATCAACATCTGAAAGAAAATGTTAAAACTTCAAATATCAAGACATCTTCGAATGCTCCCGAGTTTGATACGCTTTTGAAATCAACAAATGTGATGAATGATTCGAGCTCATTGCCACACGATCAAAATATTGAAATTCCAGATTTCACAATTGAAAGATGAAAGGAATGATGTGATTGGCTCCGAATACCTCCACCTTTAGATTCTCGAATTTCCAACTTCAAAACATTATTGATAAATTGCAAAAGGAAAATGAATATTTTAAAGTCGAAATTTCAAAAGTTAATGATCAAAACAAAGAGTTATGTGATTCATTCAAAGTTAATCATGATAAACACATTGAAAAGGTAACTTCTTTGCTTAACGATATTGAGAATCAAGCGTGAGGTGAAAGGAAAATTGCCAATCCTAATTGCAAATATTTTGTTCCAAAGGTTCCTGCTTGTGATAAGTATCCTATTGATATGTTATATATTCCTCCCCTATTAGGAATAATGAACCGCACATAAAACATATCTAACACAACTTAAGGATAGTTTAAAGGGCCTCCGTGAGATAGTAGAGGATGATAGATTAGATAAGCCTTTTGATAGTGCAATCACTTATGCCTGCATGGATGCCAAACGATCTCAGGAACTCTTAGAGTATGTAATTGTTACAAGTTCGAAAGCAAGTAATAGGCGAGATAGAATAATTGCACCCAGTTCTATGCCTAAGGATAAGAACGTGACTCTTAATGTGCCTCTGAAAGCCTCAAAACCCAACACTTCTAGACCGAGAAAATCAAATGGCGATAAAACAAACTAAGGCTCCGTCATCACTTATATTGATGTTAATATTGACACTAAAGTTAGCGGTCAAAACCTTGTAGCAATACAAAGAAGGATGAATTTCACGACTAAAAGTGATCATGAGAAGAAAGTGAAAGAACACCATAGGAAAATATGTTTGACTTGAACAAAAGAAGCGTGTTGGTTCTAGTATTAGCTCCAAGCTTCTCAAATTAATTCAAGTCTTATGTCATCGCAAAACATGTAAAGAATGTCTATCTTTTGGTAATCATGATAAATGTGTTGTGTTATTTTGAGATCTAAGAATCATACCCCGCTTAAGAAAGTTTGGAAAGCGAAACAGTTAAGCAATCACGAAACCTACAGGAAGGTTTTACCAATGTAGGATTTCGGTGGAAGCCAACAGTCGAATATTCACGAATGGCAAACCTCGCCCTTAACTAGATCCACTATGCCTAGAGTAGTGCTTGTTAAGGTTTGGAAATAACCGGTAGAATAATCCCATTAAGCACAAAATGTCCCTCGACTAAGTCCGATGCTTCTACTAGTTCGACTCCTAGTGACAATGGCATTGCACCTAGGGTTTCTGCCGATTCAAAGATTGTTTGTGCTAACCAAAAGGACCCCATGAGCACGTGGGGATCCAATGTTTCAATTCTCCGTCTTCGTCATTGTCCAAAGCAGGTCGTACAAATCGTCCCTTGGTATTTGGATTCGGGCGGCTCTAAACATATAACTGGGCTCTAAACAATGACGACTGTTCACATTCAGTTTAGGCCTCGTACTTCATCATTATGGCGTCTGCAGATAACACTTCAGGCCCCGTTCCTCAAAGAAAAGAAAGGTGTACGCTTCAGTGCGTTTTATCTTCAAAAGAAGATAAATCTTCATGTTTATCACCATTATCATCGATATTCTTCATCAACAAGCTTCATGTTTTCCCACGCTCTGTCAACCCTCAAGTGGATCTACGTTCATTGGTGTATATTCTTATTCACTTGTTTAAATAAAAAATGGCAACTTCGGATGCAATTTTTTAGGGGGAGAAGAGTGCATATACTACATGTTGATGGATGCTTGAATTATGGTCATACGACTCTCTTCCAACGCCTAATATTATCTAGGATCTATTGTTTGGGATTTAGTGTTTCAACCTATGTTTGATGAATACTTCCAACCTTCAACGAATGTTGATCATCTAGTTCCTGAAGCTCCTGCTCCGGTTACTTCTGATTTAACTGGTTCTCCATCTAAGAAGTACAAATCAGACTATTCAAGAAGCCTAATCTCCAGTTATTCCTCAAGGCGTTGTTAATGACTATCATTGTTGTTGCACTCATGAATAATGATCCGCTCTTTGGTACTTCTTTGCCAAATCTTCACGGATTCTCGTTCATGAATAATGATCCGCTCTTTGGTATCCCTTTGGCAAATCTTCACGGATTATTGTGCACTCAGAATCAACCACATGAACATTAAGGAAAATGACTACCTCATCCGTCGAAGACATTATTGGTGAATCTTCCATATCAGTCTCTACATGTATACCTTTAGGAAGAATGCATTGTTGTTGAGGAATCATTTGTTCCAGTTCATTCAGTGGGTCAATGTACATCCGATTGTATGTTGTTTTAACGTGTTGGACATTTGACACAAGTTGATGACTTCAGAGTTAATCATTTCTCACTTATTTGAGATTGAAGTTGACTTTCAACAATGGCGTGTTCTTATTTGATAACTTTCTCGGGCTTAAGATTTTGAGTTGAAGACTTGGTTTATCTAGTTACCAGTAGTCGGGGTGGTTGGTTGAACACCTGGTTAACTATCACTATTAGGAGTTATATTGTTTTACTCAGTGTCACACGCAGATAACGGTGTGGATAATCGCAAGAGGTGTTAAAGTCTCATACTTTCATTGGGTATTGAGTACTTAGAAATTTTCATGAATCATGAATTCTCTACCGTTCTTCCAACATTAGTGCAAGCATAAGTCACAATCATGGAAAATTCTACTTGATTTCAAGTTTGGTATATCGGGTTTGCTTCATCACTTTCACATCAATTTTTCCACATATGGGTTGGTAAAGATAGTCGTGAGAGTTTCAGAAGCGATGATTCTCACAAGATACATTTGTGCTAAATTTTGTTCTTCTCTATTCTCAAGAATATTGGGTATGTATAATGTGTTGTCGATTCTCGAGGTATCAAAACCAAGAAGGGGAAGGAGACATACATCTAAAAGCACAACGAGTACACATGATGAACTTAACACTTCTACCTGATTGAAATTATCCCGGGAAGACAAAGGTCATAACCATAGAGAAACTCAGTGTTTAACTCGTAGCCTTTGGTGTATTATTCCAACTATTTGGGGGAAGGATGTATTATTCCAACCATTTGGGGGGAAGTGGTCTTTGGATACTTTTGGTATGTGTTAACTCAGCTCTCAGTAGGAAGAAATATGAGAAGAATATTTGGAGCGTGAGATGATATTGCTTATCGACATCTTCGATATAGGTTATGATAATGTGCTTCAGGTTAGTGCTTCATGTACACTATGTAATGATGATTTCGATGAGATCGCAACCATCGTGGAGAGATTTGTGTACATCGGGACTCACAACATGATCACTTGATCAAGCTTATTCGATTATTCCGAGTTGATATCCGTAGAGATAATCGGTGATTCAACATGTTACTTGGATGTCATAGTCTCCACTGGTTGGGTACATGTGTACATTATGGGTCGATTGGTTATATGTAAGATAACTAGAATGCATTTGGTGAATTGAAGATGTTGATATAATTGTTCTCCCATACAAACGATCGCACAACCGCGAATGATGTTTACATCGGGATGCACAACAGTTCATGTGATCGGGCTTAATCATGTATCCCGAGCATGATAACCGCAGAAAGGATCACCGGTTCAACTTGTTACTTGGTGTTTTCATGTTTCTTTGTGTTGTTGAGCTTCATTCAATGAGACCGTTATCCTTCACATTCTACTTCTTGGGGAAATTGTCTTAATTCAAGATTGTCGGTTTTGGGGAAGCTACCAAAGATTCTCATTTAGAAGGCTCATGTTCAGACGATTTTCTTAGAAGCCTCAAATGCTTTGGTGGTTAAAGTTTAAGAGATGTTGATTTCTTTCTTCTACAACGTGATGAACGATATCCTTATCTCGGTACTCATTTCATCATCCTCTTTAAATATCTATTCGAAAAGCAAAATACAAAATTTCAAAACCAACAAAAAGCAAATAGAAAAATATAAAACTTTCAAAAAAAAATCCTTAAACAATTTTAAAAAAAAAATCTTGAAAAATTTCAAAAATAAAAAAAAATAAATAAATAAGTAAAATAAATAAATAAAAATTTGTCATTTTGTCATGTTTTTTCTCAATTAGAAAATATCTACGGTCTTTGTGTTGTCATTCAAAGAATGACACGGGTCTTTAGATATTGTTCGAATTTAAAAAAAAAATAAATAAAAAAAATGGGAGAAAGTAAAACAAATGGTTTATTGTCATTTCAGGCAGTAACCCGCTTTTCAAAGAAAGAACAGAGCCATGCTTTATCTTGATTTTATAATCTCATGCTCTGATTCTTTAAACAAATCCTAACTATCTAATGAAAACTAATTGTTTTAAAAAATAACTCGGACTCTATTTTTGTAAATCATCTGGACTTAACATTTGTCAAAAAATATATATCTCTCAATCAACAACTTATGTCATTGATTGAGGGGGAGAATGATTTCAATAAAATTAAAAGGTTATTTGTCATTCAATTGTTTTCAAAAGATAATCATGCATGTTTAATCTATGGAGTTTAAAGTCTTAAAATCCGATCCTTATCAGTTAAAACATTTTTCATAATCAAGTCACAATTCTCCTTAAATGCTTTCCAAATCAATTTAAATCTACAGAGATCACAAATCTCAAATGATTTGATAATTGTGATCGGGGGAGAATTTGTGATTTAAATTAGATTTATACTGATAATTCGATAAATGGGTTCATAAGTGTTTAGCAAGTTTTCCTTCCCACGTGTGACAAACGATTTCAAATTTTCCATGCACATGTTGAGGGGGAGCATCTATTTTAAACCTTAATTTATTGAAACGTGATTGAATTGTCTCTAAGTGCAGGTTCCCTCTTGTATGTGCAAAACTCTTTCAAACCTCAAGGCACATATTGAGGGGGAGCAAGCTTATGAAAACCTCATCCTTCCCTTATATGCTTTATCTACGTGTTTTGACCAGGGAAGTGATGATTGATATCTTTTAGAAAATGGTAAACAAAGAAGTTAATTCTTTCTCTTGCCTCCGTGTGCAAAAAGATTTCAAACATTTGATGCACATGTTGAGGGGGAGCTCTTGTTCTAAAAATATCAAAAACAATTCAGGTACAAAATGCTTTGATATATCATAAGTATCGGATTGATTTTCAAATGGTTTTCAATTGGTTCCAATGGCGTATGAACAATACCAAATAGACCGACCAACTTTACTTTATGTATGGTGATATAAGGATGATAAGGTTAGGTATTTGTTCCCATGATCCGCCGAACCGGAGGGATCTACCCAGGACAATCCACTAGATAGTGTAGAAGTCCTTAGGTATATTGAAAAAGGAGAAAAGTGAGATATGGGAAGAGTGCGGATCGAGATTGAGCTAGTAATCGAATAAACCCAACAAGGTTCTAGCTATGAAGTCTCAATAAGCAATCAAGGGGTTGAAGAATGAAAAGAATTGAATGAGAAAGGGTGAAAATAAATAGCCTCCAATTATTCAACCTTAGGGCGATCTGGGTTCAATTCATATGCTCTTGGTGGTTACCAAGGTAACATCGGTATTGAAGACAAGACGTCATGGACCCGGACGACCGCACTTCAACTTCCCAAACCACTCAAGTTCCTCTTAAAAGGACTTGTTTCATTCTCACGGGGAACCGACATTATCTATCGACTCTCTCTTAGAGATTGTTGATATTGAAGAAGGAGACCCTCTCCCTAGTCTCCGAAATAGGATCCAAATATGCACAAATTGAGTCTAGAGCCACGAGATCATCTATAAATCTCATTAGGATCCAAATATGCACAAATTGAGTCTAGACTCTCTGTTTCACACAATATGGAAAGAGAGATTATATCTTGAGTCCTACGCATTATCCTTGTGGTATTGCCAAAACATCCGAGTGATATGCAAACATATTCACAATGAAGATGGAAAGCCTTCTGGAGCCAACATCAAACAAGCTCCTGGTAGGTGGCATGTGAGATCTATTCAATAGATCAACCATGTGACAACCGAATGTAAATAATGGGGCGATTCAATCTTTTGAATCAATCACAGTTCGAGATATGGATTGACGGATACCTTTGAAAAACCGGTCATTGTGCTTAAAAACTCTTTTCTTTAGCACATCGATTTGTGTACTTATATTTCAATATAAAAGGTGTTTATGATTGATAATTGATTTTCATTAAAATCTTCGTTGTATTGTAAAACAATTTCTATTGAGCGATACACGATTGTTTTTCAAATATCTTTTATCAATCGGTGAATCTCAATTATTGGTTCACTCACTCCGTGTTGTCTTCTTTGAGACGTTCGGTTTGAGAACAGCTAGAATAGTGCGAAACCTGTCAAGGAAATTCTTCGAATTATACCGATCACAGCAATACTTGTAATGATCAACGGGAACCGTGGGTCGTGCACCTCAATTCAACAAAAGTGATCAAAGACACTCTTGTGTGCTTTATTGCTAACTGCTTTATGCAGAACACTCTACGCTTTGTACCGATCGAATGGAGCGGTCAATCCATAGCCGCATGCTCACACAACACATTCATTTCAAGAAATCATGATTAGTGCATCAATGACTCGATATTATCACTCCATGCTTCGCTATGTCACGCCAATATCATGAATCAACGAAAAGCTTCCACTACTCGATAAGAATATATTATGATCCATAATGTGAGTATGTCGGTCCAAATGTCACAACAACACAATGGATGAGTCGAGATTTCTTTGTGGTCGATGATCTCAAAGTCGGCTCAAAACTACGTATCACGTGGATCGCTTAAAGACCTCCACTCGATTATTCAAACATGCAATAATAAAGTATCAAAGACTACGAGCTAAAGAACAAAGAACATGAACAAGAATCCAAGAACAATTTCAATGTAATATCTTTTGTATTCTATGTAATTGTAATGTGTGTTTGAGGTGACCTCCTTAGGGGAGATTGTTAGGATTTAGAAAATCCATGTATTAAAGTGTCGGTCACCTCAAGTATATGTATTCGTTAGAAAGCTCGTAGTCGTAGTTATTTACTTGTTAAGTAGTATTTAGTTAAGTAACACCGTGGAGGACGGACGGGTCTTTACCCACTCAGATGCCCGATCCACACCCGATAGGTGGCGTTTTATGTAATGACTATAAATACTCTCTACCTTCCAAGGTAGAGAGTTGGAGCTCATAATAAGATTTTTCTTTCTCTCACTAAAGTTCCCAAACCTCTAACTTTCTCTCTCTAAAACTCATTGTGTACGCCTACTTTGCTTATGGTTTGATGTGTATGTGAAATACAATATGTTACACATCATCTCCAAGTCTTCCTTATCAAAACCATGTATCTTTTTGTCTCTCAAACCCACTCCTTTGAGGCGCTGAATACCATTCGAATGAGTCCAAGAAGCTTCAAGACAAAGCCACCAAGGAGAAGCATATATCACTATCAATCCACCTAGAGTCAAAACTCAAGACTCCCTAGGTTGTAGGGGTTTTGATCTTTTCGGCTACAAACCAAGACACCAAGAAGAGAAAGAAGGTCAAGGCTTTCCCAAAACACTCCCTTTATCTCTAGTAGAGATGTGAAACGCCCCAACTCAGTTTCTTCATCATTTGTACCAAAAATTAGGGTTTGTGAAACTTAGGGTTTTCAAAAATTGAATTGGGGGTTTTGCAATTGGGAGTGCATTGGAGCTAATTCAAGTCTCGTTTGGTTAGAAACCCACGAAGCAACCTTCGTCCTCCACACATCACTTTCGAGTTGAGGTTATAAATCTTTCTTGTTGTAATGTTTTGTGTTGTTTCTATGATTAAGTTGGTAACTTGTATCAAAATTTTCATTATAAAATTTATCATGTTTATCTCCTTTTTATTTGTTGCTATGTCAAAAATTTAAGATGTCATTGGTTTGGGTGTTTGAGTTTTCTGTCGAGAGTATGAAACAAGAAAAATTTGATAAGTCAAGTTTTATAAAGTCTACTAGGAACCCATGCTTGATGCTCACATTTTTTCAGTCGACATTCATGTCATTCAAAGTGTGTCGAACCATGTTATAATCTTGTCTAAACTTGAGAAACATGCTTGTTATCTTAGTTCCCTGTGACTCGAATTTCAGTTATGAACCTTGTGTTTAATCTGTCGTGTATGCCTAGGAAGAAAACCATGTCAAAAGTACTCACTTGCCAAAATAAATGTGGTTAGTCTATGTTTTGTCATGGTCTGTAATAGTATAACATGTTGTCGGGGTGGAACCAAGTTGAGTAGTACTCAACTACCGTATGGTTTCATCACACCTTTGCTCGCATTTTTCAGTTAATGAGTTAGTCAAATCTCGTTCGAAACAAGTCTCATACATGGTCATTTCCCTTTTGTTAACTTATCTTCATTAAGTGCATACTTGTCATTAAAATAGATATGCTTTGGACTATGAAAGTGTGTCAACAACCTCATTTTGGTAGTACCATAGTGATGGAGTCATATTCTCTAGTCGAGAGATTCGGCTTCACAAGTTGGAGCATGAACAAACAAGTATATCTCGAGTCAAGTAGTTCATGTTAAACTCCTATAACTAAAGTGTGCTCTTTGGCAACAAAAATATGGAAATGAGTAGTCTCTAAAAATTTGAATAACAAGGTGTGGTAGCAATTGTTGGACCAGCCCCTTTCTTTTTCTCATGCAAATACCACATCGGGCCCAGGCCCAAGAACTGGTACATGGTTGTTTTCGAATCTGGGCCACAGCCCATGGAGAAACTGGTGGCGTCTGTTTGTATATCTAGTATGGTCAAATAACGAAACCCGTCCCCGTCCATCCTTTCCTTTCACCTCGTTACATATCTTTTAATGTCAATTATGTATAAAGGTCTTAATATTATTAGACAAGCGCAAGAGTATTACTACACGAAAACAAGAGATGAAAACGTAATCTACATGAATAAAGGTTACTCCAAAGTTTAACGTCTAGCACACCCGGATAAATATGTCTATGTCAAGAAGCCTATCTGTCAAAGGCGATGTATGTTACAAAAAATATCGATAAATAAATAGAGACCATCAAGTCATTTTATCATGTAATAAATTTTATAGTCTTCAAATTTAACTTACATATCTTCTAAATACAATTAGAAAAACCAATCAACTAATATTGATTTTGATACTACTATCATATGTCAACTTGAATGAGTATATACACATTATATACTTACAAAATGAATAACGTAAATGTTTTCAACCCAACTCTTGGATTATAATATTGTAATAGTGTCAACATGAAAAGTATATATACTTTCGTATACTTACTAGTAAAACACTTAACATTTTACAAACAACAGTTTAGTTTTATTTCGATTATAAAAACAATTGAACTATTTTAAGTAAGTGATACTTAAAACAATGAACTAAAACATTGCCCTCCTTATCTAGGTCGCGTGTCGGTGCCGCTTCACAACAATCACTAAATCCCACTTTCGGATTGCACAGTTGCTAAGGTGAGTTTTCATAGCCCCTCTTTTACTTGATAAACTGTTTTATACATTTTGGGGTGAGAAAATATGCAAAACCTTTTTTATGGACCTAAACTATTGCATGATTACTATTACGTGGTTTAGCCTAAGCCCTTATGTCCCTAGAGAATGCCCCTTTTTCATGAACCGTCAGTTCCCCATTGGGAAGCGCGAATGTTGTGAATAGATCTATTGAGGGTGACTCCTCCGTTCGGTTGGCCATGCTTAGACCAAGGCGAAACGTATACCATGTCGAAATCGAGTGTTGAGGGACAAACCACTCGCTATGGGCCCATATATTGTATGATATCTTTTAGCATACAGAAACTGTCGTAGTATCGGTTGCATGAACTTAGAGCTAACTTAATAGACATTCATCCATATATCATTATATTCGTTGTAATGATTATATGACTTTGCTTACGGTCCAAACTTATTGTTTAAACTAAACCTATGAACTCACCAGCTTTTACCTGACCTTTTTAGCATATTTTCTCAGGTGCTTAGTTGCGATCATGGATGCAAGGCAAGAGGCGGGTAAATGGTCGTAGTATTATCTAAAGAAGTGTTTTTACACATAACGATCTATTTAAATTGGGACCACTGAACTTATGGGATGTGCCCATTTATCTAAACAATGTTGTAAGATAATATTTTAAAACTATTTTATGAAATCAAACGGAGTATGTATTCTGTTCTTTATTACTTGTGTTGTGATCTCCGATTTAGTAACATTCCCCATAACACGTATGCTTCCACAAAACCAAATTTGGGGGTGTTACAATATGTTAGGGTTGGACATTAGACGTTCAACAGGTGAGTCGATATGTTATGGTTACACATTAGACGTTCAACGGATGAGTCGATATGTTATGGTTACACATTAGACGTTCAACGGATGAGTCGATATGTTATGGTTACACATTAGACATTCAACGGATGAGTCGGTATGTTATGGTTACACATTAGACGTTCAACGGATGAGTCGATATGTTATGGTTACACATTAGACGTTCAACGGATGAGTCGATATGTTAGGGTTGGACATTAGACGTTCAACGGATGAGTCGATATGTTATGGTTACACATTAGACGTTCAACGGATGAGTCGATATGTTATGGTGTCGATATGTTATGGTTACACATTAGACGTTCAACGGATGAGTCGCTATGTTATGGTTACACATTAGACGTTCAACGGATGAGTCGGTATGTTATGGTTACACATTAGACGTTCAACGGATCAGTCGGTATGTTATGGTTGCACATTAGACGTTCAACGGATGAGTCGATATTTTATGGTTACACATTAGACGTTCAACTGATGAGTCGATATGTTAGGGTTAGACATTAGACGTTCAACGGATAAGTCGCTATGTTAGGGTTAGACATTAGACGTTCAACGGATGAGTCGATATGTTATGGTCACACTACAACAATCGTCGCTTTCGTATCATGTTAAACAACCAAGTATCATGTTAAACGACCAAGTATAGGTGCATTGGTATACGTATCATGTTAAACAACCAAGTATAGGTGCATTGGTATACGTATCATGTTAAACGACCAAGTATAGGTGCATTGGTATACGTATCATGTTAAACAACCAAGTATAGGTGCATTGGTATACGTATCATGTTAAACGACCAAGTATAGGTGCATTGGTATACGTATCATGTTAAACAACCAAGTATAGGTGCATTGGTATGCGTATCATGTTAAACGAGCAAGTATAAGTGCTATGGTATATGTATCATGTTAAACGAGCGAGTATAGGTGCTATGGTATACGTTTCATTATTATTATTATTATTATTATTATTATTATTATTATTATTATTATTATTATTATTATTATTATTATGGAAGTAGTATTTATTTATCATAAAAATTATTCCCATTTGATGTTCAACGGATGAGTCGATATGTTAGGGTTGGACATTAGACGTTCAACGGATGAGTCGATATGTTATGGTTACACATTAGATGTTCAACGGATGAGTCGATATGTTTGGGTTAGATATTAGACGTTCAACGGATGAGTCGATATGTTAGGGTTGGACATTAGACGTTCAACGGATGAGTCGATATGTTAGGGTTGGACATTAGACGTTCAACTTATGAGTCGGTATGTTATGGTTACACATTAGACGTTCAACAGATGAGTCGATATGTTATGGTTACACATTAGACGTCCAATACTAAATTACATATGCTCAAAGAATGAAACTGAAGAAACAATATCACATTTAACAAACACGAATTAAGAACCATATTAATTCATCATAAATTTAATATTTTTGTTTTTCTCATAGCTATATATCTACTCTGTTTCGTCAAGTCTCATCAATAACGTATATATATTTTATTTAAAGTCAACGAAGTCAATTGAATCCCGGCGACATGTCGCAGGGAAAATGTCCAATAAAACATAAGCCGAGTTTCCTTAATAAGAAAGCCCAAAACATAAGCCCAATTGCATAACTTAAAGCCCAATTGTCATCCCAAATGACATGTCATTGGGAAACCGTTGTCCACGCCACCATAAGAGTCATTAACACTAATTACATATTTTAAATAAGCAATGAATCCCGCGACATGTCATTGGGAAAATGAGCGAAAAGTTCCGCACGTTTACTGAAAAAATTTCGGTCAAAATATAACCACTTTATCCCTGGCGACATGTCGCCGGGGAAAAGTACATAATAATTTAGCTGAATTTTCTACGAGAATTAGTGCCACGTAGGATCTATTTTTGTAGTATAGTGCAGATTCGCCAGCGATAAATGTCACCGGGGAAAATGTTGCTGGGAAAACTGGTAAATGTTGTAGTGTTTTAGGTCCACTTTTAAGCAAAATTTTAAGCCTGTGCATCATTTCTCAAAACTAAAACTACCAAACTGCATGTAATATCAGTTCACCCCACTTTAAATATATGCATCTTCTTTGAGCTAACTATGGGAAAACGTCATTGGAAGTAAATCAGGAACCGGGAGTAGTCTAGAAATCAAGACAGGCTATTAAAAAGCTATCTTGACCACAATTCATCACCGAATTTTTGTTTTGACACATTTTTCTGCATATACCATGGGATCTCATGATGTCAAAGTAGGAGGCTTATGCAATGAAGGGCGATATTTATTACATTTTTTCCTTTTTAATTTCTTACCATTGGTTGTCTTATAAATCATGCAAGCAAGCACACTAGCAAGACATTAGAAGCGGAACAAACATTACATATATTGACAGCAAGCCGAGGTTGGCTTACAAACCCATTGAAGCAAGTTGCACTTATAATTTCTACTCCTTTTTCATACCGAAATAAAAAAGATATATAGGATATCATCACAAAGGTCATTCCCCTTGGTTTTTATTGCTTGAAACTCATTATGCTTCTATGTTTCCATAAAACTGATAGGCTGTCTGAATCGCATTTTCTTAATCAGGCGAGGATTACGATAGACCAGGAGAAATCGAAGATTTACGACTGCAGGAATATGGTATAAATACTTGACACGTCTAATACTTTGACATTTCAAGAGAAATCCAATAACAATCAAATGTTCAATACTTTTGGAGGAAGAAAAGAATTTCATATAGGTTAGAGAGTAACATATTAAATTTCTATAGGGTGAAAATTTCTCAAACACTTTAAGGTGATAAACTCTTTACCATCTGTGAACAATTAAATAATCCCTAGATTCAAATTAGTAAACGAGAATACTGCTAGACGCTTTGGGTCAATCCATATATCTTCCAACACTAACGATCGTTACAAGCTAAGTTGCACGGGGACGGAGATGGAAACGGGGACCCTCCTTGGGACGGGTACCGAGAAACGACATGTAGGATCGATATATTTATTGTGTTGATGATTCGGGTGGTCTTGGATGATCAAAATACATGTTTGCCAGAGTTAGAGAGTTAGAGAGAAAGGGAGTTTCTTGGTAGAGACTTGGTTCAACAAATGTAAAAGGTTAGATTAAAAAAAGCTCCACCCCTTCCATAGATGGAAAGGGTATTTATACTTACAGACACAACGACCTCCTATCGGCCTGTGGATCAGGTATACAGTGGGTAAAGACCCGTCCTTCCTCCATGGTGTTACACTAAACTATACTACGCTACCAATTAACTAATTAACTACTGAATAACATAAATAACGACAAGTCTACGAGCTAACTTATGCTAGACCATAATTGGGGTGACCGACTCTTTAACATTGAATTTCCAATTCCTAACAATCTCCCCCTAAGGGAGGTCACCCCATGAAATACATTTTGCATCCTAGCATTTTTTCTTTGTCTTCTGTTCTGAGCTTGTAGACTTGAATTCTTCACTTTCACAATCTTTGTGCTTTTGTAGCGATTCTTCAAAGTCCGCATAGTTTTGTACTTTGAGTGGAGGTCTTTGAACTGATCCACATCTTTGATGATCTTCGAGCTTTCTTTGAGATCATCAGCCACAACAAATCTCTCTGGATCATCCATCGTTGTTTTGCCTTCATGTGATGTTGTGACTTTTGGACCGACATGCTCACGCTTTCTAGATCATGACATCTTTCCATCAGAGTAGCGGAAGCCTTACTGGTTCATGATATTTGCGGCCGAAGAAGGTAGCATAGTATGAAATATCGAGCCGTGTTATGTAGATATGCACCACATGATTTCTTCAATTAAGTGTGAATGCCGTGAGCATGCGGCTTTGGATTGACTCCTCAATTACGATCACCGCAACCGTCCAAATGTACCGCAAACAACGATTAGCAATAAAACACACGAAAGTGTCTTTGATCACTTCGTTGAATTGAGGTACACGCCCACGGTTCCCGTTGATCGGACAAGTATTACTGTGATCGTAGGATTCCTAAGTATCTCCTTGACATGGTTTCGCAGCTGTTCTAGCTGTTCTCAAACTGGAACGTCTCAAAGAAGACAACACGGAGTGAGTGAACCAGCAAATTGAGATTCACTGATTGATGAAAAATGATTTGAAAAACAATCGTGTATTGCTTGAAGAAAGAGTTTTGCAATACAGTGAAGGTTTTATGAGAAAGATCAATTTTCAATCAAAAATAATTTTTGTATTTGAAAAGAGTACACATTCGACGTGCTAGTGAAAAGAAGAGATTCGCACATCGAACGGTTTTTCCAAAAGTATTTTTTCAATCAGAGATACTTTTTGAGTTTGAAACATGAATACACATTCGACGTGCTAGAGAAAAGAAGGTTTGCACATCGAATGGTTTTTCCAAAAGTATTCGTCAATTCCAATCTCGGACCAAGGTTGATTCACGAGTGAATCGCCCATTGTTTCTATCCGGTTGTCACAAGTTTGATCTTTAGAAAAGATCTCACATGTCACCCACCAAGAGCTTGTTTGATGTTGGCTCTAGAAGGATTTCCATCTTCATCGTGAATATTTTTACATATCACTCGGATGTTCTGGCAATACCACAAGGATAATGCGTAGGACTCTTAATATATTCTTACTTTCCACATTGTGTGAAACAGCAAGTCTTCAATAATTTAGTGTCCTAATGAGATATTGTGGATGATCTCTTGGCTCTAGACTCAATTGTGCACATTTTTGGTTCCTATGTCGGAGACTAGGGAGATGGTCTCCTTCTTCAATATCAACAATCTCTAAGAGAAAGTCGATAGATAATGTCGGTTCCCCGTGAGAATGAAACAAGCCCTTTTAAGAGGAACTTGAGTAGCTTGGGAACTTAGGTGCAGTGCGTCACAGGGTCCATGATGTCTTGTCTTCAATATCGGCGTTACCTTAGTAACCACCAGTAGCATATGTATTGAACCCGGTTTCTGCCCTATGATTGAATTGATGGAGGGCTATTTCTTTTCACCCTTTTTCACATTCAGTTCTTTTTCATTCTTCAACCCCTTCAGTGCTTACCGAGACTTCATAACTAGAACCTTGTTGGGTTAATTCTAGTACTAGCTCTGCCTCATCCGCACTCTTCCCATTTCTCATTTTCTCCTTTTTCATCATACCTAAGGACTTCTACACTAACTAGTGGATTGTCCTCGGTAGATCCCTCCGCTCTGGCGGGATCGTGAAACGAATACCTAACCTAACCATCCTTATATCACCATGCATAAAGTAAATTGGTCGGTCTTTTGGTGTTGTTCTTTCCTTCATGAAACCAATTGAAAAATCATTTGGAAAATCAATCAAGGTACTTGTGATATAAAATCAAAACATTTTGTGATATAAAATCATCTGGCACATGGAGGCAGGAGTGCCTTTAAAGAACTAAAACCAATTCCATTTAAACAGATTTGAGATTTAAATCACGATCTCTCCCCCGATCAAAAATTCCAAACCAATTGAGATTTGTGATCCCAAAAGATTTAAATCATTTAGAAAATTTTAGGGGAAAGACGTGGCAAGATTTAATTTTTGAAATTGACTGAGATGGACCAACTCTAGACATTAAAGATTGTTAGTGTCAGGTATGATAGTTTTTAAATGATCTTTAAGTAAAATAAAACAATTTCACAATCAAACAAGAACAGAAAAAATTTCATTTTGTAAGATCTTTGAGTTTTAAAGAAAATCATACCATGACATAACATTAAATCTTTAGATCACCACTTATTTCGTACAAACGGACTTGATAGATGAAATGTCGTTTGAAAATATTTAATTTGAAATCACTTGAGATTTGGCAAAATAAAGTCCGGTTGATTTCAAAACTTTGAATCCGATTTATTTTCAAAAAAACATTTTTCCATTATCAAAAACAATATTTTTCAAAGTTTTAGAAAAATGGTATTATCACTATTTATCCTGCACAAAGAAACGTTAGGTGGTTGAGAAGCTTCTGTTGTTGCTGTAGGGCATGGAAGAAAAACCGTCTGCTTATGCAGTGAGACTTCTTACGTTGCATTTTAATGCCAAATGAGGTCAAATTAAGCTCCGTTTCTTCAATCACTTAGAAGAAAACCATCTGCTGATGCAGTGAGACCTCTTACGTTGCATTTATGCCAACTCTCCATAGAAGTCCAATTAAGCTCCGTTTCTTCATTTGTCAACCCAAGAAATAGTTACCCTTTCCTTTCGGCATCCAATCATCTTCAATTGTGGGATCCGGATCGGGAACATTTTTATATACCAATATACCTGCATACGTTAGTGAACATACATACAGATATATGGTGGTCGACATCACCCAAACAGTAATCGACTAATAAAAGTCAATGCAACATATCAATCAGATCATACAAATGTATAGGAATAATGTGTTTATCAAACTCTAATCATCTAATCCTAACAATCTTATCCTAGACACCTAGTCCTTCAACATAGGTTAACATCATTTTTAATTAAGCATATTAGGATAATTAAGAAAGCCCGTTAGATGATATAGATTTGAAAACATTCTCCCCCTCAATCAATGACTCTTTCTTTGAAAAGTTTAAAAGCGCTGAAGTCATTGATTGAGTTTTCAATTTAATAAAAACTCTGAAACTGATTGTTGTTAAAGCAACTCATTTGCCACCATTTTTTTGAAAACAACAAATATTTTTCTGAAGAATTTTAGACGGAAAAACATTTGTGTAGGAACAGCAGTCCTTCGACATACTTTCCTTAAATTGTTTTAGGATAAGTGCACGAAATATTTGAAAATTGGTTTAGCGCAACACTTTCCTTTATTTAAAAGAGCGGGTTGCTATCAGAAATAATAGCAAACCATAGTTTAAAGCGCGGGTCACAGTCAGAAGTAACTGCAAGCCATTTTTGAGACATGTTTTGAAAAGAAATATTTACACCTCCTGCTCGAACTTCATCTATGGTCCCGTGCCATTATTGAATGACATTTCTAAGACCGCAGATGTTATCGATACCAGAAGACATGTCTTGGAAAACATATTTTTGGTATTTTTCAAAATTTTTGATTTTATGGGTTTTGAAATTTTCTATTTTTCTATTTTCTTTTGTTGGTTTTATATTTTGTATTTGGTTTTCGATAAGTATATACAAAGATAGAAGATGATATAGTTAAAGAAGATGATGATACGAGTACCGAGATAAGGATATCGAGCAAGACGTTGTAGAAGATAGAAGTCATCAACTCTTAAACATTCACCATCAAAGCTTCCGTGGCTCTTGAATCAAGAAAGAAATTGAACCATCCGAAAGTGAGACTTTGCGCTTCCCCAAACCGAAAATCCTTTAGTGAAAGGTATTCAAAGCTTTGTTTCAAGCTTGCCTTAGCCAGTGCACAGAGAAGCACACCATTAACATAAATCCATTGCTCTTTTTAAGAACGATAATCGAGGATCTCCATTCGGGTTATATCATCAAGTAGAAGAAACGAACGTATCATCCCACATTTGAATACCTCTTCTCAAATTCCTTTTCCATCAAGTCTCAGCAATCCATTTGAAGGTGTCAAGAGACCACTTCCCCACGTAGTTGAATTGATGCGATCGGTCTCTTAGACTAGAGCTCACGAACCCGAATACACATACCAAGACAAAGAAACTTATACCATCAAGTAGCAGATTAAGTCCAATAGCCAAAAATAACCCGATGTATACTTTTCTCTCCCAAAGAAAGTGTATGAAGCTCAAGAAAGTACCGTAATGTCCAAAGAGAGAATAACCGATAACATTGAAGAAGCGGGCGAATCATCGATTATCTCTGCGGGTGACAATCTCTGCGGATGTCAACACCGAATACGTGATTATATCTCGAATCATGATTAAGCCTCGTGTAAAACAATTGAGCATCCCTAATGTACACAATCTTCTCCCCGATGATTGTGATAACATCAAAATCATCACACACTTGTGTACCTCTTTCATCTTCAAAACTAACTCTTCCATCTCTTTCCCACATAGTTGGAATAAGAACACTAAACGCCTTGATGAGTAAAACCTTGAGTTTCTCTGCGGTCATGACATTTGTTTTCCTGTGATAACTTCAATCACTTAGAAGTATTAAGTCCATCAAGTTTACTCGCCATGAGTCAAACCTTGAGTTTCTCTGCGTAATAACATTTGTCTTCCGGGATATCTTCAATTACTTAGAAGTATTAAGTTCATCAAGTTTACTCGCTTTGATCGTGTCTCCTTCCCCTTGCTTGGTTTTGACACTTGAAATCGACAACTCTTTGAAAGCCTAAATACTAGAAATCTTTTGAGAAGAACGCTTGAAGTCTTTGTGAGAATCAACATCTTTGAATAATGTGAGCAAGTCTAATTGGGATTAAATCGACATTTCACCTCCCCAATTAGTGCTCTCCCTAAACCGACAATGCCGGAATATGAAGAAGTCTTTGGATAATCAAATGCAACTCGTCTTTAGTCTTCTAACATGCAGCAAAATGTAGAATGATCAGACTCGACCTTCTTCAAGATTGTGCGGTTGGGGAATAGATAGTTAACATCTTCAACTCACACCAAAAGCATCCCACCAAAAGCATCCCGATTAACTTACATCTTGCAAATCCCTTAACTAAAATCCCTCCCAATCAAACAAGAAGAAAGATGTTCATCAAGGAAATTGGCAATCAGCCATAGCGAACACACTAAATGGTAACACCAAAATACCAATCACGTCAAACAAGAACAGAGAGATCGTTCGGAATCATCATGTTGATGTGCACGTGAAGCATTAACCGGAAGCACTTTGTCGATAATCATATCAGTCGGTGTGAAGATGTCAACCAACGGCTCGTAGTAGAAAACTCCATGTAAAGATGACCCGATAAGAAGAAGCTTGGTTCTTACATGAGTTTGGAGCCTTTTGACCATTTTATCTCAGAAATCAATCAACCATGCAGTAAATTCACACTTTTTCTCCCCCTCAAGAATTGCATACGGAGTTGCCATTCTTGATTGAATAAGTTAATATCTTAGCCAAATGTAGTCTATTCACACTTCTCCCCCGCAAAATTAGCACATGATGTCTCCATCTTCATTATGGTTGAGCAAGTGGAATGAGAAAACAATCAACATCAGCCCGGTTCACTTGATGTTTGAAAGCGCATGGAAAAATCATGAAGCATGTTGATGAGAATGGTCATAATAAGAAGATTTCTCTTCTTCAGAAGATAAAGCGCACTGACATGTACACTTTTCTTTTCTTAAGTAAACGAGGCTTGAACTGTTGTGTTCAAACGTCATAAGAAGATTTCTCTTCTTTCGAAGATAATGCGCACTGAAACGTACACATTTCTTTTCTTTAGAGTATGAGGCATGAACTGTTGTGTTCATACGTCATAATCTCTCTTTTTTCAATCTCTTTTGGCAAAACATGTGATCAACCCCATTATCATTCAGTAGGCTCTTTGTAGTGACAGCTGATGGAGAAAACCCAATATGATGAATTTGACCCTGAAGTAGAATAATCCCAAACTCATGACTTAAACTTGCACATGTGTAACAAAGAGCGGTGTCGAGAATTTATGCCCATTTGAATCTCTAAGTACTCTATACTCTTCAACCAACCAACCATCAAGTAATAGACGTACATCACCTCTTGAAAATCCATAATTGAATGTGACACTGAGCACTACAACGTAACTCCTTAAAGTGATAGTTATTTTGTGGTGGTAAGAGCCCAATTCCCCTAAGTGGGAAAAGAAAAGGTAAAAGACACCCAACAATAACTAGATTTCCAAGTCTTCGTTTTTAATAATAAGCTTGAACAAGGATCTTGAAGAATCTTCATCCATCCATCCCCGATACCTTTAGATACTAAGTACACTCGCCCGTGATATTTCACTTCAACCTCAAATAAATAATAATGAATTAACCCCGTTATCACATCTTCTGGTTAAAAGCTCAAATCTAGCCTCCCTTGACGTTTTAAGTGAACTATGATAATGGTTTTCATCCCGACCATGGTTAAAAGCACATAACCCCGTAAAACCTTGTAATAACCAAACTGCCATGAAGAATATCCAAGCACACATCCAATTCATGAAATACACCCTTTTATCCCGTCTTCGAAGTAGAAACCGTAGCACCAGCATCAAGTAAGATCCAGAATTACACTTTCTCTTCTCCAAGATGGTTCCATCATTACGGGATTTTACAACTCTATGGTTTAAACCGAGAAATAATTTCTTTCGCGGGATTTGACAAAACCAAGAATAAACCGTAAGATAGATCCGAAATGCACTTTACTAATACCGGGATGTTTCTATTGTCACGGGATTTTACGAGTCTATGATTTAAACCGAGAAATAGGTTCTTTCGCGGGATTTTACAAAATCAAGACAAAACCGTAAACAATGTCAGCTTGAATGTGTTATGACAATTTGGGTTTCAGTGAATATCGGTTTTAGGGAAACATGCAGCGGTTCATCAACGGTTCATTATCCAGCATCAACAATATCAACAACCATCCAATAAACGCTTTGGTAAACACATAATTCACGCATTCTGTCGGCTATTGCAGTGACCACTTGGAGAAGTAAACCCGATATACCAAACTTGATCATGAAGTAGAATTCCCTAGATTTGTTACTTAAACTTGTACTAACCCTCGTGAAAAAGAAACGGTGTACCCAATGTACCAAACCACTTGACATATCCTCAACTGCGTGAGACACCGAAGTGATAGCTACGTTGTGGGTGAAGCGAGAGAGAATCACAACCGTAACTAAATAGCCAAGTCTTTATCACACTCAATAAATGCCCAAACAAGTCATCTTCGCGGAAGGGTAGAAACAACGAAGACGAAATAAGTAAACGCGCCCGGAAAACGTCACTTCAAATCCAAATGAGAAATATTGTACATAAACAACCCCGTAGTCAACCTAGTACCAATAACTATTCAAGCCGTGACAAAATATTTTCCGTGAAAATGTATATCTCAAAGAATCACACCGCCTAACTCAGCACTCCAATAGATCAACTCTCATCATCAAATTGCATCACATCTCATCAAAACATCTCAACTTGTAGGAAAATCTTCAACTGGCTCAAATGTACACAATTATCTTGACCCGGTTCAAAAGAATACCCAATTTATCTTACCTTGGTTTAAAATAAATTCAACCACACATCGGAAATCAATTCAAGCCTATATTCGGTCAAAGACATTGTCAGCCCATCATAATATCACCCAATCAATCCAATTTCCAACGTCCTTAAATTTGACCACGGTCCATAGCATGAGTACAACACTTATCGCATCTATACCAAGCCCAATCACATTAGAATCATATCACATTATTATGTATAAAGCACATTAGCACAATCCCATCCGTGAAAATTTGTGAAGCACCAAAATATCACACATAATCAATACATTAAAATGTATCCAAATTTATGGAAAAAAAAAATTCGGATAGCTCTTGCATTGTAAGTCCAGCGTGTGACCATCAGCCCTCATAATATGACCACTGCATATATGTGATATCACGTCCATATAGAGCCCAAACCGCCACCATATATTTGGCCCATAAACACAACCAGGTATGAAATACAAGCCCATAATCACAAACAAGTACCAAAAGACCCAAACTATTCGGCCCATGTATTCATACAGATAACAAGAGGACTTAACCCTAACAAATCGTGTATGTATAAACTAGTGATAACATAATCTTACCCTAATCTTTCTCTCAAAAGATCCGCCCCCCACCAATATTCTCTTAACATCCCAACCCTAATAAATCTCATCCAAGAAAAACGCCTCCTTCACATAATCACAGGAACATCACACAACAAATATTCTTCAGGCTCAAATCACAAATGAATCGAGAACCTTTTTATCAATCATTCTCAAAAAATATCACAACTTTCATCTAAAGCATCATCCACTGAGTATGTAACATACTCGCACCAACCATGAACTAACCACAGGGATGGTTCGAGTTCAATTAATGCCACAGGGATGGTAATATGAACGAATGGACAAAGCTTCAAAAGAAAAACCAAGGTAGGTTTTTATTCTTTAAGTTTGATGTCGATTTCATTTTCTTTTGGAAGTCTTGAACGAATCATGAGAAAAACACATAACAATCTTGTTAGTTGTTTAATCATAAATATTCGGATATTAATGACAAACAAGATCAGTGATGAATTTCTGTTGTGGTTTTGTAATGAGAACCAACTCTTGAATACACCACAATATGAATCAGAGATCTTTATAGTATTAATGTTTTCATTTCGTATGATTGAGTCAAGATATGTGAGGATATGATGTTCAAGGATTAGGACCCCCAAGGTCTTGTTGTTTAATGAATCTGAACCAAGTCTGAGATCATTATAAGTTGTCATTTCGAAATTATGATATTGTAATATGAATGATAAGAGATATGTGTAGGGTCTTGGGTTCGAATGGTTTTGGATAGTTGGGGACTGATGATGTATATGTCACGGAGGTTAAGTCTTGGTGTTTTGGTATATGGTATTATTGGTCTTGTTGAGTGTTCGTTTCTTCATCTTTCATCCTTTCAGATAAGTCAAGTCGCTACATCTAGAAACTTTTTGCTAGTCGCTAATCATTGTGTCAAAACAAGTCGCTATTCTTTCAAAACTCACAAGTCGCTACAACATAAATTGAGTCAAGTCGCTAGGTCTGTTAATAACAAGTCGCTAGCTTATCAGTTTGACTCAAAAGTCAAACCGTTACCAAGTCGCTACCATTTATCCATAACAAGCCGCTAGCTTTTATAAGGCCAAGTCGCTACCTCATTTTTCTGTTGACAACTCGCTAGTTAGACGACTTGTAAAGACAAGTCGCCACCAGTAAAGTCACAAGTCGCTACATATAGTACAACTCGCTAGGATGAACATAAGCCTTTCCCGATGAGTTTTTCCGACTATTTTTCCGGCCATCTTCAAATAAACCCAGAAAAGTTATATAACAGACGCATATTTTGACTCATATTGACCTAAAAAATGACCAGATAACCACGTATTAAACGTTTAAGACCATGTTAGTACCAAAAAGTCTAAACAAAAACTGCTTCAATATTTGACCAGATGACACAAAAACTGTTAATGACCAGATGACACAAAGACACTTTACAAATTTGACCAAAACCAAGTACACAAAAACTGTTTACCCAAAATAATGTTAAAATACTTTGCGAACCAAAAGATGATACAAACACAGTTAACACGGGAAACAAACACCACAATAAATCATCAAAACACAACAAACTTGGCTCTGGTACCATTTGTATGATCGATATATTTATTGTGTTGATGATTCGGGTGGTCTTGGATGATCAAAATACATGTTTGCCATAGTTAGAGAGTTGGAGAGAAAGGGAGTTTCTTGGTAGAGACTTGGTTCAACAAATGTAAAAGGTTAGATTAAAAAAAGCTCCACCCCTTCCATAAATGGAAGGGGTATTTATACTTACAGACACAACGACCTCCTATCGGCCTGTGGATCAGGTATACAGTGGGTAAAGACCCGTCCTTCCTCCACGGTGTTGCACTAAACTATACTACGCTACCAATTAACTAATTAACTACTGAATAACATAAATAACGACACGTCTACGAGCTAACTTATGCTAGACCATAATTGGGGTGACCAACTCTTTAACATGGAATTTTCAATTCCTAACAAGACAATATCTTAAAACTCAAAAAACGGGTACGGCGAGAAAACATCTATGTGTTTTATAATATTTTAGACGTACTTACATAATACCTCACATAATAAAATATATTTATATATATTGTAAGTTGATATCTTGAAAGTTGAACTAAATTTATGTTAAAAGTTGAATTGAAAAAAAATGGGTGAAAATCATGAAATAATAACAACTTTTAATTTTATTTCAATTAATAACTGTAACTTTGTTTTGATTATAAATTAATAATCTATGTTTGAAAAGTATTTAATTTTAGTCGCTCAAAGTTTTAATAGTATTTATATTATTATGTAATTTTTATGTTTGTAATGATTAAAACGAAACATTTTTTAAACTTGGTTGTTATTTTATTGCATATATCTTTTTTCACTTGGGCATAAGTTGGTTGTACATTAAGTTGATTGGGGTTAGAGCATTCGCAATGTATCAAGTGGTTAAAAGCTTTTTACTATTATAAAAAGTCTTTTGAAGGGTTTTTTTGCATTGCAATGAAAGCTTTTTGAAAAGTTTTTGTTCAAAGACTTGGTATACATCAAGTCTTTCATCCAAGCTTTGTTTATTAAATGTCATATGCATTAAATGCATCAAGTCTTAAAGACTTGATGCATTGTAGATGCCCTTAGTAAATTCAAGGAGTGGTTATTTATTGTTACGGTACAACCAAACAATGCACATATGAAAATCTTAAATATAGTTTTTTTTTTAAAACAATTACACAATAATGGAACAATATCGAAACTTGAATGGTTTTGTTGTTAATTTAAAGTTTGAGTAACTTAATTGAAACAATCATCAAACTTTGTTACTATTAAGCAACAGTTTCCATATAAAAAGGGTAATTTCATACCTCCCCTTTTTAAATTTAGAAATTTCATATATATCCAAACATGCTTTAAAATTATTGTACATTATGCATTTATTGATTTCCTTTTAGGCATATATGAAATTAATCATTAAATTAGGGTAATATATGAAATTAATCCTTAAAAAAAATCTCTATATCAATGTGAAACAACCACACAAAAGTAATCAAAAAACGAGTTCAACTTCAAATAAACTAAATGATACATGAGCCCATACAATCAATTCATAAACAAGCCCAATAACAAACCCTAAATACTTCCTTATATTACTATCCCTAATATTCCTCAAACCATAATCCCTTTTTATTCTAAATTCACGCAGCAAAAAAAATCTCCTCACTTCTCTTTACTTCTTTAACACACAACATCCACACTTATAATTCATTCTTTTCTTCATAACACACAACTAGCATTATGTCTTTCTCATTCAGCCACTAATATTATTTCTTATTTCTTTATGATTTAATCCAAACCTCAAATAAACACGATTACACGACCTTCTTCGGTATCCACAAGAAACATGACTTTTTGATAAGGATCAACGTACCCCAATTGAAGAAACCTTTCCACTTTTTCCGGAGACATTTTCCAGGCGTTTTCCGTTTTCGTGACGTTTCGGGTACGTGATACGACATCCCGACGGCTAGTAGGTTACAAGTTTAGCCCATAAGTGGTCATATGAAAAATGATAAATATTTTTACTTTATGTTCCTACAAATCTTCCTATCTCTTTGATTATAACAAGTGTAACAATCAATGAAGAAGATTAAGAAAGATAAATAGTACATTACACATGTCAAACTTTATGTGGAGTAAGAAAATAAGTACAAAGAAATTGTAGAAATGTATAGCATTGCTTGTGGTCATATTTATGCATTAGCAAAGTAACAACACCTCCACAACTATCAAATCTCTTATATAAGAAGAAAAGATAGAAAATGTAAAAATAGAAATTTCTTGTGACCAATGATAGAGCTCAAATTAAACTTTGAGCCTTAGATTGACCAATAAAAGTTAAAGTTGACTTAAATTAGGTAAAAAATTATCTAAATTCCATCCAGCAAAATAATTATGTATAAAAACACGTATGTAGATTTTATAAAATAAAAACTTAAAAATGACGAGGCAATTAATTAAACTTTAGTTGTTTAATTTTAAATAATTATAAAGACTTAAATAAGATTATAATTTTTCATCTTTTTTTCTAACTTTAACAATTTAATAAATACCACATAGACTACATGTATTCTAAAAAAACCATACATGCTGTTGTTATTAATAGATATTATTATTATTATTATTATTATTATTATTATTATTATTATTATTATTATTATTATTATTATTATTATTATTATTATTATTATTATTATTATTTAATTGATACATGCACGGAATTATAAATATCAAAATGAAAGCATGAGTTATTATGATGTAAATGAATACATGAGATTTAAGGTAAAACGCAAAAGATGCGCAATTTTCGTAGAAACGGTAAAAGTATGACATATGAATTATGAAAATTTGAAAACTGAAATATATATAATATGTGGACTAAGTATAGTCTAGAGTCAGTTTAAGTTAACGTATGTGTTACCATTTTCTCGAAATAGCCTATTTGGTTACTCGTAAATGCATATTTACATGAAATGAAGATATTAAATGACATAATAAATCAACTAATGACATCGTAATTTGAGAGAGGTTACATCAACCTCAACATCATGTTAGTTAAACAAAATCAAACACTTCGTCCAACAAAAACATATAAAAAATATTAATGCATAATGATTGAGCTCCAGACAGTCAGGTTTTATCACACAAGCTAACCACTTGTGAATGGTCAACCGTAATAAACTTCAAACAGCTCAGAAACCAATGCAATTAAGTCCAGAGGAGTTTATAGTGTATCCCCGGGTCGTTAAGTCCCAACGAGGTGTGAACACTGTAGTACAACGAATCTCTGATCGGGTGATATTGAATGGGAAAAGGTTTGTGAATTTGGAATAATTATACCTAAAGGAAAAAGTTTGTAAATTACAGGGGCTTAAATGCAAATTAAAGAAAATTAAAATGATAAATTATATTCAATAAGCGCTATCACTATTTTTAAAATTGATGAACGTTTAAAACCTAAAACGTACGTTTAAATAAAAAACTACGTAACGTACGAAATAAAACGTGAAAATAAAGAAGTAAAATACCTACGGATATGAAAAATACATTTTTACAATCCTAATGATGCAAGAAAATTATTGGAAAAATAAAATTATTTTTAAAACTATTTATCTAATTATTATTGATTAAAACTATTTGTTAATTATTTAAAATGCACTTAAATACAAGTAAATATAAAATTAACCTAGAAAAATGAAATTATAACTTAGAAAAATCTAAAATATTATAAAACTAATTTTAAAACTGAAAATATATTTTTAGACTTGTTATGTATTTATTATTAATTAAAAACTATTTAAAACTAATTAAAATGCTAGAAAATACTATTTAAACTAAGAAAATTATAGAAAAATATTTTGTTTTGCTTTTTATATTTATCTTAATCTAGGAAAATTGAAAACATATTTTTTAAACTTTTCGATTTATTTGTAATAAAAGCTAATTAAAAGTCTTAAAACCGATTTAAAATAAGAAAAATAGCAAACAGTAATGAAAAATTATGAAAAATTCAGAAAAATACTAAAATATTATTCTAAATCTATAAAAAATATAAAAACATATGCTTATGTGTGAGAAAATGAAACTGTAGTGTTAAGCAGTTCTACATAAGCTACTAAAATAATCTATAAGCTACAGGAATAAACCAAATGATCAAATAAGCTGGATTATGCTAAAATAAGTCTAACTTAACTAATTAACAGTACTCTTGATTACTAAATAAGCTTAAACTAGATTTGAGCTTATTGGATTAATTAAGCAAAACAGTAATTAGGGGGCTACTTTAAGCTAATGAATAAGCTATCCTAATAAGCTAAATGGGAAAACAGAAGTTGGGACCTAGAGATCACCTAGCAGACTACACATAGACCAAAACTCAGCTCCTAATGAGCTTATATGAGACTTGTGCAAGAGCTGCAAGTTGCCTGTGCACACTCAGTGTATGCTGAGTGTGTGCACAGGGCACATGAGGGCTTATTGGAAGCTGGTTTAAGAGCTTATAGAAACTTGATAAAATTCAACAAAAATGAGATTAATAAACTAGACCAACTGAACTTGGACATATCTCATTTTCATTAATTTTGGTTTAGAAACAAAACCATGAAAAATCCATTCAGATTTGCAGAAACTGGATTTATCACTTTTGACTTTTTGAGAATGATATGAAACTTTGACCAATGTGAGATTTGAATCAAAATGGATGACTGATTATGATGTTTAGAGGTAGAATAGAACTGATGCAGGCTTTATCACTACTTCCTCTACCTAAATCCAAAATTATACTAACTTATGCTAACTGATTTGAACACAAGAGCAGATTCACAATGATTTTGACTTTCCTGAGATTGTAGTGCAATTTTATGATTGAAATCTCCTAAGTATACTAAAGTGAGACTGTCTAAACTGATTCTTACCACTACTAAGCACTGCAATTCCAAATCTCAGCTTAAACCAAACACAGATTATGAATCTGTTAAGCCACTTAACAATCTAAAACAAAAGTCTGATCCACAAGAGTGTTATATCTAGATTCAATATGTAATATTACTGATAAATGAACTTATCTAAACACCTAAGTCAAACTTGTTCTAACTGATGCAATAAAAATTATTATGCAGAAATTTAAAGCTAAAGGCAGTAATGGATATATATAAAAACAACAATTAAACTATTGAGATAAAGCTAAATTATACTAGAATGAACACTATTTAAGCTAAACTAACAAGTAATATAGAATTTAACAGATTATAAAAGAGAATTGGTACTCACATGAATTCCAGCCACTATGGCATGCTTAACTGAGAATCAAATGACCACTAAACAAGCTTATACCAACCCATATCAAGAATGAATAATCCCAAATCCAACATCATATCGCACAAATCGTAACAATATAACTACTAACTTGCGCCTTTGACTTTTGTTGACTGTTTTGAGGAATTGAGTATATGAACTGAGTAATGAGTTTCTGAGTAAATAATAAGCTCAAGTAAGCTTATAAAAGCTTATATGGGAGCTTATAATTGCATAACATCAACTACAAACAACATTCACATGAACTTGATATTTTGAAATTGCAAATTGCATAAGATAAATTCGTACTTGAAATTGAATACTGAAAAAGGTTTTATAATACACTGAAATTACATAAAAGAGTACTTGAAAGCTTAAATAAACACTGGAAATTGAAATTTAACTAAAACGACATTACCTAATCTAAATTACACTACTTAGTTTTCTTCTTTGCTTCTCATCCTTTCTTTATAGCTTTTTGAGACTCTATGTCGACATCGAACATTTCCACCTTGTTTCATCCCTTGGATCATTGAAATTCATCAAAACCATACATGTGGCATTTTGGCGGGAAAAGTCATAATAGCGTGTTTATGCATTTAATGGGTTTTGGGAGGTTGTGGAGGTGGAGGGGTTGGTATACAACCGGGGATAAGGTGGAAGGTGGTGAAACCACCGGTTTTGGTTTCGATCGTGGTGAGGAAGGTGAGCAGTGTGCACGGTATTTTGGCACGCGCTGACCATTTTGACCGGGTATATTAATAACGGGTTGGGTGGGTTGGATATTGGGCCACCGTGGGTTAAGGATTGGATTGGGTTTTAATAATACAAGTGGTCCGTTTGGTTTTGTAGCTATATAACACAAGGACCATAGTTGTAATTTGTGAATTCTTGAAGGGCTGATCCTGCCAACATTCCAAAGTTATAATAAGGACTAATCCTGCCAAATGTGAATAGTACAAGGACCAAGTTTGATTATTTTCCATTTTTATAAATCCAAGGACTATTTATGTCACTTTTCAAACTCCAGGGACCAAACTTGTAATTTTCTCCAAACTTATCATATAAGGACCAAATATGCCACATTTGAATAATACAAGGTGTAGTTTGAATAATTTCCATTTTAAACACCTGTGGACCGATTTTGACACTTTTGTAAAATTGAGGGACCAAAGTTGTAAATTGTGATTTTTAAACTTCAAAGGACAATTTCTTACAACTTGTGAATCCCAAGGACCATTTTGACTTTTATAAGTTTTGGAATAACTAGGGACTATATTTGACAACTTTTGTAACTTGGGGACTAAACCGCCAATTATGCAAACTTGATACGTTTTCACCGATTTTGGTATTTTGCATTTGAAACACATAAAACACTTATTTGTGATATTTTTATCATTTTGATGCATTTAAGGTGTTTTAGATGTTTTTGCAGTTTAAATGGTACAAAATGATGAGTATTTAGACACCATCAATCCCCACACTAAGATATTGCTTGTCCCTAGCAATGTTTTGAGAAAAATTAATGGATTTCATCTCTTTACCAAAAGCCATTACTTCGGAGTAGCCAATTGTTTCAGTTCAAGTAAGAACCTTGGTACAATGATAACCAAATGATTTTGAGCAAATCACCGACTTTCAACGGATTTGATTTGTCTTTACCGTGCCGCTTGCTTCGGACTAGCCAACTCTTAGATAAAGTATCTTTGGTGAGTCGATTACCAATTATTATTTTCCAATCGCCTTTACCACAAGCCATAAACTTGTGGGCTAGCCAACTTTTCACTAATTAAAGATATGGTGAATGAACACCATACAATTTTGGGCAAATTGCAAGCCATCAACGGATTTGAGATATCTTTACCAAGAGCCGTTTGCTCTGGATTAGCCAATCCTTATGTGGGTTAGACATGGTGGACTGATTACCATTTGTTGTGTTTAGTACATAGTACTTCCACTAAAAATTTAAAATTTGGCCATTTTGGGGAAAAAGGGACTAAAAGGGTACATTTATGATCAAATTCGCGCAATTTCCCCACACTTAGAAATGAATATTGTCCTCAATATTCAAAGTCCCGCTATTATCCCGAATCCTTGAACGTAAAAGATAACATTACTAGCTAAGTGTAGAAACACAACAATTATTCTCTTTTGTTAATATTTACAATTTTCATTCATTTTTAGATCTATATACAACATGTGGGCATCTCCTCACACTTAGGTGGTAGAAAGGGTAAGGAGACGAAACATGGGTGAAAACCCATATTGCACTACTGTTTTTGATTACCGAGTCGCTAGCTTGACTCGACCCCGAATTAATTTGTTCATGGGGAAGCAAGTGGAAGAGACAATCTCCATCGGACTTTCACTCAAGATTTTTGTATAAACATTGAAGTACGTGAAAGTTCCACACCGATGAGATATACATAGAAAGACTCGGCTCACAAATGGTATATGGAAATGCCGGGGTCAAAGATGGTGTCCTCATTCCCGAAGGAGAAAAGGGAACGAGAAACCACACCATCTTCATTAGTGAGGAGCAAATCAATCAATCCCATTCTTCATTAGTGAGGAGCAAATCACCATTTGTTAGATTTTTAAGTTTAGACTTGAAGTTTGTATGGTGATTGGCAAAAAAATTTCCGGGAGGGAGAGCTGAAACGGTTCTTCAATCAATAGATTTTCAAGAAAGAGGATGTCTCCCTCCGAATCAAAGTAAGTATTGTCAATCCCTATTGGAATTGACTCATCACTAAGAAAAGCATCGACTTCCTTCCAAAAGTTATCATCTTCCTCATTCGGAGTGAGAGAAGGAATGGAAGAGTCGGAAATGGGACAAGAAATGAGTGAATGATCATTATATAGGAGACTTTTAGTTTCTCCAAGATCGGCTTCGAAATCAAAGAGATCATCGTCACTTTCTGATGAAAGTGGACTGATGTGAGTGAGTTCATTGGTGAATTCCTCAAGAAGAGGATCAGACTGTGGGAGTGATGCCTCAACATACTCGATGTCTCCATAAGATTTACAATCATCGCTAAAATCGGAGAAAGTCTCAAAATGATCTTTTGAACACTCAAGAGGGAAAGGGATATCACACATATGGTCAAATGTTCCCTGTGACTCCCTCAGGATTGGGACAAGGTTCTCAACACTAGACTTTATGAATTCGTCCGATTCCTTTTTAGGAACAGTGTCAAGATGCTCATCCCCCATGTTCAAAGAGTGAGTGGGAATATCGGGTGTGATAACAACAGACTGAGGGAGTTGAGAAGGACTAGCATACATATGTTTTATACTTTCCATTTGTTCTTCTGCTAGTAATTCCATCATAGTCTTTTCTCCCGATTTTTCATGGAAGGAATTTCAACCGATGAACTTGATGAACCCGTAAAAATTGACTAATATCAAGGGTAACTTCATCATCATCGTCATCGAGAATGAAACGGAATCGAGAGCTAGATTTGGTCGCTTTTCTTTGCAATTGATTCCTAATAGATTTTTCAAAGGCAATTTGGGAATTTAATTTAGCACCGCTCTTTGGCTAACAAAACTTCCATGGATTTTGATTTGGATTATCTTGGGAATGTTTACATTCCTTCAAATCTTCATTAAATCCAAAAGATCAAGGAGAAGATTTTGAGGAAGTGGCTCAGCCGAGGTGGTGCCTGATTCATTTGGTACCGTAGAGGTTGGTTATGATACGAAGAGTCGTAATTGTTACAAGGAAATGGATTCCTTGTTTGACAATCGAGCTACAGATGTGGACCTCCACAATACTCACAACAAGAAACCGATGTGGTGTGAGTTATATGTGTGGTAGTCATAATTGTTATCGTGAACCCGCTCATAGACAAGCGTGTTTCCGATTGACAATCGAACTGGAGTGTGAACCACTACAAGACTCACAACAAGAAATCGCCGAGTCTCACAAAGTGGTAGTGATGGAATAAATCGGTTGTGTTATGGTAGGAATATGGATCACGGTTATAGACAGACCGCTTCCGATTCCACCATGCTACAACCGGGGCAATTGCCACCATTATAAGGACCACCACACCATTGACAATCAAGAGGGTGATGATAAGACATAGAAAGAATCAAAGGGTTTTAGAGGGTAAGAAATGTAGAATCAAAAGATGTGAAAGGGTAAAGATGGATATTTTTGGATTTTTGGATAACATTTTGTAAAAATAAGAAAGAAAATATTTTGGGTTTTGTGTTTGTTGAAAACTTGAATAAAAATGTTTTTGGTAATCGATCCGTCAAACGAATTAACTTCACGATAATTTAGGTTTTATATGAAAACAAGGAAATATGGACAAAGATAGTAAATATACAATGGGTGTATATTCAATAACAATGATGCTTCAAATTCGTAGTACGATGCACATCTCCCCGGCAACGGCGCCAAAATTTGATTGAGCTCCAGACAGTCAGGTTTTATCACACAAGCTAACCACTTGTGAATGGTCAACCGTAATAAACTTCAAACAGCTCAGAAACCAATGCAATTAAGTCCAAAGGAGTTTATAGTGTATCCCCAGGTCGTTAAGTCCCAACGAGGTGTGAACATTGTAGTACAACGAATCTGTGATCGGGTGATATTGAATGAGAAAAGGTTTGTGAATTTGGAATAATTATACCTAAAGGAAAAAGTTTGTAAATTACAGGGGCTTAAATGCAAATTAAATAAAATTAAAATGATAAATTATATTAAATAAACGCTATCACTATTTTTAAATTTGATGAACGTTTAAAACCTAAAACGTACGTTTAAATAAAAAACTACGTAACGTACGAAATAAAACGTGAAAATAAAGAAGTAAAATACCTACGGATATGAAAAATACATTTTTACAATCCTAATGATGCAAGAAAATTATTGGAAAAATAAAATTATTTTTAAAACTATTTATCTAATTATTATTGATTAAAAACTATTTGTTAATTATTTAAAATGCACTTAAATACAAGAAAATATAAAATTAACCTAGAAAAATGAAATTATAACTTAGAAAAATCTAAAATATTATAAAACTAATTTTAAAACTGAAAATATATTTTTTAGACTTTTATGTATTTATTATTAATTAAAAACTATTTAAAACTAATTAAAATGCTAGAAAATACTATTTAAACTAAGAAAATTATGGAAAAATTTTTTTTTGCTTTTTATATTTATCTTAATCTAGGAAAATTGAAAACATATTTTTTTAAACTTTTTCTGATTTATTTGTAATAAAAGCTAATTAAAAAGTCTTAAAAACTGATTTAAAATAAGAAAAATAGCAAACAGTAATGAAAAATTATGAAAAATTCAGGAAAATTCTAAAATATTATTCTAAATCTATAAAAAATATAAAAACATATTCTTATGTGTGAGAAAATGAAACTGTAGTGTTAAGCAGTTCTACATAAGCTACTAAAATAATCTATAAGCTACAGGAATAAACCAAATGATCAAATAAGCTGGATTATGCTAAAATAAGTCTAACTTAACTAAGTAACAGTACTCTTGATTACTAAATAAGCTTAAACTAGATTTGAGCTTAGTGGATTAATTAAGCAAAACAGTAATTAGGGGGCTACTTTAAGCTAATGAATAAGCTATCCTAATAAGCTAAATGGGAAAACAGAAGTTGGGACCTAGAGATCACCTAGCAGACTACACATAGACCAAAACTCAGCTCCTAATGAGCTTATATGAGACTTGTGCAAGAGTTTAAGTTGCTCGTGCACACTCGATGTATCTTGAGTGTGTGCACAGGCACATGAGGCTTATTGGGTCGATTTAAGAGCTTATAGAAACTTGATAAAATTCAACAAAATGAGATTAATAAACTAGACCAAATGAACTTGGACATATCCCATTTTCATTAATTTTGGTTTAGAAACAAAACCATGAAAATCCATTCGATTTGCGTAAACCGGATTTATCACTTTTGACTTTTGAGAATGATATGAAACTTTGACCAATGTGAGATTTGAATCAAAATGGATGACCGATTATGATGTTTAGAGGTAGAATAGAACTGATGCAGCTTTATCACTACTTCCTCTACCTAAATCCAAAATTATACTAACTTATGCTAACCGATTTGAACACAAGAGCAGATTCACAATGATTTTGACTTTCACGAGATTGTAGTGCAATTTTATGATTGAAATCTCCTAAGTATACTAAAGTGAGACCGTCTAAACCGATTCTTACCACTACTAAGCAACCGCAATTCCAAATCTCAGCTTAAACCAAACACAGATTATGAATCTGTTAAGCCACTTAACAATCTAAAACAAAAGTCTGATCCACAAGAGTGTTATATCTAGATTCAATATGTAATATTACTGATAAATGAACTTATCTAAACACCTAAGTCAAACTTGTTCTAACTGATGCAATAAAAATTATTATGCAGAAATTTAAAGCTAAAGGCAGTAATGGATATATATAAAAACAACAATTAAACTATTGAGATAAAGCTAAATTATACTAGAATGAACACTATTTAAGCTAAACTAACAAGTAATATAGAATTTAACAGATTATAAAAGAGAATTGGTACTCACATGAATTCCAGCCACTATGGCATGCTTAACTGAGAATCAAATGACCACTAAACAAACTTATACCAACCCATATCAGAATGAATCAATCCCAATCCAACATCATATCGCAAATCGTAACAATATAACTACTAACTTGCGCCTTTGACTTTTGTTGTTGTTTGAGGAATTGAGTATATGAACCGAGTAATGAGTTTCGAGTAAATAATAAGCTCAAGTAAGCTTATAAAAGCTTATATGGGAGCTTATAATTGCATAACATCAACTACAAACAACATTCACATGAACTTGATATTTTGAAATTGCAAATTGCATAAGATAAATTGCACTTGAAATTGAATCTTGAAAAGGTTTTATAATACACCGAAATTACATAAAGAGTACTTGAAAGCTTAAATAAACATTGAAATTGAAATTTAACTAAAACGACATTACCTAATCTAAATTACACTACTTAGTTTTCTTCTTTGCTTCTCATCCTTTCTTTATAGCTTTTGAGACTCTATGTCGACATCCGAACATTTCCCACCTTGTTTCATCCCTTGGATCATTGAAATTCATCAAACCATACATGTGGCATTTTGGCGGGAAAAAGTCATAATAGCAGGTTTATGCATTTAATGGGTTTTGGGAGGTTGTGGAGGTGGAGGGGGGTTGGTATACAGCTGGGGATAAGGTGGAAAGGTGGTGAAAACCACCTGGTTTTTGGTTTGCAGTCGTGGTGAGGAAGGTGAACAGTGTGCCTGGTATTTTGGCGCGTTGACCATTTTGACCGGGTATATTAATAACGGGTTGGGCTGGGTTGGATATTGGGCCACCAAAGGGATTGGATTGGGTTTTAATAATACAAGTGGTCCGTTTGGTTTTGTAGCTATATAACACAAGGACCATAGTTGTAATTTGAATTCTTGAAGGGCGATCCTCAACATTCCAAAGTTATAATAAGGACTAATCCTGCCAAATGTGAATAGTACAAGGACCAAGTTTGATTATTTTCCATTTTATAAATCCAAGGACTATTTATGTCACTTTTCAAACCTGTGGACCAAACTTGTAATTTTCTCCAAACTTATCATATAAGGACCAAATATGCCACATTTGAATAATACAAGGGTGTAGTTTGAATAATTTCCATTTTAAACACCGAGGGACCGATTTTGACACTTTTGTAAATTGAGGGACCAAAGTTGTAAATTGTGATTTTAAACTTCAAAGGACAATTTCTTACAACTTGTGAATCCCAAGGACCTTTTATGACTTTTTATAAGTTTTGGAATGACTAGGGACTATATTTGACAACTTTTGTAACTTGGGGACTAAAGCGCCAATTATGCAAACTTGATACGTTTTCACACGATTTTGGTATTTTTGCATTTGAAACACATAAAACACTTATTTGTGATATTTTTATCATTTTGATGCATTTCTGAGTGTTTTCAGATGTTTTTGCAGTTTAAATGGTACAAAAATGATGAGTATTTAGACACTCATCACATAATAATACATAATGAAATTTTTTATGTATAAACCTGCTCGTGCACGTGTATTGTAACTATATAAGTGTAAAAGATTTTACATAAGTTTATTGAGCAATATTATTTAACAGTATTGTGCATACACAATCTAAACTAAACTCGTGCGTACACGAATATTGTAACTATATAAGTATCAAAGGAGTTGCATAATTTTATAAAAATATATATTTAACAGCTTTCTATATGCATGAGATTAAAAACTAGTTATAATAAACACTTAGTAAAATAATAATAATAATAAAAATAAATAAAATATATATATATATATATATATATATATATATATATATATATATATATATATATATATATATATATATATATATATATATATATATATATATATATATATATATATATATATATATATATATAGGCTAATAAGCTACAATTTTAAGCGTGTTCCATTGAGAAGGTTTTTACTTTGAGAAGATTGAGAAATATTTGTTTGAGCAAATTGATTCATGTTTTTTATTTGATTCATAAGTAAACATCATTTTATGGTGAATCAAATCTATAAATCACAAATTTGATTCACAAATAATTTTTAAAATCGAGTTATGATGATGATTCATTAAATTTGTACAGATGATTCAGTATTCTACATATATTGCAAAATCGAGTGTTAGGAATTGGAAATTCCATGATAAAGTGTCGGTCACCCCAATTAAGGTCTAGCATATGTTAGCTCGTAGACGTGTCGGTATTTACGTTATTTATCAGTTTATTGGTTAGTTATTAGTTTAGTTTAGCGTAGTGTAACACCGTGGAGGAAGGACGGGTCTTTACCCACCGTATGCCCGATCCACAGCCGATAGGAGGTCGTGTATTCGTAACTATAAATACCCTTCCATCCATGGAAGGGTGGTGCTTTCAATCTAATATTTCATTATTTGTGCTACAAGTCTCTACCAAGAAAAACACCCATCTCTCTACTTGCTCTCTCTAATGGCTACCATGTATTTTGATCATCCAAGACCACCTGAATCATCAACACAATAATAATATATCGATCCTACAAATGGTACCAGAGCCAAGGTTGTTGTGTTTTGATGATTTTTCTTGTGGTTTTTGATATTTGTTTGAAACTGTTTTGGGTATTTGTTGTGGTCGGAATATGTTTATTGGTATACTAGTCCTTAACATGGTTTTTGTATTCTATATGGTTAAAATATATCATGGTCCCATCAATATTATTTCTGTTTGTGTTCTCCTGTCCAAACAGTCCTTATATGATGTTTTGTTGTTACCATTTGCGTGAAGTAAATGAAGTTATTCTGGTCGTTAACATGGTAAAATGGTGTCATCTTTATATCTGTCGTGTGTCAAAACTAGTCCCTTTTTGTGTCAAACACTTGTTTCTTTTTTGCACCTTAAGCTGAGTTTATTAACTGTCATATGGTCAAACTGCTTCTTGTCATATGGTCATATTATTCAAAGTCCAAACTGGGTCAAAAATGAAGTATTTTTTCTGCATAAGTCATTTTTTTCTGGGTAAGCATGAACGTGGTCAGAAAACTGTCGGAAAACTCATCGGAAAATGTTATAAATCTTGCTAGCGACTTATGTCAAGTAAAACCTTAGCGACTTGTGACTTAAAAATTCATAGCGACTTGTACTCACAAGTCGCAGCGACTTGTTCTAAGACTTGGTGACGGTTTGACTTTTGAGTCAAACTGAAATGCTAGCGACTTGTCATAAGCCTAGCAACTTGGTGCTAGCAACTTGATTCATGACAGGTAGCGACTTGTTGATAAAAGAAGTAGCGACTTACTCTCGAGAAAATGGTAGCTACTTGACTCAATACTAGGCTACCGACTTGATAGATGAAAGGTAGAAGAAATATGACTCACGACCATCAACAAATACCATTTACAAACACCTTGAACCTCAGTTTGTAACACACAAAATCATACCATGGTTTAATAAAAACATATTCGTGACGCCAAGAACAAAAACAGATCCGACTCCAACAACATCAATCTAAATCATATACAATCTCAACAATCATGATCTCAGACTATATCAAGGGTTGGTTAAGTACTTCAAATTCTCAACTAAGGTTCAACTAAGACCCCTCGACATTCATCCTCAAAGATCAAGACTCGTGACTCAAAGATTTATTTTTGGATCTCAGTTTTTCAAGATTTTGTGGTACTCTAAAGTATCATCAAGACCATAGGTCTAAAACACGAATATGAAAATCATCATAGATCCAAGTGAGAAGTTTGTGCTTCAGTTTTAATGTTCGAATCAAAAATGAAAAGATGATAAACAACTTGTGCTTAAAACCTTTCGTGATATTCGGATTTCGGACTATCAAGATCGTTTGAAGTATATGCTTCTCTTTAATTTTCGAACTATTTTGAAGAAATCAACAAAACTAAATCGTTTCATTAATTTCTTTTGTTCGGTTTTTGAAAAGAAAAGTCGAGTTCAATGAAATACCTACCTGTGATTGTTCCAAGAATCTCATTGCTTTCTCATAAGACACCAAGCCATCCCTGTGGCGTTATTGACGAGCTCTTGCCAACCCTGTGGCGAGCTAAACATGAAGGTGACTTGGAGTGTTTTGGTGTCAAGAGCTTTAATATGAAATGGGGGCTGATAGATAAACGAGTGTGATTATTTAGTGTTGGTGAGAACTGATGTTAAGAAGGAGGCGCTTAACTTGTGAGTGATATTAGGGCAAAGCGTGTATTGGGTGAAGTATTTAATACCCATGACATTAGGGTAATTTTGAATGTGTATTACAGCCAAATGGATCGTTTATGGGCCTTATGTTCTGTTATCATTTGGCCTCATTTTGAATGGGCTTCAAATGGATCAAATTAACTAGACTTGGGTCATGTGACTCACATTTGCTGTGCATTTGACGAAGGTGGTTCTTGTGTGGATTGTATGGACTTTGGAGTTTATGTTACAATTGATGGGCTTCTCAAGATTTGTTATTGATGAGATTTATTAATGAGATTTGTCGGGGTATGAGATTTGATCATGAGGTATGATGAGATTTGTTGGGTAATGAGGTTTGATACTTTGGTGTATACATTTTCACAGAATATATTGTGTCACAGCTTGAATTGATGTTTGAACAATGTTGACTACGGGGTTGTTTATTCGGTATTTCGTATTTGGATTTGAAGTGAGGTTTTTCGGGCGCGTTTACTTATTTTGTCTTCTTTCGTTCTACCCTTCTGCGAAGATTACTTGTTTGGGCGTTTATTTGAGTGTGATAAAGACTTGGCTATTTAGTGACGCTTGTGATTCTTTCTCGCTTAACCCACAACGTAGCTATCACTTCGGTGTCTCACGCAATTGAGGATACGTCAAGAGGTTTTGTACATTGGGTACACCGTTTCTTTTTCACGAGGATGAGTACAAGTTTAAGTAACATATCTGGGGAATTCTACTTCATGATCAATTTTGGTATATCGGGTTTACTTCTCCGTGTGGTCACTACAATAGCCGACAGAATGCGTGAATGATGTGTTTACCAATGTGTTGATTGGATGGTTGATGTTATTGATGATGTTGGATAATAAACAGTTGATGAACCGCTGCATGTTCCCCTAAAACAGATTTTCACTGAAACCAAAGTTGTCATAACACCTTCAAGCTGACATTGTTTACGGTTTTGTCTTGATTTTGTAAAATCCCGCGAAAGAAATTATTTCTCGGTTTAAATCATAGACTTGTAAAATCCCGTAACAATGGAAACATCCTGGTAATAGTAAAGTGCATTTCCGGATCTATCTTACGGTTTATTCTTGGTTTTGTAAAATCCCACGAAAGATACTATTTCTCGGTTTAAACCATAGAATTGTAATATCCCGTAATGATGGAACCATCCTGGAGAAAGGAAAGTGTATTTCGGGATCTCTTTTGATGCTGGTGCTACAATTTATGCTTCGAAGAAGGGATAAAAGGGTGTACTTCATGAATTGGATGTGTGCTTGGATATTCGTCATGATAGTTTGGTTATTACATGGTTTTACGGGGTTATGTGCTTTTAACCATGGTCGGGATGAAACCATTATCAAAGTTTGTTTAAATGTCAAAGAAGGCTAGATTTGAGCTTTTAACAAGAAGATGTGACAACGGCATTAATTCAGTATTATTTATTTGAGGTTGAAGTGAAATATCACGGGCGAGTGTACTTAGTATCTGAAGGTATCGGGGATGGTTGGATGAAGATTCTTCAAGATCCTTGTTCGAGCTTATTATCAAAAACGAAGACATGGAAATCTAGTTATTGTTGGGAGTCTTTTACCTTTTCTTTTACCACTTGGGGGAATTGGGCTCTTACCACCACATAATAACTATCACTTTAAGGAGTTACGTTGTAGTGCTCAGTGTCACATTTAATTGTGGATTTTCAAGAGGTGATGTACGTCTATTACTTGATGGTTGGTTGGTTGAAGAGTATAGAGTACTTAGAAATTCAAATGGGCATGAATTCTCGACACCGCTCTTTGTTACACATGTGCAAGTTTAAGTCACGAGTTCGGGTTAGTTTACTTCAGGGTCAAATTCATCATATTGACTTTTCTCCATCAGCTGTCACTACAAAGAGCCTACTGAATGATAATGGTGATATTTACATGTTTTGCCAAGAGATGATGAAAAGAGAGAGATTATGACGTATGAACACAACAGTTCATGCCTTGTACTCTAAAGAAAAGAAAAGTGTACGTGTCAGTGCGCTTTATCTTCTAAAGAAGAGAAATATTCTTATGACGTATGAACACATCAGTTCATGCCTCGTACTCTAAAGAAAAGAAAAGTGTATGTGTCAGTGCGCTTTATCTTCTGAAGAAGAGAAATCTTCTTATTATGACCATTCTCATCAACATGCTTCATACTTTTTCCATGTGCTTCAGTCATCAAGTGAACCGGGCTACCATTGATTGTTTTCTTATTCAACTTGCTCTACTATAAGGACGATGGCGACATTATGTGCTAATTTTGCGGGGGAGAAGTGTGAATAGAATACATTTGGATGATTTCACTTATTTAGTCAAGAATGGCAACTTCGTACGCAATTCTTGAGGGAGAAAGAAGTATGATAATTTCGCATGGTTGATTGTTATCGAGAATAAATGGTCAACGGCTCCAAACTCATGTAAGAACCGAGTTTCTTCTTATCGGGTCATCTTTACATGGAGTTTCTTCTAAGAGTCGTTGGTTGACATCTTCACTCGGATTGATGAGTTTATCGACAAAGTGCTTCCGGTTAATGCTTCATGTATACATCAACATGATGATTCAAACAATCTCTCTTCTTGTTTGATGTGATTGGTAGTTTCGTGTTACCATCTTGTGTGTTCGTTGCGGCTCGATTGTTTGATTTCCTTGATGAAAATCTTTCTATTCCTGTTTGATTGGGAGGGATTTTAGTTAAGGGGATTTTCAAGATGTAAGTTAATCGGGATGCTTTTTGGTGGTATGCTTTTTGGTGTGAGTTGAAGATGTTAACTATCTATTCCCCAACTACACAATCTTGAAGAAGGTCGAGTCTACAGTTTGTTCTACATTTTTTGTTGCATGTTAGAAGACTAAAGACGAGTTGCATTTGATTATCCAAAGACTTCTTCATATTCCGGGCATTGTCAGTTTAGGGGAGAGCACTAATTGGGGGAGGGTGAAATGTCGATTTAATCCCTAATTAGACTTACTCACATTATTCAAAGATGTTGATTCTCACAAAGACTTGCCGCGTTCTTCTCAAAAGATTTCTAGTATTTAGGCTTTCAAAGAGTTCTTGATTACAAGTGTCAAAACCAGAAGGGGAAGGAGACATGTATCTAAGCGAGTAAAATTGATGAACTTAATACTTCTAAGTAATTGAAGATATCCCGGGAAGACAAATGTTATTACCGCAGAGAAACTCAAGGTTTGACTCATGGCGAGTAAACTTCATGGACTTAATACTTCTAAGTGATTGAAGTTATCCCGGGAAAACAAATGTCATGACCGCAGAGAAACTCAAGGTTTTACTCATCAAGGCGTTTAGTGTTCTTATTCCAACTATGTGGGGGAAGTGATGTAAGAGTTAGTTTCTGATGATAAAAAGAGGTACACAAGTGTGTGATGATTTCGATGTTATCGCAATCATCAGGGGAGAGAGGATTGTGTACATTGGGGACGCCGGATTGTTTCACTTGAGTGCTTAATCGATGATTCGATATATAATCACTTATTCCGGAGTTGAAATCCAGAGATAGTCCTCCGCAGAGATAATCGATGATTCGGCCTGCTTCTTCAATGTTATCTTTTATTTTCTCTTTGGGCATTCGGGTACTTCGGGTTCTTGAGCTTCATGCATTGTCTTCAGGGGGAGAGAAAAGTATACATCGGGGTTATTCTTTGGCTATTGGACTTAATCTGCTACTTTGATGGTATAAGTTTCTTTGTCTTGGTATGTGTATTTGGGTTCGTGAGCTCTAGTCTAAGAGACCATCGCATCAATTCAACTACTCGGGAAGTGGTCTCTTGACACCTTTTGGAATGGATTGCTTGAGACGTCAATAGAAAAGAAATTTGAGAAGATTGTTTTATGTGGGGATGATACGGTCGTTTCTTCTATTGGATGATATAACCTCGAATCGAAAAATCACGGTGATTATTCTTAAAAGAGAAGCAAGTTGGATGATAATGGTGTGCTTTTTGTGCACTGGTTTAATACCCCAATTTAGGTACGCAATGGAATTCAAACTGGGTGTTACTTCATGGCACAACAATATAACAATAGAAAACGATCTCTAAAGGAGTCGTTTTAAAAGGATTTATCATTCAAATTATTTAAATATCGAGTTTACAAAATAGGTCCCGCTTGGTTCCATTGTTTACAAAATACATCAATATAAAGTCTTTGATGTTTTGTGAATGATAAAATATTTATAGCCTTCTTGATCTAGTCCTTGCTCTTCCGTGCGACCGGAGCATTATGGACCTGAAATACATGCTTAAAACTGTCAACACAAAGGTTGAGTGAATTCATAGAGTTTAGGAAATCAGTTGAACACATAATGTTTGTGTGGGTTACGTTGTTATACACCCATAATGTTGAAAACAAAACAGATATTATTGCACGGTACGGCTGCCTCAAGTATATGATACTCGAGCCCGCTTTTGTTTGTCACGGCTGGAACACATAATGTTTGTATGAGTTACGTTGTTATACACTCATAATGTTGAAAACAGTTTGAAAGCAATGTGTTTGGTTTAAAAATAAAGCATGTATCTCCCCCAAGAGTTTGTAAAACAATTAAGTAATAGAAAGTGGGGCTATGAACTCACCTTAATAAATGATATCACATGTATAATGAGAATGATGGATATGTCGTGAGAACTTCTACGAGCAACCTAAAATAGATGTTGCGACTTAGGTTTGGAATAATGTTTAGGAAAACATAGACCATCCTATATACGTCTCTATGTTGATCATGATGTAGTACATGGTTTTTGTGTATGTTGTTTATAGAAATGGTCTAGTTGTGAAAACATGTTTAGTTTATAGATATCGTACTACCGCTCGGGCCATCATAATTCGAGAGGTCATGCAAAGAAACGTCGAGGAGCTAGGACACTTTAAATCGTAAATCCAAAGAACTCGTCGATCGTTTTACTCAAATGAAACCCCTCACATGAAGCTCCCTACTTTTGTAGCACTTAGTAGATACAACATATGTTTTGAGTGAAGATTGTTATAACATAAAGTTTATCATGTTTTAATAAGTATCTAGTTTTTACAAGTTCTCGAGTTTTCATAAATATGATCACCTTAGTTAACGGTCTTGGGTAAACAAGCCTTAAGGCTTTAGCCATGGCCTTGCCATGACTTTGGTCTTGACTACCATGGTCTTGAGACTTAACTTTGGCCTTAGCCGTAGCTGTGGTCTTGGCTTATGGCCATTAGGCCTCTTGGTTTGCTTTTAGTTGTGACAAAAGTATAGTTATGAGACTATATTTACGGCAGTTTCTGTTTTTGAAAGATTTGTGGCCTGTTTAAGCGTTTTCAAGGTCCGAGCTTCTTTACAAGTAAAGGAAAACGTCGTTCCGGACAACTTTCGTGTTTTAACTTTTTGATGATTCGGACCAGAAGCACCATTTTTAAAAAGGCAGAACTCAAAACAGCAAGCTATTGGCAGATTTGGCATTTAGGTTTCGCTAACTTCTTTTGCCTATAACTTTTGACTCGTTTGTCCGTTTCGGGTGATTCAAATTTCTACGTATTTGTTTTAATATTATCTACAAGAATATGAAAAGTATCAGATCTATATGTGGCCGATTTTGTGGAAACTTTGTACAAAAGTTTATCATTTATACACTTACTAACCCAAGTTTAACATATAGGTTCTTATAACTTGTATTAAAGATTTTTGTACAACATGATCCAACATAGTAACTATATATATAGCATGAAATAGTTAAGATTATGAATAATAAAGATGAGATGATGGTGGTGATAAGTTGCTTACAACTTTTGGCTTTCAATAAGAAAGGAGTAACTAGTAAGGATCGGACTTTGATTGATCGCTTAAGACTTTCGATTGAGCTAGCTTTCCACACCTTGGAACCCTTGCAAACTTGAAGAGTTGGTGATGAAGTACTAAGTGACTTGAGTGGATCTCAACTCAAGAAGATCACTTAAACTTGCTAGAGATTTGATGAAGTAGCTTGATCTTTGGAACTTCTTTGCATAAACTTGGAGTTTAAAGATCAAATGATGGAAGATATGATGGATTTAAGCTAATAACGACCCAAAACAGTTTGTGAAGGTCTTTAGGATGTATTTCACTTCCTATTTATAGGAGGGTAAGTTTGGTTAACCATATATTGGGTTAAATATTAGCCATGGTTAAGTTATGACACTTGTAATGATCTAAATGAACCATGGTTAGGATGATGCCACCAAAATGATGACTCCCCCCCCCTAAGTCGGACATATAGTGATAAGATGACTTAGTTGGATAGTTTTGATCTTATCTTGAGTTTAGAGCATGATTTGGTTCCGTTAAATGCCAACCGTAAGTCGTTAAGCCATAAAACGTAAAATCGGGTATCGTAAAAATACGAAACTTGTAGGAATGATGAAACTAATCATTATACTTCATCTAAAAATATAAAATGGGTGATAAATCTCATTGGATGCAAAACGCCGCTAAAGTCGGAAATACGGTCAAAACGCGAATTGCAGCTTTATCGAAAAGAACGAAATTTCACCAAACGACCGTGAATTTATTTAGAGTTGACTAAAATTAGTCTAAAATGATATGAGATATTAAAATGTGGTTTTCATCATACGCGGGATAACTTTACGCTTATTCGTGAAGTTTAAAAGTTACGTGATTTAAGCAAAATGCGAACGTACAAAGTTAATTCCTTTATGGTCAAAGGAGGAGGAAATATGTTTGAATTTTATAAAAAATGTAAAAGTGTCAAAAACATATTAGAAACACAAGGCAGCGGAATTGTTAAGTCCGGATGTAAGTAGAATTGTTTAAAACGTAAGTTTAGTTTTGTTCTGCGCTGGGCTTATTTGGTAACATAAAAATAATAAATCTTAAAAATTCTCAAATTAATTATGAGTGATCTAAAAATTTATCTGATGCGAGAAAAATTGTCAGGTTGATTTTCGTTAAGCGCCTGATGTTTAAACGGTGGACCGTCCAAAACGAAACTTTAAAACGATGTTTTCTTAATAACTTTTGTGAAAATGATCTAACAATTGTCGAACTCTCAGGTCATTACTAAAATAATTTATCTTACGAGAATGTGAAACAAAAAATTTACGGGATGAATAGTGAAAGTGAATAGTAACATGAATAGTAAACGTGAATAGTAAATTCTCGAAAATAAAAAGTAACCTAAAAATGTGGGTGGTTACAGTCTCAGCCCCTTAATGGGAATTCCATCCCGGAATTCAATGTGTGTTACTCGATGTTGAAGTGTCTAGGAACATGAGGGTGTATACGCCGAATCCTAACCTTTGCGTTTTCAAGTTTCTGGTCATAGAATGTATTATGTACCATGTGGCTTAAGTTGATAACCTAAAGGGTTTTGTTCAAATCCTATTGAGTCTAATATACCTCAAGTTTGGCTTTTTCCGTTTCTCAAAACGAATCATATCTTATTGTATTGAGGCTATCAATAAAACCTTAATTTCTAACATGGAGTTTTTGGTGATAGTGTGCGGTATGGAGCCTAATTCGTATTTGTATGGTTTCCTTAGTTGTTTCGTGGGTGATCTTTGAATACCTTAGTCCAACAAATGGTTAACTAACACATTCGTCTAAATAGTGCCTCAAAATGTAATAGTTTTGTTGTTGTTAGGGTAACTGTTGTTAATCGAAGGTGTAAGGTATTGTTGATGTGAAATGGTTTGTAATGATGTGAAAACTCTCGTTGTAGGGAAAGTCTTGCTAGTGGCAAGTGGTTATCCAAACCATTTCCATAGTTGGTCATGTCTTAGGTGGTTTCGGGATGAAGGTCATATCTTATAGTGTTTTATGTCAACTAGTATTTGAAGGAAACGTGATACTGAGAAGTTTTACGATCGAATTTCAATGAGGTTCGGGATAATGATGTGACATGTTTGACGATTAGAAGAGTGTGGCGAAGTTTACCATTATTCTTAGGTAGAGATGTCAAGTTTGTTTTAAAATCAAAAGTGAATTTTAAAGGAATATGGCGGAATGATAGCCTTGAAACCTAATTAAGCTAGTACCTCTAAGAAATGACGAGAAGATTTGATGACTATCCCAAGATAGTAATTCGGATTATCTCATGTATAAAAATTTCAAGAATGAAATTAGGTAGTATAAATAAGATGTTAAGATTTTGATGAGTGGTAAGACACTATCGTATCTCTAAATGAATTTTGGTGGTTTATCGAGTTTAAGTAGGAAATTAACCTGAATATAACCCTCGTATAACTATTCTCAGTGTTTGAAAATTTTAAGTCGAACACAGTTCATCAGACTATGTTCCACTATCCCTAGGTTAAATATAGGTGATTAGGCTATATTTAGCCGAGGTTCGATAAAATTTTCAAATCCCTAAATTAGGTATACTTGTGATATGTCCATAGTTTTTGAGAAATTGTCCACTAAGCAAAGGCGATATCAAACCATCCAGTTGCAAGTCCTGGCCATAAAAGACTTGCAACCTATGTTTTCACATTCAATTGCATAGAAGATAGTATGGGTAGATACGTGTGGAAAGGAAATTTTAAGTAATTCTAAAATAGTCCATTCTTGGCTAGAATCACGGACCTTTAACAATGAAGGTTTCAGAAGAGAATTTTGATGAATGTAGGGAACGTTGCTGAACTTCAGCTTTTGTAGATGATGAGTCACTTTATCCTTTAGAAATCCTATTTCTTGTATTTCCATTAGGGAAATTGATAGACTGTGACGGGTTTCATGTAAAACAATATCATATAATGTTTATAAGATAATTTTTGGAGACTATTGTATAACCTACAATATCTGAGGAGTAGTTGAGACCATTGTGCAACTCACAATGTTTGAGAAATGTTGAGACCATTGTGTAACTCACAATGTTTAAGAAATAATAGAGACCATTGTGCAACTCACAATGTCTAAGAAATGATGGAGAGATCATTGTGTAACCCACAATGTCTTGAGAAATGATAGAGAGATCATTGTGTAACTCACAATGTCTTGAGAAATGATGGAGAGACCATTGTGTAACTCACAATGTCTGGGAAGTAGGAAAGACCATTGTAATCGGTTACAATGTCTTGGATAAAGTTTCGTAATCCTAAAAATGCACGAGTAGATACATGATTGGGAAAATATGATTGTGCCGTAATGCCTTAGAATAGGCATACGCAGATATGTTGAGTACATTGTTTATGATTGAAATTATGTCGAGTATGTATATCAATATACTAGTATGTTTGTGTAGCATAAACTACCTAGAAGTCACATAATCGTCTGGAGGATGGAAGGCACGGACAACAGAAGGCTATAAAATGTTTTTGTTTGAAAAAGTAGTTATAGTTTAAGTCTCGATTAGACCCGTTTCTCTATAACTGTGTCTCTGATACCAATCTGTAACACCCAGTTTGAATTCAGCTGCGTATCACGAATTGGGGTGTTACATCGGCTAAGGAAGCTTGAAAGAAAGCTTTGAAACCGCTTCACTAAAGGATTTTCGGTTTGGGGGAAGTCGCAAAGTCTCACTTTCAGATGGTTCAATTTCTTTCTTCAATGCAAGAGCCTCTAAGCTTTGGTGGTGAAAGTTTTAGGATGATGACTTCTATCTTCTACAACGGGTCGCTTCGATATCCTTATCCGGGTACTCGTATCATCATCTTCTTTAACTATATCATCTACTCTATCTTTGTAAATATTTATCAGAAAACAAAATACAAAAATATAAAACCAACAAAAACAAAATAGAAAATTATAAAACCTTCTAAAACCCATAAAAATCAGAAAATTTGAAAGATACCAAAAATATGTTTTTCAAGACATGTCTTCTGGTATCGATAACATCTACGGTCTTAGAAATGTCATTCAATAATGGCACGGGACCATAGATGAAGTTCGAGAAGGAGGTGTAAATATTCTTTTTCAAAACATGTCTCAAAATATGGCTTGCAGTTACTTCAGACTGTGACCCGCGCTAAAACTATGGCTTGCTATTATTTCAGATAGCAACCCGCTCTTCAAGAAAGGAAAGTGCTACGTTAAACCAATTTTCAAATATTTCGTACATTTATCCTAAAACAAAATGAGGAAAGTATGTCGAAGGACTGCTGTTCCTACTCAAATATTTTTCCTTCAAAATTCTTCAGAAAAATATTTGTTTTAACAAAATGGTGGTAAATGAGTTGCTTTAAAACAATCGATTCGTAGTTTTATAAAATTGAAAACTCAATCAATGACTTCGCCGCTTTTAAACTTTTTAGAAAAATAAGTCATTGATTGAGGGGAGAATGTTTTCAAATCTATATCATCTAACGGGCTTTCTTAATTATCCTAATATGCTTAATTAAAATGATGTTAACCTATGTTGAAGGACCAGTGCCTAGGATAAGATTGTTAGGATTAGATGATTAGAGTTTGATGAACACATTATTCCCATGTCATATATGATCCGATTGATATGTTGAATTGACTTTTAATAGTCGACATCTTGTTTGGGTGATGTCGACCACCATATATCGTGTGTGTGTTCACTAACGATGCGGTATATTGGTTTATAAGAATGTTCCGATCCGGATCCCACAATTGAAGATGATTGGATGCCGAAAGGAAAGGGTAACTATATCTTGGGTTGACAAATAAAGAAACGGAGCTTTATTGGACTTCAATGGAGAGTTGGCATAAATGCAACGAAGAGGTGTCAACGCATCGCCAGATGGTTTTCTTCTAAGTGATTGAAGAAACGGAGCTTAATTTGACCTCGCCTGGCATTAAATGCAACGTAAGAAGTCTCACCGCATCCGCAGCTTTTTCTTCCCGCCCCACAAGATCAATGTAAGCTTCTCAACCACCTAACATATCTTTGTGCAGGATACCATTCTCAAACAATTTTGAATAAAATTGATTAAATTGTTTTGAAAATGGAAAATATTGTTTTGAAAATAAATTGGACTTAATTTTGAAAATCACCGGACTTCTTTTTATCAAAACCTAAGTCACTCAATCATCGACTACGGTCATCGATTGAGGGGGAGAGTAATTTAAAATAAAATATTTTCAAACGATATTTCTTCATAAAAGTCCGTTTGTAACGTTATAAAGTGGTGATCTAAAGATTTAATGTTATGTCATGGTATGATTTTTCTTTAGAATCAAGATCTTTCAAATGAAATTTTTCTCGTTTTTGTTTGATTGTGAAATTGTTTTATTTTACTTAAAGGTCTTTAAAACAATCATACCGACACTAACAATCTTTAATGTCAAAAACATTCCTTATTAATCATTTTTCTATATTAAATTTTGTCACGTCTTTCCCTAAAATTTTCTTAATGATTTAAATCAATTGGGATCACAAATCTCAAGAGGTTTGAAATTTTTGATCGGGGGAGAGATAGTGATTTAAATCTCTTATCTGTTTAAATGGAATTGGTTTTAGTCCTTTAAAGGCACTCCTGCCTCCATGTGCCAAACGATTTCAAATATACAATGCAAATGTTGAGGATGAGCATTTAATCAAAAACCAGAAGAGTATTTAAACCAGACGCACTTCTCCCATGTTTTCTAAACCTCATTAAATCACTTGGGATCCAAAATCTCAAAGGGTTTGATATTTTTGATCGGGGGAGAATTTGTGATTTAATATGAAATTTGATAAAAGGTGATCATTTGATTCAATGTGCTGGCTCTCTCTAATATGTGCTAAACTCTTTCATATATTGATGCACATATTGAGGGGGAGCGAATGGTTTCTTAATGGCTTGTGTGATCGTAAATGTGCTTCAAATGAACTCTTGCCTCTATGTGATAAAATGATTTCAAATATCCTATGCACATATTGAGGGGGAGAATTTACCAAAGAAAATCAAATGGCTTTTTCTATGAAAACTGTGATCAAAGAAAATATTTCAAAGTCCTCTTGCCTCCATGTGCTAAACAATTTCTATATCATATGCACATGTTGAGGGGGAGGTTTTCTAAATGATCAAAACTATTAAGGTACAAAATGCTTTGATCTCGTATCACAAGTACCTTGATTGTTTTTCCAAATGATTTTTCAATTGGTTTCGAGAAGGAATGAACTATACCAAAAGACCGACCATTTTACTTTATGTAAGGAGTTATAAGGATGGTGAGGTTAGGTATTGGTTCCCACGATCCGCCAGAACGGGAGGGATCTACCAAGGGACTATCCACTAGATAGTGTAGAGTCCTTAGGTATATTGAAAAAAAAGGAGAAAAATGAGAAATGGGAAGAGTGCCGATCGAGATGAGCTAGATCGAATAAACCCAACAAGGTTCTATTTATGAAGTCTCGGTAAGCCGAAAGGGTTGAAGAATGAAAAAGAAATGAATATGAAAAGGGTGAAAAGAAATAGCCTCCAATAATTCAACCTTAGGGCGATAACTGGTTCAATACATATGCAACCTGTGTTTACTAAGGTAACACCGGTATTGAAGACAAGACGTCATGGACCCAAGGACGATCGCACTACAACTTCCCAAACCACTCAAGTTCCTCTTAAAAGGGCTTGTTTCATTCTCACGGGGAACCGACATTATCTATTGACTTTCTCTTAGAGATTGTTGATATTGAAGAAGGAGACTCTCTCCCTAGTCTCCGGCATAGGAACCAAAAGTGCACTATTGAGTCTAGAGCCAAGAGATCAACCACAATATCTCATTAGGATACAAAATTAATGAAGACTTGCTGTTTCACACAATGTGGAAAGTAAGAATATATTAAGAGTCCTACGCATTATCCTTGTGGTATTGCCAGAACATCCGAGTGATATGTAAAAATATTCACAATGAAGATGGAAATCCTTCTAGAGCCAACATCAAACAAGCTCTTGGTGGGTGACATGTGAAATCTTGCAAAAGATCAAACTTGTGACAACTGGATAGAAACAATGGGGAGATTCAATCTTGAATCAACCTTGGTCCAGGAATGGAATTGACGAATACTTTTGGAAAAACCGTTCGATGTGCAAATCTTCTTTTCTCTAGCACATCGAATGTGTACTTATGTTTTCAAACACAAAAAGTATCTATGATTGAAAAATACTTTTAGGAAAACCATTCGATGTACTAATCTCTTCTTTTCATTAGCACGTCGAATGTGTACTCATTCTCTAATACAAAAAGTATTTACGATTGAAAATTGATCTTTCTCATAAAACCTTCGTCGTATTGCAAAACTCTTTCTTCAAGCAATACGCGATTTTTTTTCAAATCATTTTTCATCAATGTAGCAACTCGTAAATTTTCATAAGGTAAAATGACTATTTTACCCTTTGACTTCTTAAAAGTTGACTTTGACTTTTTACTATTTGACTTTTACCGTAACGTAAAAGCAACATCAGAATCGTAGTAACCAAGAATTTCCCAAGTTAAATAATACAACTGCTTCGAATTATATCACTTTGAACATTTTTGTTCACCTTGGCTATGAATAATTAACTAAAGTTGTTACTTTATTAATTACGAAAGTTTAATCGTAAACTTTCCTCGCGGCTCAACACAAGACTACGATAAGTCTAGGTGTTCAAAATACTTTATTTTCACCAATAGTCATATTTTATATGAACTATTGTCACTGTTATTTTTACGTAAACATTTTACTCTTTACGTAATACGCTATGTTCAAACATACGTTATTAGATTTTAACAACATAGACGCACTCAAATAAACTTATCACGATCTAATATACTAATATAGAGTATAATGATAAGTTTTAATATTTTGTAAGTATTATATTTTTATGTTGCCCGGTTTTAAGTTCCAGAACTTAAGGGCTTAACATTAGTAATTACCGGACCAAACTATACCTCTAATCACTAAATTATCACTATAATATAAGAAAACTACGAATATCTACACTTCATCAACACATGCCACGTTCATATATGCATGTCCACCTCTAGGACATGTGTTATCCAAATTTGCAAGACTTTCGCTAAGCTTAAGTTAGATATTTGTTTTACAACTTGTAACATATAACTAAGATCTCTATGTCAATCTTCATTAGTAAGTAAACACACAAATATCTCTTTTGTTCCCCTCTCTTGCCGTACAAACACAACATCAAATCACCATCATATATTGATTTTAAACTACAAGTAAAACCAAGAAGACAAAGACCTAGGTGATCTCTACAAAGTACAAGTATTATCTTGGTGATCAATTAGATGAATCAAGAGATATGTAAAGTGTTTAGGGGCTGAGATAAATGGTTATTTACAAGGTTAAAAAGGGTTTATAAGCTTGGGTTAAAAGATTGAAGACAAGGATTGAAGATTGAAAGAAGTTAGGCTTGATTATTTGTAACTACTCAACCCAACTTTGTAAGAGTTTGTCTAATATTTCTTATCATTCAATATGGTTGTAATAATATTTATTGGATATAAATTTGATATAAGTAGTATATGTAATATGGCTTGATTGATGCTGTACATGAAGTTTGTAACATGAAAAGAAGCTAGAACAAGCTTTAGGTAGGTTTTGTAAGTTGAAATTCTGCAACAGTCTCAAAGATTTATTAAACTGATCATTTCAGTAAACTTTGAGGTTAATTAAGTAAGATAGGCTTGTAGAGCTATGTCTTATGGTCGTTTTTCCGGGTGGCGCACCTCATAACTCATCCCGATGAGTAAATGAGAGCCAAAATGGTAAAACATGTCAAAATCTGCACACCAGACTTCATTTGGGAAAAGCCCATGGTTCTGGTCATTTCTGGAAGTCGACTCAGTTTTATGAAATGTAGCTAAGACATAAACTTGAAGTTTGGCGAAATCCGTGTGTCAAAACAAGTTGTAGAACTCAACTTATGGTCGTTTTGGCAGGGCTAAATGTGCAGCCAAACTTTCTGCAATGAAATATAGGTAATTAATTGTTATTAGACAATTGATATAAGTAAACTTTGGACTTTGGACTTGCTTAAGCTTAAGAATCCATTGGAGGAAGTAAAAACTAAAACTTGGGCTTTTAAATCACTTGAAATGGACTTATAGATAAAAAGTTATGAGTAAAAGAAGATGACTAGATGAAATTGGTTATTATGTCAAAAAGTCTTCTGAAACGATTTTAAAACGCGAATTAGACCCTTTTCTGATCCGAATCAGCAAAAGTGTAAAGCACGAAAGTTGCTCGGAATGAAATTTTCTTCAAAAACTCATGGCCACGTAAGCAGAAACTGAACGGAAAGTCTTAAAAACGGCAAATACTAAACGGACCTGTTGTGACTAGAAAAGAGAACAACCATGGTCATGGAAACTTAATTGTATTTTTGATTCTTTGAGACCAAAACAAAGCCAAGGTTAAACCAAGGCTAATGTCTCAAGCTATTTTAACTTGAATATAACCACTAGATATGACCATGATTGTTGTTTTCAAGTTGTTTAATTGTAACTTAACCACATGACTAGTTTGGGTATGTTGACCCGAAAATTATTTCAAAAACTTGGTCATTAGATAAAGTTTTGCTAGATTTTGACAAAATGACTATATGAAATATATACCAACTATATAAATACCTTTTTCACAAAGCTTGAAACCATGAACATGTTAGTCTAAAAACTACTTTTGAAACCTTTATATTACACAACATCATAATATGACACGCCGAAATTATTTCATCACAACACTTACACATGATAAATGCTTCACGACACAATTTATACTATCACGTCACCACTCCAATAGTCTTTGACGAAAGACGACATATGTTTTGTACAACATTTGTCTCGTCAAATACTTACTTATAAATGATAAGTACTACAATAGTAGGGAATTTCATTATCATAAAGAGGCTCTTCGGGTGTCGTATTGACAGTCATGATTTACGATTTAAAGTGTTCTGCTCCTCATACGCTCACTACACGACCTCTTGATTTTGATAGCCCGAACGATGGTACGAGGTTATTTATAAGAAGGCTATAGGCCAAACAATGCTATGGATACACTAACTTAAGATTCATACAACATCATATTGAAAGCCAAAGATACTACATATACTTGTACACTTATATCGACACCATACTAAAATGCAAATACTATGCTTTCGTAGGTAATCGTTAAAGATCGTGATCTTGTCATACTCACCGCTGATAAACACTATATCGTTACACCGCGTCGCTGATCACAACCTTGAGTTTCATAGCCCCAACTTTTGTTTAATTGTTTTATAAACTTTTTGGGGGAGATACATGCTACCGCTTTTACTACATGCTAAAATGCTTTATTATGGACAATTACTGTAAACTCAATGCCTTGATCAGATTATTGCATGCCACTAAGTTGTTTTTGCCAAAATTCCCCAACATCATGGACCACTAATCACCGGGAGGAGCGCAAATATTGTGGATAGGCTTCATCGAATTGATTTAACCCGCCTATGTTATCGGAAATAACAAGGCGCACTATATTTGAGATTACTAGGTATATGGCAAAATACCTACCCGGCAAGTTACATATATATATATATATATATATATATATATATATATATATATATATATATATATATATATATATATATATATATATATATATATATATATACTACTATAAAGCATGCATATCCCCAACCAAAACCCAACCCTCCATCTTTAAGATTCAGCCACCCATACCTACATCAAAGCCTAAATTTACACACACCAAACCAACATCCAATCCTAAAAAATTACCAAACCAACAAAACCATATAAACCTACCACACAAACCAATACCCAACAAACACCCCACATAAAACAAAACACACACATAAAACACTCAATATCCCAAACTAAAAAACACACATCTCACGTTAAAAAATACTACAAACCTCATCTCACTCTAAAAAAAACTCTCTCCACAAAAAAAATTGATACAAGTTCTTCATCTTAAAAAAAAACTCTCTCCACAAAACCATCACAAATCACACCACCACCACCTTACCGCCACCACACGACGCCGCCTCATACGAAGTCAGAACTATCCAACCATTGACTCAAGACCACCAATGACGCCACGAGCAGCACCACCAAAATCTTCCACCACCAAGTTTTAAGGTATTTTGATAGATCTATGATTTGTGAAGATTTTTTTCTATTAATCTCTATATATTTTTAGATCCATATTTATTTTTAGATCTATAGTTTTATTTTTCGTAAATCTATTGATTTAATTTGTAGATCTATATGTGTTTATATTAGATCTAACGTTTTTGATATCTTTTTTGTTAGTGCCGCCGCCGCCACTCTCTAACGTTCGATATTTTTTCATTTTTTATATCTATAGTTTTTTTTATATAGATCTATAAATTTATTTCTAGATCTATTGATTTTATTTGTATATCTACATGTTTCTTTTGTAAATCTTAAGTTTTGGTATTTTTGTTAGTGCAGATGGTTGCCGCCACTTACCGCGGCTTGCCACCGCCCTCTTTCGCCGGATAAAGTCATTAGTGTCGCCGGAAAAACTTGTACCTCTGCCGGAATTCATCGTTGCTATCGCCGTAAAGAGTATGCTTTATTCTTAAATTGTTGTTAATATGTGTTATGACTACATCGTAAATGTTATAAATTTTATTATGTAAATTTGTTGTAATATTTTTAGTTATTTTTTGATGAAATTGTTTAAATTTTTATGTACGCTATTTATTTATATTTGTTTGTACTTTTATTTTGAAGTTTGTCTCATTTGTTGGTAAATTGGTTTACCATTTATGTCTTGGGATGAGAAATTGTGTTTTGTTATTTATTACATCTTTGAAACTAGAGTTTAGATTTGTCGATAATATAATATACATGGATTCACATTATACTTGAGTAGTAATGCATCGAACTTTAAGGAAATGACATGTTCACATGCATGACTAATCCATTTTTGTTAGGCTTTATTAAAATCTTTCAGAGATAAAATGAATTTGGTTTCTTTCTCACAGCTTTGAATTTCTAATTTGTCGAGATCTTGGAACCATCGTAGATTTTTGGGTTAAAAGGGTTGAAGCCCTTTTATTTTTTGGTTTTCTACATTGAGTATAAACTGTTAACAAGGACTAGCTTCTTTCAAAATGTTTTGGAATTTGAAATATTTTGTAAAAATTAACATTTGAAATTTGAATATTTTATTGAGCCACACAAAGGAGTATCTTGGAAGATGGGATTGATGATGGTATAAAGAAAAACCGCCAAATAGTTTGCAAGTTGTAAAAAACAACTTTTAGCGAGTATAAAAAACTACACTTTTGAGTTCAAAAAAAAAACTACACTTGTGAGAACAAGTCTTTTGCATATATATCTTTTCGAAAATGCAAAATTGTATATATATCCAAACCATGCATAAAAACCATTGTACTATGTGCAGAAAAAACTTGTACAAAGGATATATATGCAATTATTCACTTTGGGAGGGATATATATGCATTTTTGCCAAAAAGGGGAAAAACCATAATGCATAGAAAGTTGCAAATAGAGAAAAAGGGAAGATAAAACTTCTTTGCAATTTTGATAGACAACATGCAAATATGGTTCTATATTTTGGATGTCTTTACGCTGAAAAATAGTCTTATATTTAACACGTTACGTAAGGTATGTTTAGTGAAATGGACCGAGTGATAATACATTACATTTTAAAAGCTATTTAATTAATTTGACTAACTATCCAACTATGTCATCAGAAGAAAAGTTAATCAAAGACGATTCCCGAGCACTGCAAATACAGTTTATCGATAGAAAATCATTCACGATCGTAATTTTGTCGAAAATCATTCATGTATTGTTATTCTGTATACATTGTCATACTTATTATGAACGATGTTAAATATGTGAATTTAGACATGTTAAGTGTTCATTCTATGTATCATAATTGTTATCATGTTGAATTATTGTTATTGTGTATACATTGTCATACTTATTATGAACATTGTCATACTTATTATGAACGATGTAAAATATGTGAATTTAGACATGTTAAGTGTTCACACTATGTATCTTAATTGTTATCATGTATTTGTATTTCATGTATTGTGTGTTAAATCATTATAGTCCGAAAATCCTATCAACTAATTATATGTATACAAAAATGGTTGTATAGTTATCAATGACGAGTGGGAATGATGAAAACGAAAATTGTGATTTAGAGAAACATTGCAACTTAAAAATATAGTACCGAAAAATTATTCCCTTATGATACAAAAAATCATGAAAAATGATTCGCTTCTCAAAATTTGGTTCGATCTAAAACCACGCCTCAAAATTATGTAGTATTCTACTATACATTTCTGCCGCTAACCATTCCATAAGAAAAGAATTCCCTAGCGCTACAAAACAATTTGTCGAAGAAAAGTCTTTGCCACGAAACTTTGTTAAAACTAGACATCACCGCTAGGCACGAAAGTACTCTGCTAGATACCGCCGCCGCAAGACATGGCTACTCGCTAGATACCGCCACGCTGCATGACACTGCTAGAAACCACCGCCACTAGAAACCGATGCCGCTAGGCACGCTTAGTATATATATATATATATATATATATATATATATATATATATATATATATATATATATATATATATATATATATATATATATATATATATATATATATATATATATATATATATATATATATATATATATATATATATATATATATCGTCCTATGATATATATACAACAATGAAGTGCTATGAGCTTAGAGCAATAATAACTTTCAAGAAGATAATTGTACATTACTGCAATTATACTACAAACTATATTGTCCACTACTATTTTTCCTAAACTTGATATATTGGGATCAAACTATTGTACTTACAAACCTATGAACTCACTCAACCTTTGTGTTGACACTTTTAGCATGTTATCTCGTGTTCGAAAGGAATTAGTCGGCATGGCATGTGAAGGCACGGAAAAACATTTTGAAGACAATGCATATTATCATTCAAAAACATTACAACTTTTATGTTGTACTTTTTATGATTGTACAAACTGTGGGACCGGTTTGTAAACTCCGATATTTTAATCGAATGATAATTTATTTCAAAACGCCCTCATTAAAGTCGTCAGAATCGTCGTGTGTGAACTATGAAGTAATACCCCAAAGGACACAATCTTCCGCCGCGATAATTTTGGGGTGTTACAATCAATCAAAGAATCTCAATTACCGGTTCACTCACCTCGTGTTGTCTTCTTTGAGACGTCCCGTTTGAGAACAAGAACAACGCGAAACCCCGCTAAGGAGATTCTAGGAATCGCATCGATCACAAAAGATTTGTAATCGATCAACGGGAATCGGGGTCGATTCTCAATTCAACGATGTGATCAAAGACACTTTGCGGTGTTTTATTGCTAATCGCTGTTTGCAGTACATTCGACGGTTGGTACCGATCGTAATCGAGGAGTCAATGCAAAGCCAAGATGCTCACAAAGATCCACACTTAATGAAGAACATCATGACAAGTGCATATCTACATAACCCGGCTCGATATTTTATTCTATGCTTCGCTACGCCGCCAAATATCATGAACCAAAGAAAGCTTCCGCTACACCGATGGAAAGATGTCATGATTCAAAAGTGTGAGCATGTCGGTCCGAAAGTCACAACTTCACATGATGGCAACACAATAAAGGGTGATCTAGAGATTTATCCTGGCCGATGATCTCAATGAAAGCTCAAAGATCATCAAAGATGGATCGCCAAAGACCTCCACTAAAAGTACTAAATTATGCGGACTTCAAGTATCAATGCTAAAGCACAAGATTGCGATTTGAAGAATTGAAGTTCACGAGCTCAAGAACGAAGTCAAGAATAGAATGTTAGGATTCAAATGTAAATCATGGGGTGACCTCCCTTGGGGAGATTGTTAGGAATTGGAAATTTCATGATAAAGTGTCTGCCATCCCAATTAAGGTCTAGCATATGTTAGCTCAGAGACGGTCGGTATTTACGCTATTTATCGCTTTATTAGTTAGTTATTAGTTTAGTTTAGCGAGTGTAACACCGTGGAGGAAGGACGGTCTTTACCACCGTATGCCCGATCCACAGCCGATAGAGGTCGTGTATTCTCAGAATTATAAATACCCTTCCATCCATGGAAGCGGTGGTGCTTCAATCTAATATTTCATTATTTGTGCTACAAGTCTCTACCAAGAAAACACCCATCTCTACTTTCTCTCTCTCTAATGGCTACCATGTATTTTGATCATCAAAGACCACCAATCATCAACACAATAATAATATATCGATCCAATATCGAGAGATTTTAACATTGATTCAAATTTTTTACACAATTTGAATTTTAATCACATTAAAATGAGTTTTACGCTGAAAACATGAATCAAAGTTAATAATCTATCGCTTTTGAAAACCTTCTCAATCTTCTCAAAATAAAAAACCTTCTCAATCGATCCGGATTCTATATATATATATATATATATATATATATATATATATATATATATATATATATATATATATATATATATATATATATATATATATATATATATATATATATATATATATATATATTGCTGCTCTATGCAAGACTATTATTAGATGCAAGACTTTACGACTCATTTAGACCAATAGGAATTTAGTATTAATAAATATTTTATTTAATTGAAAATGGCATAATAGTCAAACACCTTTTAATTGGTGTAAATACTCATCATTTTTGGTCAACTGAATCGCAAAACATTTAAAATGCTCAAATGCATCAAAATATCGAAAATATCTCAAAATTGCATTTTATATGTTTCGTATGCAAAATGTTTAAAATCGATGAAAATGAGCTAAGTTTGCATAATTGGCGCTTCACCCCCAAGTTTCAAAAGTTGTCGAAATAGTCCCCGAGCACTTATTTTAAAAGAAAAGTCACCAAAGGTCCTTTTAAAATCATAACTTGTCATAATTAGTCCTTTGGTGAAAATGTCAAAAGTTTTGAGAAATTACAAGTTTGGTCCTTCAAGTTTCAAATTTGGCAAAATAGTCCTTGAAGTTTGAAAATGTCTATTATGGTCCTTGTACTATTGAAACTTGTCATTTTGGTCCCTTGAAACAACTTTGATAAATTTGGCGCTTTGGTCCTCCAGAATCGTAAATTACAAAATTGGTCCTTGTTATTAATAAGCCAAATATCTTGACCTTTCGACCCTTTGCCAAAACCATTCGACCCCGCCATAAACCTTTGTGACCCCCCCTTTGACCCCCATCATATATTAATACCCCAAGTCAAACAAATTAGTCAAACGACCCCCTTTCCTCCTTTTTCTTTCTCCTTCCCACCCACCCCGCAACACTCAACCCCACCCATCCTCCACCACCTCACCTTTCCATGTTCCCCACCTCCACCAAACAACAAAAACATTTAATGCTTCCTCCCTTGCACTCAACCCCCATGGCTATATACCTTTTTCCCGCCAAAATCTCATCAATGGCTAATATCTTCTCAACTCATCCAATGGTCCCAAATGCATGCGGAATTGCTCGAGGTCACGGGAGGACTTTTGCATATAAATAAAGGAAGAAGAGAGAAGAAAGAGTAGTACTTTTAGTTTTAAAATTTCATATATGTCGCTTTTAATTTCAATGTTTTAGTTTAAGTTTAAAGTGTAATTTTAAGCTCCTATGTACTCAACTTAAGTTATTTTATCATTGTAATCTACTTTCAAGTATCAATTCAAAGTTTTATTAAGTTTCATGTTTTATGTTCATCGTTAAAAAACCAGCTTCATGTTCTTATACTCAAGCTCCAAGTAGCTTATTTTAACTTAAATAAGCTTATTTAAGCTATTGATAGCTTTTGGTAAGCTTATAAATCGCAAGCAATATGGTATTTGGTCAACAAAAGTCAAACTAAGCTCATTTGGACTTTGGATATGGAATATTGGGTTGATGCAGAAATGAATTGGGAGTAAATTGGGTTGGATTAGCTTTAGTTTAGTATAGTTATGGTTCTGGTTAAGCTTCTCCACAACCGGACATCTCAAGTTAGTTCTAAATTTCTTCTTCATTTCAATCGCTTTTGAATCAAGATAATGCTTTAATTGTTATTGGTTAGTTATTGTTGTTATGTTTGATTTCATTTAGCTTATAGGATAGTTATTGAACCCGCCAAGCATTAATAAGGATTATAGATTAGAATCTCTAGTTAATTTGCATTGCAGCTTAGAAATAGTGTTTGGATCATGTTCATAGTGATTCATGGTTGAAATCTCAAGCAGTAGGTTAAAATTCGCTTACATCCAGTCTTATTTAGCTTCATTGAGTAATATTCACCAGTGACTTATTTGCATCCTAGCTTACAATAGTAAGTCAAAATTCACATTTATAATTGTCTAGATTTTCATAGTCAAAATAGCTTTTAACCCGATCATTAGAGCTTGCATTCAAGGAGGTAGGTTTAGAATTATATAGGTTAGCTTAATTAGTTTATTTGCACCTTAAACATCAATATCACTCACAAATTAAGAGGTCAAATCTCATTTTAGTCAAACTTTTCATTTCTGCTTTCAAAAGTCAAAACTTGAAAACCTCGCCACCCAACTTGGGTGATTTTTCATTGATTCATTATTGGATCAAATCAAGTGAAATTTTGGGATTAAAAACTTCAATTGGTCAAGTTTTGAAATATGATTTTTGTAAATTTTTAGTAATTTTGTACAAGCTTCAAATCGCCTTGTCAAAGGTCAAAGTGCCTCGCTCACAGACTCGATAGTCACCGAGTGCAAGTTGTCGTGTTCTTGCAGAGCTTGTCAAAAGCTCATTTGAGCTTATCTTGGTCTCAAACTTGGTTTATAAGTAGTTGTCCGTGGTCTTCTAGATTCCAACTTCGGTTTTCACATAAAGCTTATTAATAAGCTTGTGCTTAAGCTTGAAAGCACCTCAAACCGAATTTCAGCATTTGATTTTGGAATATAATCAAATCAGCTTGCTTGCACTTTAGAGGTTTAGAGTAGTTGTAATTAGTTGCTTTTAGAGTAGTTTTAGCATAATTTAGCTTCCGTGATAATTTGGTGCTCATTTGGTACCTTTAGCTTATTTCAAGTGCTTATTTATAAGCACTTGTCACCGCAGCCTTCATATTCTCACACATAAGCTACTGCTTTTATATTTTTCTTAGATTAGAATATTATTTTAGACTTTTCTTGAATTTTTCATATTTTTCCAAAGACTGCTTGATATTTTTCCTCATTTAAATCGCTTTTAGTACTTTTTAATTAGCTTTTAATACAATTAAATCGTAAAAGTTTCAAAAAATAAGTTTTCATTTTTCCTAGGTTAAGATAAATATAAAAAGCAAAAAATAATTTTTCCAGATTTTTCTTAGTTTAATTTGTAATTTTAGCAATTTAATTAGTTTTAAATAGTTTTAATTCATAGAAAATAGAAAATAATCGTAAAAATACAAAATTAGTTTTGAAAATTCTCTTTAGTTATTTTAGATTTTTCTAAGTCATAATTTCATTTTTCTAGCTTTATTTCATATTTTCTTATATTTTAGGGTATTATTAAATAGGTAAAAATAGTTTTAATTAATAATAATTAAATAAATAGTCATAAAATAATTTTCTTTTTCTCAAAATTTTCTCTTATCATTAGGTTTGTAAAATGTCATTTTTATATTTTTAGGATTAATATTGTTTCAGTTTCACATTTTCTTTGCACGTTACGTAGTTTTTAATTTAAATTTATAAAAGAAAATCAAAACATCATTTTAAAAATAGTGATAGCGTTTATTTAATATAATTTATCTTTTTAATTTTCTTTAATTTGCATTTAAGCCCCTGTAATTTATAAACTTTCTTTAGGTATAATTATTCATAATCATAACCCTTTTCCGCTCAAATTCTCCCGATCACTATTCGCTTGATTATTCATCGCACGTACCGTGGGACTTAACGACCGGGAAACACTATACCTCTTGATCTTCATTGCATTGGTGTCCGAGCTGCTTGAAGTTTATTACGGTTGACCATTCACAAGTGGTCACCAGTGATAAAACTTGACTTGTTCGGCATCGATCAAATTTTTGCGCCACGGGGAGTCGTGCTAATTATCTTACGCTTAGCGTATTAGTGATTTGAATATTCACCCTTGTTCATACCATCTATATATGTTTATATTTTCTTATAAAATCCAAAATCCAAAACATCTTAAAAATCAAAACCCAAAAGATTTTCTTTCTTTTTTTACAAAATGTTTATCCAAAAATACCAAAAATATTCATCTTTACCCTCTTACCCTTTTTGATTCTTTATCCCTTTACCCTCTATCCATTTGATTCTAACTTCTTCTATTCTCATGGAATCTCTCGACTCACGACGACTTCGAACGGTTGAAAACTTCATACTTTATCACAAATGTCAAGAATTGTGTTGTTCGTGATGATCCATTAATTCGCGAGGGAAATGGAACGAGAAACCGGGTGACAAAGGACCGTACTTCCTCTCGATAATGGAAGTGCTAAATACGTCCAACCTACGGTTATCCAAAGATCTAACCCTCAATTGCTCCTAAGCCGCCTAAAATTGATCCTAAACTTTCACAATTTACGCTAAAAGCAATCATGCGTAATTTAGACCGTGACTAGCAAGAATGACTTGCCTAATCTTCACGCTTCTCAAGAACCGTAACCGGAGACCATAACGGAAGTGGTGGAAATTGCTAGCCTCGAGCACACCACTTGTCCCACCTCCGGATTTTTCAAAATGTTCTTCGAGACTGATAGTCATTCGGATCACCATGTTGGTTTTGTTGATTCTTTGAATGAACCGATTCCTTCTCATAACTCTCAAATGGAATCGTTTATTCCTTGTGTCGGTTGTGGTGAGCCTCTTTTGGTTCACCATGTCGTTGTGTACGCAGTACAAAGGTGGTAATGATATTCGAACGGAGTTGTTTGTTTTGTGGTTCGAGGAATTCATTTGATTATGATCCTAATCCGAACTCATTTAACGACCCTCAAATTTTTCCAATTACCCACCACACCGACTTATCTTCATATAATCAACATAATCACTGTGAATTTTGTGGAGGTCCTCACCAAGGATTTGAGTGTCAATCCGAAACACGCTTGTCTATGAACTTTTCCCTATGATGCTCGTAACTTTGGTTATGACCAATATCCATATAATTCACCAATCCACTCAACAGCTTTTATCATGTGAGAATTGTGGAGGTCCTCACGATAATCTTCAATGTCAACCGTGGAATCAAAATTACTATACTCCGGTTTTGACAATTTCCAACCTCCACAAAGACCATACGGTTCAAACTCCACCGAGCCGTTGTCTCAAGAAATTTCCCAAGATTTTGAAACCGCAATGAAAACACTTGATGATATGATTCAGAACTTTAAGAATCAAGTGAGTGGTGAAAAGACCATGGGAGAATTGCTAGTCAAGAACGAGAGGCCCGCAAATCTAGGGAAGAATTATTAGTCCTAGAGCATGCACTCTACATGCTCCCAATTTCTTAAGGCAACTATGTATGATGATGACGAGGAGAGTATTCCTTTAAGAATATTATTTCTCAACTCCCTCGGGCATTGATATCCCAAGAGCTGAGATTCCATCTCAAACAATCTGCTATCACACCAAGCTCCCACTCACTCTCTAAACACGGGGACGAGCATCTTGACACTGTTCTCGAAAAGGAATCGGACGAATTCATAAAGTCTAGTGTTGAGAACCTTGTCCCAATCCCGAGAGAGTCACAGGAACTTCGATCATATGTGTGATTCTTCTTCCTCTCGAGTGTTCAAAAGATCATTTTGAGACTTTCTCCAATTGTAGCTAAGATTGTGCATCATATGGAGACATCGAGTATGTTGAGGCATCACTTCCACAACTGATGTCGATCATCTTCTTGAGGAGTTCACCGATGAACTCACTCACATCAATCCACTTTCATCGTGAAGTGATGATGGTCTCTTTGATTTCGAAGCCGATCCGGGAGAGATTGAAAGTCTCCTTTATAATGATCGCTCACTCACTTCTCACCCTAACAAATTAATAGAGAATGTTGATCACTTTGTTCTCAAACATTCAAAGTTACTTTCACCAATCCTCTATTTGAATTGACTCAATTCACTTTAATTTCTAAGAATCCACCTTTGATACTGATTAAGGATAGTGATGAGCCCACAATGGAACAAGAGTTCACAATTTCACTTCATGTGAATGATTCTCTTCATGAAGAGTTCTCCGGTGAACTCTCTCATGACATATCTCCTCCGAATATGATCATTTCTATTTTGATCTTGAGGATGATATTGGCTCTGAGGAAGGTGTACTCTATCATAAGAGTTTGTTTATTGATGATACTACCTCACCCTTCCTCCCGATATGTCTACATTTGAGGATGAAGAATGGATCTTGATTGTTATCAAAATCTTTCTTCCTTTCCTCAAATATCTTGTGATTCTCTTCATCTTCACTCCTTCGAATGAAGACACTATCTTTGACCCCACATTTTCATTTATTATTTGTGAGCCGGATCTCTCTATATCTCATCGTGTGGAACTTTCACGCTTCAAATGTTTGTCCAAACATCTTGAATGAAAGTCCGATGGAGATTGTCTCTTCCACTTACTTCCCATGAACAAATTATTCGGGTCGAGTCAAGCTAGCGACTCGGAATCAAAAACAAGAGTTAAACATGGGTTTTCACCCATGTGTACCACCCTAGCGGGGAGTCGCCCTCACCGTTGTATATAAGTTTTCAAAAAAAAAAAAAAAAAAAATCTTTCAAAATAATGGCCGAGTATTTCCCTTTACGTTTCTATGTTTCGCATAACTGCTGGTACTTTGAATATTGAGGGCAATATTCATTTCTAGTGGGGGGGAATTTCACTAATTTTATCATGTAATTATACCACCCAATTCCCCATTTTGGCCAATTTTTTTTTTTTTTTTCGAGTAAGTGTTTTGCACTTACTCAACTTATGGTTATCATCCGCCATGTCTAATAAACAAAAGGATTGGCTAATCCAGAGCAAACGGCTCTTGGTAAAGATATCTCAAACCGCTGACGGCTTGCAATTTGCCCAAAATTGTATGGTATTCACCACCATATCTTTAATTAGTGAAGAGTTGGCTAGCCCGCAAGTTTATGGCTTGTGGTAAAGGCAAAGGAAAACCATAATTGGTAATCACCACCAAAGATATTTTATCTAAGAGTTGGCTAGTCCGTAGCAAACGGCTTCGTAAAGACAAATCAAACTGGCTGAAGTCGGTGATTTGCTCAAAATCATATGGTTATCGCAGTACCATAGTTCTTACTTGAATCGAAACATTTGGCTACTCCGTAAGTAATGGCTTTTGGTAAAGAGATTCAAACCATTAAGTTTTCTCAAAAGATTGCTAGGACTAGCAATAGTTTAGTGGGGGATTGATGAGTGTGTAAATACTCATCATTTTGGTCAACTGAATCAAAACATTTAAAAATGCTCGAAATGCATCAAAATACCGAAAATATCTCAAAATTGCATTTTATATGTTTCGATGCAAAATGTTTAAAATCGATGAAAATGAGCTAAGTTTGCATAATTGGCGCTTCAGCCCCCAAGTTTCAAAAGTTGTCGAAATAGTCCCCGAGCACTTATTTTAAAAGAAAAGTCACCAAAGGTCCTTTTAAAATCATAACTTGTCATAATTAGTCCTTTGGTGAAAATGTCAAAAGTTTTGAGAAATTACAAGTTTGGTCCTTCAAGTTTCAAATTTGGCAAAATAGTCCTTGAAGTTTGAAAATGTCTATTATGGTCCTTGTACTATTGAAACTTGTCATTTTTGGTCCCTTGAAACAACTTTGATAAATTGGCATTTTGGTCCTCTAGAATTCGTAAATTACAAAATTGGTCCTTATGTTATTAAACAAACCATGACCTTTGACCCTTTCGCCCCCGCAAAACCATTGGACCCCTCGCCAAACCCTCGCCATACCCTTGTGACCCCTTTTTGACCCCCGCTTATATAATACCCCAAGTCAACCACCTACCAAAACAGTTCTTCCTCCTTCCTCCTTTCTCTTCTCCTCCCACCATGCTCTCGCAACACTCAACCTCCCTCCCTCCAACACCATCTCACCTTTCCATGTTCCCCACCTCCACCAAACAACAAAAACATTTAATGCTTCCCCCCTGCACTCAACCCCACCGCTTGATATACCATTTTTCCGCCAAAATCATCAATGGCCAATATTGCCTCAACTCATCCAATGGCCCAAAATGCATGGGAATTGCTCAGAGGTCAAGTGGAGCACTTTGACATATAAATAGAAGGAAGAGAGCAAGAGAGAGAGTAGTTTTAGTTTTAAAATTTCATATATGTCGCTTTTAATTTCAATGTTTTAGTTTAAGTTTAAAGTGTAATTTTAAGCTTTTATGTACTAAACTTAAGTTATTTTATCATTGTAATCCACTTTCAAGTATCAATTCAAAGTTTTATTAAGTTTCATGTTTTTATGTTCATCGTTAAAAAATTCGCTTTCATGCTCTTATACTCAAGCTCCAAGTAGCTTATTTTTAACTTAAATAAGCTTATTTAAGCTATTGATAGCTTTTGGTAAGCTTATAAATCGCTTTAAGCAATATGGTATTTGGTCAACAAAAGTCAACTCGAAGCTCATTTGGACTCGGTATGGAATGGATACGGGTTGATGCAGAGTGAATTGGAGTAAATTTGGGTTTGATTAGCTTAGTTTAGTATAGTTATTTTGATTAAGCTTCTCCATGCCAAGGGACATCAAGTTAGTTCTATCTTTCTTCTTCATTTCTAAGACCATTGAATCTACATAACTGCTTTTAATTGTTATTGGTTAGTTATTATTGTTAGAAGTTGATTTCATTTAGCTTATAGGATAGTTATTAATTGTCGCCAAGCATTAATAAGGATTAGGAGATTTAATCTGTAGTTAATTTTCATTGCAGCTTTTAGAAACATAAGTGTTTGGATCATGTTGATTCATAGTGAAATCTAATTTGAGTTTAAGGCTTCAAGCGAGGTCAAGTTCGGTTTGATTATTCTTATTTAGCTTCATTGAGTAATATTCACCATAGTATAGGTCCATTTGCATCCTAGCTAAGTGAAAGTCAAAATTCACATTCAACCCGTCTAATTTCATAATCTTAGGTAGATTTGAAGATCAAGGAGGTTTCTTAGGTTTAGAATCATTATAGGTTAGCTTAATTAGTTTATATTTATCTTAAAACATCAATATCATTCATAAATTAAGCTCAAATCTCATTTTAGTCAAACTTTTCATTTCGCTTTCAAAAGTCAAAATTTGAAAAACTCGCCACCCAACTTGGGTGATTTTTCATTGATTCATTATTGGATCAAATCAAGTGAAATTTTGGGTTTAAAACTTCAATTGGTCAAGTTTCCAAATATGATTTTGTAAATTTTTAGTAATTTTGTACAAGCTCCAAATAGCTTGTCAAAGGTCAAAATGCCCTCAGCACCGACTCAAATAATCGAGTCGTGCATAGATGTGCAGAGCTTGTCACAAGCTCATTTGAGCTTATCTTGTCTCAAACTTGGTTTAGAGGTAGTTGTCGGTGGACTTGAGGTTCCAACTTTGTTTTTCACATTAGCTTATTAAATAAGCTTGTGCTTAAGCTTCAAAGTTAGACCTCAAAACCGAATTTCACATTTGATTTTCCAATCATCAAATCATGTAGCTTGTTTTTAGAGGTTTAGAGTAGTTGTAATTAGTTGTTTTTAGTAGTTTTAGCATATTTTAGCTTCGTGATAAGTTGGTGCTCATTGTGCTCATTTAGCTTATTTGAAGTGCTTATTTATAAGCACTTGTCACCGCAGCCCATATTCTCACACATAAGCTACTGTTTTATATTTTTCTTAGATTCGTAATATTATTTTAGACTTTTCTTGAATTTTTCATATTTTTCCAAAGACTGCTTGATATTTTTCCTCATTTAAATCAGCTTTTAGTACTTTTTAATTAGCTTTTAATACAATTAAATCGTAAAAGTTTCAAAAAATAAGTTTTCATTTTTCCTAGGTTAAGATAAATATAAAAGCAAAAAATAATTTTTCCAGATTTTTCTTAGTTTAATTTGTAATTTTTAGCAATTTAATTAGTTTTAAATAGTTTTAATTCATAGAAAATAGAAAATAATCGTAAAAATACAAAATTAGTTTTGAAAATTCTCTTTAGTTATTTTAGATTTTTCTAAGTCATAATTTCATTTTTCTAGCTTTATTTCATATTTTCTTATATTTTAGGGTATTATTAAATAGGTAAAATAGTTTTTAATTAATAATAATTAAATAAATAGTCATAAAAATAATTTTCTTTTTCTCAAAATTTTCTTATCATTAGGTTTGTAAAATGTCATTTTATATTTTTAGGATTAATATTGTTTCAGCTTTCACATTTTCTTTTGTACGTTACGTAGTTTTTAATTTAAATTTATAAAAGAAAATCAAAACATCATTTTAAAAATAGTGATAGCGTTTATTTAATATAATTTATCTTTTAATTTTCTTTAATTTGCATTTAAGCCCTTGTAATTTATAAACTTTTTCTTTAGGTATAATCAATCATAACCCTTTTCCGCTCAAATTCTCCCGATCACTATTCGCTTGATTATTCATCGCATACCGTTGGGACTTAACGACCGGGAAACACTATACCTCTCTGATCTTCATTGCATTGGTGTCCGAACTGCTTGAAGTTTATTACGGTTGACCATTCACAAGTGGTCACCATGTGATAAAACTCGACGGTTTGGCATCGATCACTCTTCACTTTATCTTCCAATTCATCAAATTTATTAGAACATAGGCCGACCTTTTCAAAAACATGTATGTTTCGGCCACATAAACTTCAATCAAAGACGATTTATAAAGCACCAAAAACACAATACTTGTTTTGAAACAAAAAATAAAAATTAAATATTTAATCTTATTAATAATAGCTAATGCAATTTTAAACCGTAACAACTAGAAGAACATACCCGAAACAATATATCCTTAAAAAACTTCTTTCATCTACCAAAGCTTTTACCGTCGAATATACATCGTTTTTAATGTTTAGCTTAGACACATTGAACATAATAAAATGCTAGCAACAACCATTTCCTATCATTATTACAAAAGTGTATGACTAACCATACTTTACACATTCAAACCTTAAACTTAAAATGCTAAAGTGACATATTACAAACACATAAACTTACAAAGACCTTGAACATATTCACAACCAAACTGAAGGAATTATATCAATTTCAATTTTTTACTACTCGTTTTCGTTTTCTTGTTATTATTTTGTATCATCTTCTTTAAAATCACAATCTCAAATCACTTAAAAATATATAAAAATCAATTGAATATTACCTACATCTTTTCAACACGTATTTCCTAGTAGTTTCATTAACCTTCATCACCAATCAATTGATCACAAGGAAACAAAAATTACAGAAATAAATTTAATAAAAAAGCGTTAAAAAAAGAAAAAAAACAAAAAAAACAAAAAAAACAAAAAAGAAAAAAACATTACCAATCAATTGATCATGTGATCATTGTGATGTCATGAATATATACTGAGAATGATAGTGACATTTTTCATATTCAAATATATACACACCATTTTTAGTATTGTTGTTTTTGATGAGCAACCCAAAAAACATGATTCCGATCCACCTTAAGAGGCGGCGCCACCAAACCGGAACCACGACCCAGCCATATTGATTTTGGATCTGTATATTTTCGTGTTTTTGTTTTTAATGGCCAACGATTATACATAATAAAAATCGATTTTGGATCTGGATTTGGATGGAGACTGTGAAAGTGGTGGCTAGGTTTTGGAAATTAGAAGAGAGATAAAATTGACCAGTTAATTATGACGGTTTTTAAGGGGTATATGAAATCATTTTAGTATCATTTTATTTAGTTAAAGTGTAATACCAATAATACCCTTCCAGTATTTTATTTAATTAAAAAAGAAACCCTCATTTTTTATTTAATTGCAATTTTGACACTTTTAATTTTAACCATTGATCAAACTCATCTAATGGTCCAGATTCATTTTAAGAGTATTGTAAAGATCGATCTAATATGAGTATGTGATAGAAGACTACAATATATATATATATATATATATATATATATATATATATATATATATATATATATATATATATATATATATATATATATATATATATATATATATATATATATATATATATAGAGAGAGAGAGAGAGAGATTAGGATCAAATAAGATTACTTAAAATAAGCATGAATAAGAAGAACTATAACCAGAACCGAGATGCACCGACCTAAATTAGATGCATCCCTATAATCTTAGATGCATTATAACGCACCATAGTGTGCTTTCTAGCTTAATCGATGTATATACGTATATTAGATGCATTTCACGATTTCTATTGTTTTTGTTCCTCCGCATGTGTCAAATCATGAAAATCAATTTGCACCATCTATACATCAAATTAACTTTCGAAACTCAAGATGTTGCATCTATATGAAGAGAAATGCATCTAATGCAAGTTGTTGCATCTCAAATGTGTGATTTTGATCACTTCTCATCACTTTTTATTTTAATTTACCTCTCACCTGATCCCTACTCTCTCTCTCTCTATATATATATATATATATATATATATATATATATATATATATATATATATAGGGTAGGTTAAAATGAAAAGTTTGTTATAATGAAAAGAATGAAAATGCGTGGAGTGATATGTGTCACCTTGCCACATCACCATGCAATGTCATGACATGTGTTACCCCACCCCACCCCTACCCCACTCACCACTCCCCGCCCGAAATTTTTTTCTCACTAAAAAAAATTTTTGGGCAAAATTTTTTCCCGCTAAATTTATTATCGCATCACGCTATAAAATATTGCATCACAATCATAATTGTGATGCAAGAATTTATAATCTTAATGCAATAAAATCATGATTATGATGCAAGAATCTTTATAACCGTAATGCAAGAATTTATAACCTTAGTACACTAATAAGTTTTGGTGCATCTTTATTATAAGTTATCGCATCATAGTTAATAGGTAAGTGCATCAATTATGATGAACTAAAATCAAGGTTATAACTTTAATGCACTAAAATCATGATTGTGATGCAAAGAATTTTATAACCGTGATGCGCAATTTATAACCGTAATGCACTAAAATCATAATTGTGACGCAGAATTTATAACCTTAATGCACTAATAAGTTTTAAGTGCATCTTTATTATAAGTTATCGCATCATAAGGATAGTTAAGTGCATCAAGTATGATGCACTAAAATCAAGGTTATAACCTTATCGATTGTGATGCACTAAAATCATGATTGTGATGCAAGAACTTTATAACCGTTCTAAAACTTTGATGCAGAATTTATAACCTTAATGCACATTTAGGTTTTTTTTTTTTTTTTTAAATTTTTTTAAATCAATTTATATGTATTTTTAAGGTGCATATGATTGTATTGTCAATTTAGATTTAAAATCATGTGATATACTATTCTAAGCAAAAATATGTTGCACGTAGATATGCATGTGATTTTCCCTCCTGGACACTTTGGATTTCTTTATGCGTATATGTGCACTTGTATTTACGCCGTATGACTTGGTGTCTTTACTCCTTGAATCTTTGGATAAATACCTTGTCAGCTAGAAAATTTTAGTGACAACCTTAAAACCTTAAAACACTAGTGGAAATTTTCCAAAATTGTAAAAACACATATGCACATAAGGTATTAAATTCACCAAAATGTAAAAATACATATGCACTCTCGATAACACATATGCACCGAAGGCATCAAATTCATCAAAAACTTTAATAACACATATGCACACATTACTTAGGAATAAAAAGACTTTTTTTTTTGCCCAAAAAATAGTAAAAATTTTTTTTGTGCTGGAAACGGGGTCAGGTGTATCCAATAGGTGATGATGAGGCTAACAGTACAGATTGAAATGGATTATATATGACAATCATGTCACCTCATACGCCTTCTCATTTTAAGAAACTTTTTGATAATAACCCAAACCTATATATGTATATGTATATGTATATCCAATGTATATTCTCGTATATATATATATATATATATATATATATATATATATATATATATATATATATATATATATATATATATATATATATACGCTAGATCAAATCAAGAAAATTACTTAAAATAAGAAGGAATAAGAAGAACTATAACCGCAACCGAGATTCACCGACCTAAATTAGATGCATCATTATGATCTTAGATGCATTATAACGCACCATAGTGTGTTTTCAGCTTTTAATCGATGCATATACGATATTAGATGCATTTCACGATTTCTCTTGTTTTTCGCTCTTCTACAAAACCAAAATCATGAAAATCAATTTGTATCATCTATACATCAAATTAACTTTCGAAACTCAAGATATTGCATCTATATAAATAGAAATGCATCTAATGCAAGTCGTTGCATCTCAAATGTGTGATTTTGGTCACTTCTCACCACTTCTTATTTTAATTTACTTTTCACTGGATCCCTATATATATGTTAAAAAATTGTCGTTGCCAGTGATCGAACTCTATCACACACGTGACAACCAGGAATACTTACCGCTATACTACAATGACTTATTTGACATTGATTTCTAGCTTATTTAAATTTGTTTGTATAGATGTTGTGAGCACATGAAATCAAATACTACCGTTTAGAAGCAAAAATTATGATCTATTATGCTTTTCTTGTTTCTAATATGATGTTTCTTCAAAATATGAGTCACGGCAAAATTCAATATAGATCTCAAATTTACCATATATTCAATGAACCAATTATAGCCATTTATTTTTCTAATTGAAAAAAATAAAATAAACTTTCATCCTTTTTTTAAAAATTAAATATTTCGCAAACCGTTAATTGTTACGCGAAAAAAAATCATACTATCGCGACGAGAATTAAATTATCTTTTTATAGATATGCACTTCTATATATTTTAACGATTTTTTTTTTTCAAAATTTCGGCTCAGAAAAATCATATATGATTTGTGAAAATCATATGTGATTCGATTTTTACAATTCATAATAATTTTTGCAAATCATATGTGATTTGTGAAAATCATATATGATTTGAAAAAATCATATATGATTTGATTTTTACAAATCACATGTGATTTTACAAATAATATGTGATTTTTCTAGACGGAATTTTTGAAAAAAAAAAGTTTGTCGAAAATATAGAGAAGTGCATATCTATAGAAAAATAATTTAATTATCGTCGCGATGGTGTATTTTTTGTAGTTTGAAGATTTATCGTTTGCAAGATATGTTATTTTTTAGAAAAAGAATAAAAATGGTCTTTTTATTAATTTTGATAAAAAAATGAATGACTAATATTAATTTATTTAATTTATGACAAATATGAGATCTATATTTATCTGAGTCACTAGTCTAAAAAACGTTAAGGCCATGATTCTATGAACATGGAAAGGACCTGTTGCATAAGATATATATCCTCTCTGGTTGGTTTGGGCTTTTAGCCTCTAGGCCCAGTAACAAAAATTCCAGCGCTAATCAAACTTACCAATGGTTTTGAAAATCGGCAAGGATGCAAGTTGCCCGGTTTTTTCCAACCAACACATTATCTATCGGCAAGGATATAATTCTTATGAGTATTATTATTATTATTATTATTATTTTTTTTATTATTTTTTTTTTATGAGTATTATTATTATTATTATTATTATTATTATTATTATTATTATTATTATTATTATTATTCACACTTTTATTAAAACTCATGGATTATTAAAGATTAGTGGTGAGCTTCAAACCAACCGAAATTTCACACACTCTAAATACCAGAAACCAATCCTATTAAAGATATGAATCACGACGCTTCCAACGTCCCGAAATATCGAGAAACGCCGAATACGCTGAAGAAGATCAAGGTTTTCTCAAGTTCCCAAAAGAGGAAAAGAGAAGTGAGAAACCCATACCCAATATCCGCACATTTGGCATCGTGATTGACCTGCTTACCGAAAGAAGATCACCGATCGCCGCCTCGGTATAAAATCAATCAACCCGGATTGCGCCAGCGGCGACGAACCCGTGAGATACAAGTGATCCCCACCTCCCTAGCTATAAAGAAAGCCTAATCCTACTAAAGATATGAATAGCAAAGACGTGCTCCAATGTCTTGAGTCACGGAGAACTTTGATTCGCTTCAAAGAATGCCACCGCATCCTTCTCAAGTTCCCAAAAGAGGAGTAGGAGAAGGAGAAACCCATATCCAATATTCGCACACTTAGCTTCATATTTGGCGCACACGCTGAGCAACCTCAATCATCGCACTACCCGCACAAAATCAACCATACCGGCCATGTCATGGCGATGACCTCACGATCAACACAAACATCAAGTCCTCCATCCCACGAGTATAGCAAAACATCAGCTGGCCGCAAGGGCCTGTCACTTTCTCCACTAAGCCCAATGTCAACTTCTTTACGAGCCGAGATTCCCGACCGAGAACATAAATCAACAAGGGTATCGCGCACCACATTATGTCGATGTTTAATACCAATAATACCCGTGTGAAATATTATTATTATTATTATTATTATTATTATTATTATTATGCATCACTTTATTAGAAAATCATATTATTATTATTATTATTATTTTTAATAACAATTACATTCCTTAATCTTGTAGAACACGTCTTCTTTTTACGACTATTATTTAACTAAGCACTTCATACCTTGAACTTGTTGAGTTTATGATATATAAAATATAATAAAACATAAAGACATCAAGAGTACACAGTGGAAGACTTAAGATCATAACAAATAAATTAATTAGCGAAAGTATGCGTAGCGTACCTCTTGCGAATATCAAATCCCTCGAGCAAAGCAAAACCACCCTCGAGCAAAGCAAACCAAAGAAGTACTTATTGGTGTAAGAATAATGTCTTACAACCACGTTCTTGTACACGAATTAACCAAACGAATCAGCGATTGCTAGATCTAACACAAGTCCTCGTTTAAGAAAAGCGAAACCAAACTCCCTTACTTGGGGTGTTCGGCGAAATATGGACTAGAGAGAGAGAGAGAGATCTAGGGTTAATTCAATGCACAAGTGTATGAAACCCTAGAACCTACCCTCCTTATATACTAGTAGGTAAACTTAGGGAACAAGTTTGTGAATTAGGCTTTGGAGAGCCCCTATGGCCGGCCACCATGCAAGCCCAAAGCCCATTCCATAACTTTTCCAAGTTTCCATTTCTAGTCCTTCTCTTTTCCATTTAACGGTCGTTAGTCATTTTCCGTTAAATACTTAACGATCGTTAACGGACTTAATGTGTAATAATTAATCGTAAACATAAACATTAATTATTAACTTTAATTCTCATTCGCTAATGTGTGCAATCCGTGGTCACGAGTTCGAATCCGGACATTCACATGTTTGTAAATATATACATTTCCAACGACTCCCACTTGGATATGTTTACAAAGCGTGAAATGACATTGGTTAGCGTCTAGCAACACGCCAATGCCCCGGTACAACTCGTGTATGGTTTTCGGAGAAAACCAAGTTTGATGATTCATCATCATATTCATCCTTTGTTTCTAATACCATGTTAATAAGAATATGGATCTTACTCATTTCTTAATTAACTATTACATTTCTCGCTTTATATGATTTATTAAGATTACCAATTCTTACGAGCGAAGACCTTGGGTATGGCCATACAAACATCTTAACAATCCTACGAGGGGCCCATAGTATTATACTTCAAAATAAATTTGAAGGAAACAAATCCCATTTGACTACAAGCGAGATTCATAAATTTCGCAACACTTAAAAACAACCCTTATAACTACCGATTCGTGTAGCGTTAGATTGCTTCACAAAATGCACTACATCCATGACATATCTCTTGTATCTCAAGTCGGAGGATAAATATCCATGATATACTTAATGACAAAGATCCATAAAGTATCATCATGTGGGTGGGATAAGTCCTATATTCAATTCATTGAATATCATCGAAATTAGTCATGCTACGCATCAATATACTTTCAAGTATATTCTAACTAATACTCAGTTTGTCTTAATTCAATATCATTCCCATGTTATTGATTGACAACGGACTATTTAGAATAACTTAAGTTATTCAAGGATTTAAACATGCAAATATAGGACAACATCATAATAAATGAATAATAAACATAACAAAATACTTTATTTCATTTCAATAATAATGTTTACAATATCCTTTTATCTAAAATACTTAGTCACGAGATGGGCATGAAACTACTAGCTAAGCGAAGTCCAAACTTATCGGACAAATGATTAAGTTTTCACCGAGCAAGGCCTTCGTTAACGGATACGCTAGGTTATCATCTGTGTGAACTTTGAGCAACTCAATTTCACCTATCTCGACTTGCTCTCGAACATAGTGATATTGTCTAGGATAGTGTCTGGTGCCCTTCATGACTCGGGTTCATGGGCAAAAGTAATTGCGGTTGAATTGTCACAATATACTTTAATAGGATTTTCAATCGACGGCATAACACCAAGCCCGAAACAAATTTCCTTATCCAAACGACTTCCATGGCGACCTCGAGCGCGCTATGTACTCACTTTCATGTAGCGAGACATCATAAGTGTTGTGCATTTCTTACTCTTCAATCCACACACCTCCATTGATGACAAAATGTAACCCGTTTGAGACTTCGTATCATCTTTGTCACACTTCCGGGATGCATCGCGATAACACATAACGAGCAGTTACATACGGATTTCCTCCATACACTATGAACATATCTCTTGTAGCCCTAAGGTACTTGAGAATATGCTTAACAACGATCGATGAATTTCACCGGATTACGTTGATACCGATCGGGTCAAGTTTTGAGCAAACGCCACATCGGGCCTTGTGCATCGTGCAGCGTACATGATAGATCCTACGGTAGAAGCATAAGGAACTTTCTTCATCGCGCCACCTCTGCGGTGTTGAAGCACGACCTTGGTTGCTCAAACCATGATTCACTTGCATTGGCAAAATCCCTTCTTGGAATTTTGCATATTGAATCTCTTCAATATTTTGTCAATGTAAGCACTTTGGCTTAAACCAATTAGCCGCCTTGATCTATCCGGTAGATCTTGATTCCGAGTATATATCTTGCTTCCCTAAGTCTTTCATCGAAAAACATTTACCAAGATAGGCTTTCACCTCATTTAGACTTGGTATATGATTTCCCATGATTAATATGTCATCGACATACGAGAATAAGGAAAGTAACACGACTCCGCTAGCTTTGTGATATACACATGGCTCATCAAGATTCGAGTAAATCCAAAACTTTTGATTTCTCCATCGAATCTTTTATTCCATTGCCTTGATGCTTGCTTTAGTCCATAAATGGACCTCTTAAGCTTGCATACGGTTAGAAATAATGGATTCACAAACCCTTCCGGTTGTGCCATATAGATGTCTTCATCTAGGCGGCCATTCGAAGCGGTTTTGACATCCATTTGCCAAATCTCATAGTCATAGTGTGCGGCTATAGCTATGAGAATCCTAATAGCTCTTATGTCCGCTACGGAGAGAATGTCTCCTCGTAGTCAATGCCATAGGTTTGAGTAAAACCTTTAGCCACCGAGACGAGCCTTGTAGGTGTGTACATTGCCATCCATGTCGGTTTTCTTTTGAAGATCCACTTACTCCCAACGACTTTAGCCTTGGGAGGAAGGTCAACTTCAATCCGACATCATTATCTTTCATGGATTGCATTTCCCCATTCATAGCAATCGCCATTTATCCTTTTCGGGATCGACCATGGCGACCTTATAGTTAGCGGGTTCATTAAGATCCCCAACCATATTTTCCTCCACCTCTACGTTAAGACATAGGCGGTCGGTGCACGTATAGTCCTTTCGGACCTACGAATGGGAACAACTTGGGAGGAGCACCTAAGCTTTCGGGTTCTTCTTGAAGTTGGCTAGTGGTTTCGAAGGTGTTGTATCTTCTTGATCATATTCGGATCATATACTCTCCCACCGAGTTCTTGAGATATGAGATTCCTTTCAAGGAAATCTCCATACCTAGCCACGATGACTTTGTTCTCGGTGGGTAGTAAAAGTAGTAACCCATAGTTTCCTTAGGGTATCCTACAAAGATACACTAACGGATCGGCTTGGAGCTTATCGGTGTGTCACGTTTAACAAACGCTTCACATCCCGGACCTTTAAGTAAGAAAAGTTGGGAGCTTTTCAGGTCCATATTTCATATGGAGTTTTAACAACCTTCTTAGTTGGAACCATATTCAAAATGCGAATAGCGGTTTCAAGGCATAATCCCAAAAGTAAAGGTAGAGTCGTAAGTTCAAACATTGATCGTACCATGTCAAGTAAGTACGATTTCTCCTTTCGGATACACCATTTTGTTTGTGGAGTATAAGGAGATGTGAGTTCTTGGATAATTCCACACTCATTAAGTAATCTTTGAACTCTTGACTTATATACTCACCACCTCTATCGGATCGAAGAGCTTTAATCTTCTTTCAAGTTGTAATTCTACTTCACTTTTGAAAACCTTAAATGTTTCAAAGACTTCATGTTTATGTTTAAGTAAATAAACATAACCATAACGATGAAATCATCCGTAAAGGTTAAAGTAGACGCGACCACGTTTTGACACATGTCTAAGTGGACCACACACATCGGTGTGTATCAATCCAAGTAGATCGAAGCCCTTTCCACTTGTGGTGAAAAGGTTTCCTTGTCATCTTCCAACAATGCAAGACTCGCATTTGTCAAATGATTCATCATTGACCGTTTGTAAAGCCCATCGTGTTGCGGCTTTTCCATGCGTTTCTTGCCAATATGGGCAAGGCGACAATGCCAAAGATAAGAAGAGTCACGATTCGACTTGCTCTTCTTATTGCTAATGCTATACAACAATTATTTTCATTGGATATACAACCATCCATATCAATTTCAAACACACCAAGCATAGGAATTGCATTAAAGTAAAAACATTATTTAAAGCGAAATTCCATAAGCGGTAAAAGTGTGCACAAAACCAATATCTTTTAACAAAAGCGAAATGACACCCCTAACAATGGAGGGTGCATAATGACAATTATTTAGTTCTAAAATTAAGCCCGAAGGCAACACTAAATCAAAAGTCCCTATGGCCCGACAATTGCGCTTTCCATTTCCAACGTACAAGTATCTCTCTCCACAGTCGACTTCTTCGCCTCTAAGTCCTGCGATGTATTACGGATGTGAGTACCACATCACGTATCATATATCCGAAATTTAACTTATGAGGAAAAGAAAATAATTCAAACATAAAAATACACGATGAGCTAGGCACCATCTTATTTTTATTACGAAGGCACTCATTCGAGATAAAGCGGGCAGTTCCGCTTCCGGTGACCGGTGAGTTGCGATGGTGGCAAGACAAATCCTTCTTAGGATTCTCCTTTTTCTTTCGAGGTTCTTCTTAGGAGGCTGGTGGGATGACAACTTGTTTCCCTTTCCTTTTCCTTTCCCTTTCTTATCGCTTGCGGCTTAGGCTTATTCACCCTACCACCACATATAGCGAGCACGGCGGTGTAGGAGCCTTCTTTGGCAATCTCTTCTCGTAGTCTACAAGCATTGCATGTAACTCATTCATTTGTCTTCCCGTGCAATGCATGTTAAAATTGCGGACAAAATCACCAAATCGTTCTGATTAAGGGAATGATTGATGAGTCCGACACATACATCGTTCGAGTAACCACGGTAGAGCTTCTCCAATTGGTCCAAGTGATGTTTCATCTCAAGGGCGTGGTCGGAGACAGTTGCCAACCTCACACTGCGGTGTGAACCTTTTCAATTAGTTCATACGGTTCATTGCGGTGGCTTCTCAAACATACGTTTGAGTTCATCTAGCATGCTCATAGGCGGATAGTGCTCAAATTGTTTTGCAATTGAGCGGACATCCCAAAGCATTAGACACGCCACATCATTATGCTTCTCATATTCAACACGATATGCCTCTAATTCAAGAGCGGTTGCCGTGTTGGGAGGAGCATTAGAGCGAGGTGTAGTCAAAATTTCAACCCTTTGGCAACACGAAGGATGATCCTAAGTGAGCGATGCCAATCATTGAAATTAGGGCGGTCGACTTGTCCTTCCAATCATATCTTTGAAAGCGGCACTCGATAAGCTCATAGTGTTATCAGTTGAGCCATCTACGAAAAAGTTCAAAAACCATAATTAGTATTTTGATAATTTTCCTTTTCAATAAACAATTAAATACCCAAGGTTCATATTCATATAACCAATTAATATTTATTGAAAACTAGGATCCAAATTGTCATAATCTCATCACATCGATTGATCATTAGTGATGAACCTTATCTGAAATGGTAGAGCATTTGCTCAATTGCCAATTTCAATTGCAATTCCTAGATTTATGGGATTTACATATAGCCAATATCAATCGCCATGTAAACATGTTTTATCCCATCTTATGCCTTGAGTTGCCGGTTCTCACCGCCTAACTCAATTAAGTTGTCCAACTTAAGCGCAAAATCGTCCATGCCCGTTCTCACGACACGTGGACATTTTACCCTTTGATTAAGATCTAAGTCACGTTCTCACGCAAATAGAAAGTAATCTTAGGTGTTTCCGTTTCGTTGGATGGCATATAACTTAAATTAAAGGGTAATAGTTTTGATGTAAAATCAAATATGTACAAAGATGTCATGCATTCATCTTTGTAGCATAGTTTTATTAAAACATTTATATCTTGTTTTAATGTATAAGCTTTTCATCATCAAACTTTAATTGAGGTATTGGGATCACCAATCAAGGAATTAGTGTTAATTATCATCCATTATACCGTACTTTTGCATAAGTGTAAACACTTAGTGTTTGGGATAATTACCACCTAAGTGGCGCATGGAATCAACACGAATTAGCCCTTAAGATGAGCTTGCACATTTAATGACTTACTAAGTAGCTCCACTCGAACTTACGAGGCGAGAGGACCGGTGCGTGCTAAAGCACAACCTTAGACATCCATTCGGTGTGTGCATGCGCACTTCTTTAAACCCCTTTTATTAGTTCATTCTCATGGGTGAGCCGTTCGGTCATTTGTACCAAAGTCATCAATCAATTAAGCGATTATGATTACTATTCTTAAAATACATGTTTCACCATTGTTTAGGTCGGTTTATTTTCTTGTAAAAATACCCTTGTTACAAAACACAAACAAGCAAGTATTTATAAAATAAACAAATAAACAATGAATACATAACAAATAAAAGTCATGCATATCAAATAGCCACATGCAAACGGTTTTGATAAATCTTATTAATAACCAATTTTATATCATCAATATGCATATATTTAATTAAGACTTCCACCGTTTTCATCTATGTACAAGGTGAACCACATGCATCGATTCATCGATTGCGTAAGTCAAAACTAAATATATACCACATAGCACATAATTGATTAAATTAATAATTATTGAGGTCTTCCCAATTTAAGATCTATCATTATTTAATGTATATCACTTAAAACATGAAAGACATACAATAAAAGCGGATCCATGATAAAACATGCGAGATAATTATCATGGATATAAATTACACTAACAATTAATGCAATTAAATCGAGTTACGCATATACACATAAAGTTGCATGCATCTTGGGGTTTCTAATCCAATTAAAACAATAGTTTACAAAACCTAATTAGGGCACCAAAAACGCCCCCTCAAAATTAGGGTTTAGGTTTTGCAAACCCTAGATCTAAGCATACAAATAATAACACATTCATGTTTATTTTAATTATGTGTTTGATAATTAATTACTTGTTATACAAGGCTCGTGATGCCACTTGTTGAGTTTATGATATATAAAATATAATAAAACATAAAGACATCAAGAGTACACAATGGAAGACTTAAGATCATAACAAATAAATTAATTAGCGAAAGTATGCGTAACGTACCTCTTGCGAATATCAAATCCCTCGAGCAAAGCAAAACCACCCTCGAGCAAAGCAAACCAAAGAAGTACTTATTGGTGTAAGAATAATGTCTTACAACCACGTTCTTGTACACACGAATTAACCAAACGAATCAGCGATTGCTAGATCTAACACAAGTCCTCGTTTAAGAAAAGCGAAACCAAACTCCCTTACTTGGGGTGTTCGGCGAATGTATGGACTAGAGAGAGAGAGAGAGATCTAGGGTTAATTCAATGCACAAGTGTATGAAACCCTAGAACCTACCCTCCTTATATACTAGTAGGTAAACTTAGGGAACAAGTTTGTGAATTAGGCTTTGGAGAGCCCCTATGGCGGCCACCAATGCAAGCCCAAAGCCCATTCCATAACTTTTCCAAGTTTCCATTTCTAGTCCTTCTCTTTTCCATTTAACGGTCGTTAGTCATTTTCCGTTAAATACTTAACGATCGTTAACGGACTTAATGTGTAATAATTAATCGTAAACATAAACATTAATTATTAACTTTAATTCTCATTCGCTAATGTGTGCAATCCGTGGTCACGAGTTCGAATCCGGACATTCACATGTTTGTAAATATATACATTTCCAACATCATTAAGAATAGGAACTAGTTAAAACTTAAGAACAAAGAACTAGTTTTTATTTTAGTTTTAGTTCTCTAATTTTTTGATTATGGTCCAACAGATACTTTAAAAGCCCAACCCAACATATATGCCCTACTCTCAACAGTATAAACGCATTAATAGTACTTTTGTCAAATTCTTAAACCATCAACACTACCTTTTTCTTTCCTTCTTCCTCCCTCCCAAAGATCCAAATCTGCAAAACACAAAAAAAAAAAAAAAAAAAAAAAATCACAAAACCTCCATCACTTGCAAACACAAACACAAAACCTCACACAAAAACAAAATACCTACTTGAAAAAAAAAAGAAAAATCCCACGGCGTGGGCTGGTGGTGGCGGCGCGAGACGGTTTTGCGCGAGGTCCGGTGTGGTATGTCGTGCCATAGGGTGGCGCCGAAGCTCATGGCTTGAGCCATGGCGCACCGTACCCAGGCCTCTAAACGTATGATGTTTAATGTTTGAAAAATAGTTTTGCAAAATGATTCTTTGTAAATTATGGACACTATTTAATATATGTATATAGGGTTTTGGCCGTACAATAGCAACGTACTTTTTCAAATGTACCGATCTAGTACGCGTATTATTTTTCGTCCCACTTAATTTAACGTACTTTCATTTTTTGTTCCAATCTACCCCACCAAACTTGTTTAACCGGCAACAAATTTTTGTTTGCCCATTTTCGCACGTTTTTGCCCGTTTTGCACGTTTTTGTCCGTTTTTATACGTTTTCGTCCGTTTTTACATGTTTTTGCACGTTTTCGCAAGTTATCACACGTTTTCATCCGTTTTTTCACGTTTTCGTTCGTTTTCGCCCGTTTTAAATACATTTTGCGCATGTTTTGAAACGTTTTGCCCGTTTTGCATGTTTCATCCATTTTGCCTGTTTTAAATACTTTTGCACATTTTCACATTATTTCGCCCGCTTTTACGCTTTTGTTCGTTTTACGCATTTTCATTCGTTTTACATGTTATGACCGATTTTGCATATATTTTCCGTTTTTGCACGTTTTCATGCGTTTTACATTTTGCACGTTTTGTCCGTTTTGCATGTTTTACATTTTCGCCCGTCTTTGCATGTTTTCGGCTATTTTGCATGTTTTCGTCTATGTTTATGCGTTTCGCACATTTTCGTCATTTTCTTACGTTTATAGACGTTTTATGCGTTTTCATCCATTTTGCGTTTTCGTCCATTTTACGCTTTTATCTGCTTTTGCATGTTTTCGTCCGTTTTTTCCGTTTTCATCCATTTTGCACATTTTGCGTTTTGCACAAGCGACGGACATGTGCAAAAACAGGCAAAAACATGTAAAAACGGATAAAATTGCATAAAAATGAACAAAAACGTGTAAAAACGTTCAAATGAAGTGAGCTGTTACTATTATCACAAGGCGAAAACATGTAAACGAATGAAAATGTGTAAAAACGAACAAAAACGTGTGAGAACGGATGAAAAACATGCAAAAACGTGTCAAAATGTGCAAAAACGGACGAAAATGGGCAAAAATGGACGAAAACGTGTGAAAATGAAGGTACATTATATTAAGTGGGACAAAAAATAGTACGCGTACTAGATCGGTACATTTGAAAAAGTACGTTGCTATTGTAAAGCCAAAACGCTTAATAAAAAATGTCAGGTATGATGCATAGCCGATTTACAAACTTTTTTCCCGGTAGCCGGTCATCTTATGGGTAGAATGGAACAAAAGTTGAAAGTTCGTTACATTAGGTGGAACAAAAAATAGTATGCGTACTAGATCGGTACATTTGAAAAAGTACGTTGCTATTGTACGACCAAAACCCTATGTATATATTATATATATACTAGCAGGCTACCCGCGCGTTGCAACGACGAGTGCCTTGAAATAACATTTCTCAGTGAATTATGTATTTTAGTTTATTATGTTTTTTTACAATAAATTTACGGATATAAAGAATTTCATTTATCCCCGGCCCGTTCAGGCTCGAGCCCGTTTGGCCCGTGCCCGTTCGGGCTCGAGCCCGTTTGGCCGTTCGGACTTAAATATCTGTATAATGTGCTTTATTATTTGTATTAGTGATATTTAATAATTGTGTTTGAGTTGGTTGTACAATATGCTTGATAATTTGTATTTTTAATATGAGGGTGTTTTAATAACTACATTAATTGTGTTTATTGACCAGTTAATTAATTGACTACATTAAATGTCTTGAATACATTAATGTCTTGTTAATTTCTTATTATAGAAATAATTTTTGTCTTATTTTTTTAAGACTTCTAAATATATATGTCCTAAATATATTATAAGGTATATAGATATAGATTATAGATATTTATATTACTTGGTAGTTTTGCGTTCTTCTTGACGAGAGCTGCGCAACAAGCTAAAATGTGTCAAAAATGAACTTGATATAAATGGGATATCGTGTCTCAAAGTGAGGCACTTGAAACACAAAAATGAGAAAAGGGAGTATCCCACATCGCCCAAATCATGAAGTGGAAGCTTGTTTATATGGAAATCTTAGAATTAACTATCAAAATCTTTTAGTTGGTTTTACTCCAACACCTACGTGCGCGCGCCCAGGGGGTGCAGATTTAAGGATTTCTAGGCCAAAAGAGCTTCGAAGCTTCTAAACTCATGCGCGGACACAATTTTCAACACATGCGCGACCTGCGGACACGAATGTAGCTTCGGAAATTCGCCTGTGCACGTATATTTTTGTTGTAGATTCGGGCTCTCCAAATTCTGTATCAATCTATTTTGGGAATAGATATAAACTTAGTGATTAAGTTAGTACAAAATATAGTTTGTGTTATAAAAGATATGCAAATCGGGTTAAATATATAATAGATTTGCAAATCGGTTTAATCTTTAGCGTATATTCTGTCTTGGTGACCAAGATAGGTTTATGTTATAAATTAAGCCATTGCCTCATTCAGTTGACACATCCCGAAAACGCATGTCCAGTGCAAACGAATTCTAGCAGTCTTCTCGTTCAGAAACATACAAGTTACTTCCGTGATCTTTCAGGAAAGTTTTGTCTAGTCCGGCTGTACAACAGCTTTGAACGTTGTACCCTGGGAAACATACGGCAAATTTGTTTTAAGGGATTCGTGTTAAACACGAGCCTCGACCAACCTTTACTACTTTTTATTATTTAACCATTCTTAGAGTCTGTCTACTGCTTCTACTCCATTATGTCTGTTATTTAATTTCATGTCATTTATTTTCTGTTAGTTTTATTTGTAATCTAATTTATTAATAAAAGTGTACAGCGTTTCCCACAGTCTTAAAACAGATTCGGTGTAACATAATTTAAAACACTTTTTAGAAAATCGGATTAATTACTAATTAACAGACTTTATATACAAACTGTTTTTCTGTCACAAGCAGGATTGTGTTTCATTGGAAAACCAGTTTTTAAACAGGATTTAATTTACAGATTTGGTGTACAGATCTAAAATGATTTTATAAGTAGTTTTTTATCAGTTTATTTTGAAATCAAGATTGAGTTTCTATTGAACTGATTTATTTAATTTGGTCATTATTCAATTTTAAATCTAGATTCATTGAAACTAAGATTGAGTTTTTTTGAAGCAGATTCGGTACAAGCCTATCGAAATCATGATTAAATTTCTTAGATACCAATTTTTATAACAGTTTATTTAACTGTATGTGTTTGTGATCTTTCAGTATGACAAACAACTCAATTGTGACTCCTCCTGTGACTAATATTGTGAATTTATCTGGTGCGCTAGTTACTAACACGGTTGCTAATCATGCTGAGAAACCAGAGAAATTCAATGGGCAGAATTTTAAGAGGTGGCAACAGAATATGTTCTTCTATCTCACTACTTTGAACCTTTCATGGTTCTTAAAAGAGAATCCACCTCATGGGGAACTCCTAAATAAGATCAATACTCTAATCAACAAAGAACAACTATGGAAGCATGGAAACATTCAGACTTCTTGTGTTACAACTATGTTCTGAATGGTTTGATGGACTCTTTATACAACGTGTAATGCAAGACCAATACTGCCAAAGAATTATGGGAGTCATTGGAACGCAAGTACAAAACTGAGGATGCTGGTATAAAGAAGTTCGTGGTAGCTCTTTTTTTGGATTACAAGATGGATGTGATGAGTCAGGTTCAAGATATGCAGGTTTTGCTACATGACATTCATGCTGAGGGAATGACTTTGAGTGAAACTTTTCAAGTTGCTGTTATTATTGAAAAGTTACCACTAAGCTAGGTAGAATTTAAGAACTACCTGATGCATAAGCGAAATGAGATGAGTGTTAAAGACTTGGTTTTTCGTCTTTGTATAGAAGAGGACAACAAGCTGGTGCAGAAAAACACATATACGCCAGATTCTGCCAAGGCAAATATGGTTGAGCATGCTTCGTCATCTTCAAAGTCTAATGTCAAAGGTAGAGGCAAAGGGAAGTCTGAGTACCTTGCTCCTAAAGCTGCAATTGTGAAACGAAGTTCCAAAGGTGTGTTTCAAGCTGTGACCGGCCGGGTCACCGTCTTTGCTAATCGTAATATGCAAGCGGGTGACTCAACCTGTGCTAATATGGTGAATGAAGATGTAGACGTGATTGCTATGGTGTCTGATGTTATTGCCATGATCTCTAAAGTTAACCTGGTTGGTTCCAACAACAAGGAATGGTAGGTTGATACTGGGCTACCCATCATGTATGTGCTGATAAGAGTATGTTTCACTCTTTCAGAGGGGTTGCCAGTGGAGAGAAGCTGCACATGGGCAACTCTACAACTGCTGATATCAAGGGCGAAGGAGATGTAATCTTGAAGATGACATCAGAGAAATAACTTAAGTTGACTAATGTCTTTTATGTTTTAGAGATTCGCAAGAATCTTGTGTCTGGTTGGCTGTTTAAAAAGTTTGGTTTTCGTCTTGTTTTTTAGTTTGATAAGTTTGTTCTTTCTAAGAATAAAATATATGTTGGTAGGGGATATGCCCTGAATGGTATGTTTAAGCTCATTGTAATGGTTGTTAATAATGATATCAATAAAATGAATTCTTCTGCTTACATGATTGAGTCTTCTAATCTGTGGCATGGCTGTATTGGACATGTAAATTTTAATTCCATGCATCTTTTGATTAAATTTAATTGCATGCCTAATTTACATATTGATTCAAAATACAAATGCGAGACTTGTGCTGAAGCCAAACTTACAAGATCATCTTTCAAATCAGTTGAACGAAAAACCAGACCACTTGCTATGATGCAACTAACATATGTGATTTGAAATCACTACCAAAAAAAGATGGCAATAAGTACTTTATCATGTTTATTGATGATTGTACAAAGTATTGCTACATTTACTTGTTAAAAAGTAAAGATGAAGCTATAGACAAGTTTGTTCTATACAAAAACAAAGTTGAGAATCAATTTAGTAAGAAAATCAAGGTTGTACAAAGTGATAAAGGAGGTGAATATGTGTCTCCATTCGCTGATCAAGGTTGTTAAGTCATTATATGCCTTAAAGGAAGCCCCCAAACAATGGCATCAAAAATTTGACCACGCCATGCTAGAGAGTGGATTCAAAATTAATGAAATGTGACAAGTGTGTTTATGTAAAGGACACAAATTGTAGATATGTAATCTTGTGTTTATATGTTGATGATATGCTTATCATTGGCAGTAATGACAAGATGATCAAATCTACTAAGGACATGTTGAAATCAAAGTTTGACATGAAAGATATGGGTTTGGCTGATGCGATCCTTGGAATAACGATCATACGAACTCAGAATGAAGTTATGTTAATTCAAGCACATTACGTGGATAAAATTCTGAATATTCATAATGCGGGGGATTCCGGCCTAGCTAGAACTCCAACTGACACCAGTAAGCATCTATCTAAAAATAAAGGCATGTGTTGCGTAATTAGAATATTCAAGAACTATTGGCATGTTAATGTACTTAATGACAGGTACCCGAGCTGACTTAGCATATGTTGTTAGCAGACTAAGTTGGTATATTAGTAATCCAAGCTATGCACATTGGGAAGCTATTGTGGAAAACTAGAAGGGGGGTTGAATAGTTTTGCCAATTAAAACTTTCTTTTAAACTATTTAGATCGACTTATGTCCATCTATTTGGATGTGTGTTGGATGTTGATAAACAAACATATAGAAGTATGTAATGAAAAGATAAGAGTAAGAAGCACAAAACCACAACGCGAGTATTTATAGTGGTTCGGCTACAAGGACACCTTCCTTGCCCTACTCCACTCCCCGAGTCACCTACTCGAAAGTTCGTAATCACTACACGACACCAACTCCTTATGGTGGAGAAACCTTCACAACGTTGCCTACTCTTTTTCCGGTACTAGGCTAACCACCGGGTTCTTTCACTCCAAGGTGAACCACACCTATCACAACGTCGCCTACCCTTTATCCGGTACTAGGCTAAATACCGAGTTCCATTACAATGGAGGAACTACTACCCAACACTACACCAACGACTAATCCCAAAGGAGACCAACTCCTTATTACAACATCATCAAGTATATCAATATCCTTTGATCTAATACTAATCTATCTTGTACATCGAAACACACCATATCGAATGTACATCTAATGCACCTTTCACTAATGCCTTTAAATAGATCTTCAAGACACCCTTCACTAATGTCTTGTGACTTGACTTCTAGGCACCCTTCACTAATGCTTACAATACGGACGTTCAACACTTTTCACTAATGTCTTCGTCTTGACACTTGAGACATCTTTCACTAATGTCTTCAACACTACACTTCTTACAAGAAAGAAAAGAATCATCAACAAGAGGACTTCAGTACTCTTGATGATGAGGAAGTATGGCAACTCATGTACTTGAGCTTGCTTGACTTCAAAGGTAGTGATCTCGCCTTTAAGAGGAACCTAGAGAATCACACAAAAAAAAACTATAAACATAGATCACTTGGATATGGGGTTAGAGAGTTTTAAACTCAGGGAGAAAGTATGTGATAAAGGGGTGAGAAACAATGAAGAAATGGCTCATTATTTATAGAGGAAAATGTCTACTGTTCCCCGTATCCCACGGATCCATCCCACAAGGGATCCGTCTAGCGTAAATCTAGGGATCCGTGGGACGCTCCTCTTTACCCATGGGTATTTTGGTTATGGGTCATGGGTTGATCCATGGGTCTTTAACTAGATATAATGTATCTTTTGAGTGCAATGCACTTAGTCACATGGGTATGGGTCAATACCATGGGTTATGGATATTATCCATATATGATAAAAGCATGATGTCATGCAATGAGTTATGGGTCAAGCTCCATGGGTCATGGACTTTGGGTTGTACCCAACTACATTCAATGTTATTGGTCAATGGGTTATGATACTTAAGTTTCTACCCATTTATATTACCCAATATACTACATACTAGTTATGTGTATATTTTACCCAAATATGTAAACACTAGTTGTTGTACATATGTAATATTAAATCATAAAATCACTTATACTTGTTTTAGTATTTTATGTGAAAATGTGAATATGTTAGAAACTATTAGTTCAAACCATTTACGTATTTTATTTGTTTCGTTAAAATGATTTTACGTTTGTTATCGACAAAACAATAGAAGATCGTAAAATATAAATAATCGTTTTTACGGTTTATTTGTATTAACATTCTCCCCCTTTTTGTTGATGACAAAACATAAAATTATTTTAAGGAAAAGCTAAAATTCGTAAAAGTTTGAATTTGTAATTTTTACTTTCTTTTCCCCCTTTTTGTCAAAACAAAAAGAGCTTCGAAAGGAAACTAACACATTTCTTTAGAAAAAAAATGTGAAAGAAATAAAAAATAGAGAGTAAGTAACGGGAAAGGATCTCGTCTTTACTCCCCCTTGAGTCCATCCCTATGTAAGGGCGTCAAGAAAATAATACTAAGCTAGTTCATTTGCAACTAAGTTTGCAAAAGATTTCGTCTATGTGACGAATGTGCTCCCCCTTGATGATTGCAATTTTGCAAAGGGATGTCATGAAATGTAATCCTAATATTGCAAGGGATTTGCAATGTATTGCTTTGACACAAAGATCCCCCTAGCTTTAGGGTGTCAAGTCTTCATGTGTAAATTGAATAACTACAAAACAAAGGTTAGAAAACAAGTATAATGCACAGTTTCCTGTAAATATGATCCAAGTTAGTAGAAAAATAGTTTTCTGTATCACGGATCCCACGGTTCCCTCTTTCTAGGAATCCGTCTAGGCAAATTCAAGGGATCCGTCTGGCTGATGATTAATTTCAACAATGGTGATATAACACATTATGTTAATTTTAAAGTGAGATATGTATTATACAACATAATCATATACTTAGAAATATAGCAAGTAGCATGTATTTTCATTTAATAAAACTAGAGATATGATATACATGACTCTAAAAACTAAGAAAATGATTGATACATGACTTGGAATTACTAGACTTATCTAAGTAACGCTTGAAACTAGGACACCACTAAAATCCTCTAGCCCAAGTTTTTTTAGGTTTAATCTCGTCGAAACGTTCGAGGAGGTGATAGAACATGAAACGTTGGTCTTCTCGTACTTCATGTATCAAACTTTCAACATGTTGACAATGATAACAATCTTTTTCATGGCTAGGTAGTGGTGGTGGAAGAAATGAAATTGCTTGATCACGAAGGATCAAGTGAAGCGGCTTATGGAGCCTCAAACGACGGAGGGATTGGTGTAGGCGCATTTGAAGATGGCTCGACCAATAATGATGGTGGTGGTAGAGAAGTGTCAACTTCCATATGGTCGGGTGGTTGACTTTTGTTAGTGCAAATATTACGATATTTAATCTATACATTCTCATTTGTTTTGTTGATGACAAACATGTAACTTGTAATACATAACGTAAAATTTATAAGTTACTTATAATTATATTTTGTCTCAACATACTCTCAACACCCCTCGACGACTCAAGTCCTTGTATGCTACAACACAGGTTCGTACATGTTTGTTATGTTGCGTTATGATCAAACCCCCAACAAGCCATTAAAACATGTTTAGTTAAATAGTTTATGTATAACAACTAGTGTTTACATATTGGGTAAATATATACATAACTAGTATGTATTATAATGGGTAATATAAATGGGTAGAAACTTAAGTATTTGACCCATTGACCAAATACATTGAATGTAGTTGGGTAAAACCCAAAGTCCATGACCCATACCTAATGTCTAGATACATTGTACCCTTGGTGGGCACTCAAAACCTATGGATCATATCCATAACCCATGGTATTGACCCATACCACTGACTAGATACAATGTACTCATTAGATACATTGAATCTAAAAGAATACCCATGGACCAACCCATAACCCATAACCTATGACCCATAACCAAAAAAACCCATGGGTAAAAGGGAGCGTCCCACGGATCCCCGATGTGCTGGACGGATCCTCGAGGAGGGATCCGTGGGATCCGGGGAATAGTGGCTAGTTTTCTTCTATAAATAGAGAGCCATTTATTCATTGGAAGATACACCTTCACACATAGTTTCTCTCCACCATTTCTAGGATAGTTAGATCATTAGGAAACATGCAAACCACCCTCATCTCATATGATCATAATGCTTCTAACTTTCATTTGTTGTAAGCATACTCCCGAAGTGATCCTCCATAGCAAGCTTAGTGATCTTGCATCCTTACCTACTGAAGTGATCACCAATCATAAGATACAAGTACATGAAGATCTTATACAACAAGCTTGGGAAACTTGTCATCTTCATTCATAGAAGACTAATTACATCATGCTTTGTGTCCTTGATTTTTAGTTTAGGGTTCATATCTGATTCGTGCCAAACCGTCAAGTTTTGTCACACAAGCTGACCACTTGTGAATGGTCAACCGTAACAAACTTCAAACAATTCAGACACCAATGCAATGAAGATCAAGAGGAGTGTAGTTTTTCCCCAGGTCGTTAAGTCCCAACGAGCTGTGCACTGAATTATCAAACGAATAGTGATCGAGAGAATTTGAACGGGAAAAGGGATATGATTGATACTACCTAAAGAAAAAGTTTATAAATTACAGGGGCTTAAATGCAAATTAAAGAAAATTAAAAAGTTAAATTATATTAAATAAACGCTATCACTATTTTTAAACTGATGTTTTTGATTTAACTTAAATTAAAAACTATGTAACGTACAAAAGAAAATGTGAAACTGAAGCAATATTAATCCTAAAAATATGAAAATGATATTTTTACAAACCTAATGATAAGAGAAAATTTTTAGAAAAAGAAAATTATTTTTATGACTATTTATTTAATTAATATTAATTAAAAACTATTTTTACCTATTTAATTATACCCTAAAATATAAGAAAATATAAAATAAAGCTAGAAAAATGAAATTATGACTTAGAAAATCTAAAATAACTAAAGAGAATTTTCAAAACTAAATTTATATTTTTCGATTATTTTCTATTTTCTATGAATTAAAACTATTTGAAACTACTTAAATTACTAAAATTACAAATTTAACTAAGAAAAATCTGGAAAAATATTTTTTGACTTTTATATTTATCTTAACCTAGGAAAAATGAAAACTTATTTTTTGAAGCTTTTACGATTTAATTGTATTAAAAGCTAATTAAAAGTACTAAAACCGATTTAAATGAGGAAAAATATCAAACAGTGCTGGAAAAATATGAAAAATTCAAGAAAAGTCTAAAATAATATTCTGAATCTAAGAAAAATATAAAAACAGTAGCTTATGTGTAGGATTATGAAACTGCAATGCAAGGTGCTTAAAAATAAGCACTCAAGATAAGCTAAAGGTACCAAATGAGCACCAACTGATTACAGAAGTTATAATAAGCTAAAACTACTAGAAAGAAACTAATTAAAACTACCCTAAACCTCTTAAGTGCTAACTAAACAGATTTGATGATTTGAGCTTAAGTGCCAAAAACAGTTTTGGGGTGCTACTTTGTAGCTAGAAAATAAGCTACTCAATAGTGAAACTCAAAACCGAGTAGGAACTGCGGGAGACACAGCTAGCTACTTATAAACCAAGAATGAGCACGAGAGAAGCTCAAATGAGCTTTTGACAAGCCTCACAAAACACATGCACACTCGGTATACTGCGAGTGTGTGAGGACTTATGACCATATTGACAAAATTCATTTTGAGGCTTGTAGAAAATTACTAAAAATCTACAAAATTCATATTAAGAAACTTGACCAACTGAAGTTTTTAAACCCAAAATTTCACTTGAATGTTCCAAAAATGAATCAATTAAAAATCACCCAAGTTGGGTGAAAACTGAGTTTGTACCTATTTTGACTTTTAAAAACAGAAGCAACATTTGACTTTGGTGAACTTTGATTCCCAAAACTGAATTGAAATTGATCTTTTATGATGAAAGGAAACTAATTCAAGCTGCTTCAACAAATATAACACCTAAATGTGAGAGATGGTGAATCAATCTCACGAAATGGAAATTAAAAGCGATTAGCGAGATTTTGACTACTAGAGTTCTAAGGTGCAAATGGATGAACCTAAAGACTCTAATAGACCTACTAGGAACACCGCAATTCAACTTAACCACTACACTACTCTCTAGCTCGGGTTACTCACTTGTATCCAAACACCAATTTAATGGTGATTCACGGTTTGCAAAACCAAACTCAAACCCAAGTGGAATAATCCTTAGACTAAACTCAGATGACTAAGTTAAACCTATATCAAGCTAACTTATCAACATTTTTACATTAAAACTCAACTGCTTCTATTATAGAAAGAAGGACAGAAATGCAGAAAATTGTACTAACTTCAAGCAGACTAAAAACCAATCAAGCTAACAATCTGATTAATGAAATAACTAGATGAAGCACTAGAGAAGCACATAAGCTAACTGGATTACTGATTCAACTTGTAAAATAGAATTTCAACACTAACCAAAATCCTGCCACTATGGCATGCTCATGAGATCAATGAAACAGAACCCACTCTTGCTATCAACCCATATTACATCCAAAATCAATGCTAAACTCCACCAAATGCCAACACCATATCAGCAACCCAATCCAAATCAACTCTAATTTCTGCACTGTTGACTTTTATTGACCAAGATGGAATATTGCTTGAAACTGACCTATAAGCTTGCTAAAAGCTATTAGGAGCTTAAGCAAGCTTAATTGATTAAGAAACAAGCTATTTGAAGCTTGGTTTTTGGATCATTTAAAACTGCATAAGTAAAAGAGAATTTAAAAACTAGAAACTTGGATAAACTTTGAATTACTACTTGAACTGGATTACAAACGTTTAAATAACTTATATTTAATACATAGAAACTGAAGATAACAATTTAAGACTTAAACTAATACATTGATAATAAAAACGACATATATGAAATTTAAAACTAAAGACTACTACTCTCTTGCTTCTCTTTCTTCTCTTTTTATATGTGAAATTCATCCCACTTGACCTCTGAGCAGATCCCACTTGCATTTGTAGCCATTGGATCAGTTGAGCTATTATTGGCCGTTTGATTGAATTTTGGCGCCAAATTGGATATATGCCAGTGGGGGTTTGAGTGCAAAGGGGGAAGGAGCATTAATTGTTTCTTGGCTTGTTGGGTGAGGTGGAGGGATAAGGGTGAGGGAAATGAGCTGGAGGTGAGGGGGAGGTTGAGTGTTTGCAGGGCAGTGGGTGGGAGAAGACAGAAGAAAAAAAGGAGGGAAGGGGAGTGTATGTTTGACTGGGGTGTTGACCGGGTAATATATTGGACAGGGGTCAAAAACAGGGAGGGGTTCAATGGCATGTGGCAGGGGTCCAAAATGGTTTTGACAAGGGCCAAGGCTTGTATTAAATAACAAGGACTTGTTTTGCAATTTCTGATATTTGGAGGACCAAAACTGCCAATTTCTCAAAGTTGTTTCAAGGGACCAAAAATGACAAGTTTCAATAGTACAAGGACCATAATAGACATTTTCAAACTTCCAAGGACTATTTTTGCCAAATTTGAAACTTGAAGGACCAAACTTGTAATTTCTCAAAACTTTTGACATTTTTCACCAAAGGACTAATTATGACAAGTTATGATTTTAAAAGGACCTTTGGTGACTTTTCTTTTGAAATAAGTGCTCAGGGACTATTTCGACAACTTTTGAAACTTGGGGACCTAAACCGCCAATTATGCAAACTTAGCTCATTTTCATCGATTTTAAACATTTTGCATATGAGACATATAAAATGCAATTTTGAGATATTTTCAGTATTTTGATGCATTTTTGAGCATTTTTAAATGATTTGCAGTTCAGATTTGAACAAAAATGATGAGTATTCACACACTCATCAATATCCATTAGACACATTGTCTTGGATATTGTCTAGTATCATATTCTTGTATCTATGACTAGACTAGATGGTTTATGTGTTTGTGCCATAAAACACAAGGTTTGTTATGTTGGGCCACAAAACATAACAGGTATCATAGAAGTCAAGTCATAAGGCATTAGTGAAGGGTGCCTAGAGATCGAGTCAAATGCATTAGTGAAAGGTGCCTAAGGTGTACATTCGATATGGTGTGATTCGATGTATACGATAGATTAGTATTGGGTCCAAGGATGGTGATATCCTTGATGGTGTTGTAATAAGGAGTGGATCTCCTTAGGATTAGGTGTTGTGCTGTGATGGGTAGTAGTTCCTCCATAAGTAATGGAACTATGTGCTTAGCCTAGTACCTAATAAAGGGTAGGCAACGTTGTGATAGGATTAGTTCTCCTTGGAGTGAAAGAACTCGGTGGTTAGCCTATCACCGTATAAAGGGTAGGCGACGTTGTGTAGGTGTGGTTCACCTTGGAGTGAAAGAACCCGGTGGTTAGCCTAGCACTGGAGAAAGGGTAGGCGACGTTGTGAAGGCTTCTCCGCCATAAGGAGTTGGTGTAGTGATTACGAACTCTTGAGTAGGTGGCTCGGGGAGTGGAGTAGGGCAAGGAAGGTGTCCTTGTAGTCGAACCACTATAAATCCTCGTGTTGGTTTGTCTATCCTTTTACTTATCGCTTTACGTTTATTCTTGCATTACATTGTGGTTGATGTCTATGTTTGTGATACATACTTGGTCTTTCATATAGTCATAAACTATATTTAACACTTTACATATTATGACACGCTTGATCAAGAAAAAGCAACCGGACTAATAATGGTGAAACTTGGTTTATAATGAACCATTAATCTTGCGGAATCTTATGTGATATTAAGGGGTTGGCCTTACATGCCGTAATGCGTTAAATGCATCCTCGCGTCGAGATTAGCAAATGTAATGGTGTATACTATAATTGATACAAAAGTTTTAAGTTTGAAACGGAAACGTATTCACCCCCCTCTACGTTTTCACAATTGGTATCAGAGTGGGTTGGCTCTAGTTTTTAAAACAAATGTTTTCAAAACGAGTAAGGTTCTCGTATCAAAGTTTTGGTGAAGTCAAGCATAATATGAAAAGTGTTTTGTTGATTTTTTTTCCTTGAAGTTTTGTTGTTAGATATCTTGTTAATCAAGCTTGATTAAAGGTAAAAATGGTTAATATAACTTCACTAAAAAGTATACAAAGGTTAAACCTTTTCGTCGGGTCAAAGCGTACATTTTGTAATTACGTAGTCGGATCCGCGGATCCTCGAGTTACAGGGACGGATCCTCGAGCAAGGGATCCGTGGGATCCGTGGTACGAAAGACGATTTTGTGCGAATTTCAAAAATTCATAACTAATTAACGGTAAATCGTTAGAAGTCGTGCCACCTATCATTTTAAAGGTATTTGAGTCTACTTTCATTTAAAAATGATTTCATAAACTGATTAAAAACAAAAATTTATAGAATCATTGATTTATAATAGAAAGTCAATTTTCGGTCATAACTTTTGCACAAACTTTTGATCTAATTGGAGACAGATGTTTTCATCTTTGAATAACAATGTGTCCTCTTTTGAAATTAAGGTTTTGATCATATTTATAAAGGAAACTAATCAAGCTTGGTATACATGTTTAACACAAAGCGATGAAAAGAACTTTCGTATGCTATGCTAAACGATAAATTGTTTCCCTTGCATTACTTGATTATTTGCTTATCTCAAATAGCTTTTGTGCTTGTTTGATTGATTAACATATGTGGTCTCCTTACCTTGCTATTCATTCTCTTGCTTGTCGATTTAGTAATTTTCTACTAATCAGTGTGCTACTTGAAGAAGTGTTTAGGATAACATCTAGTTGTGTCGAAAATGTTAGTTTTATAAGTTGAAAAATGTTTTAAACATATAACACACTAAAATGGCTTTTTGATTGAGTTTGTCATGTGTGCAACATAAATGTTTTATGTGCCTATATGATTTCTTGATTTCATATTTTCTTGTATCGTTTTCTAAAAACAACAAGAATGTACATCAGATCATAACCTACACTTGTGTTGATGATGTACTCTCCCGTTTTCCTTTTCATGATCGCTCTCCAAGCTTCATAGTAGGTTTGACAACTTGATTATTTCATCCGATATACTCAAGTAAATTATTTTGCAACGCAAATATAATTGTTCATATCCAAAAGTCCAAACTCGAGCTTTCCAACAACATATGTTGAACTAGCTCATCCAACCATTTTTTTGTTCACCATATGGACAACTTTTAATTTTTTTACACCTTCGTCACCTTAGTTGTTTCAAGTATAATATTAATATAAACGAAGCAAAGTATCATCATTGTTACTCTTCGATAGGCCAGTGTAGGAATATAAATTTTCCTAACTTGAGAATGAATACTGGAGAACTTATTGCACTAGAAACTCAATTTGACCTAATGATTGAATTGCTTCCTTGAGAGAAGTTGGGTATGTGGAATCGCCCGTAAAAATGGTCGTGTTTAGCCGTAATTGAGAACCGCTAGTAATAGTCTCATATTCATTCTCTCACTTGAGAAATTTATACTCCTATGTTTTCCTAAAGTAAGTTTACAATGTAAATACTTTGCATTGTCTTAGGATTACTAATCAAACAAGTTGTAAAATTAATTTTTTAGTTAATCACAACCACTTGCCTCATCAAGCGATTATCTTGCTTTGATCGAGAAGAGCTACATGACTTCATGGACGAAGCTCATTGTATGCTAATCACCATCCGTAATGACTAGATTGTCCTAAACTAACACCTCACAACTCCTTTGTCTTGAACACCATTATGTGCTCTTTTCTTTCTAGACACATACCTTGCATGTCATTGTTAGTGTAAATGATTTACTAATCTAGACCGTAAATCTGTTTTGGGCTTCTTGAATAGTGCTTGTTAAGTTTGCTAAACCTTTGTGTCATTTGTGAGCTTGATCTCATTTGATTGCCTATATGTTATCTCTACATGCTCTCCTTGCTTTGCTTAATGTGTATACATGTATACTTGCTGTAGAAATCATTAGTTTCATAATTCGAAACATAGAGCAAAATTTTGCAACTATTCTGTTAAGTAAATGACGCTGGATCCCTTAGATGTAACTAGACGAATCCCTCAATTGAAGGATCCGTGGGATCTGGGTGGACAGAAGTTCCTTTTTAGCCTCCTTGCATCAATCCAACATTCTAGACCTTATTGGACTAGTTAAACATGCTACATTAGGATCACTTAAACTTTCCTTAGGCTCAGTTGATCTCACATTCACTCATGGATGATTTAGGATCACATTCAAAGTATTTTTGATATATCATTACTTCAAAACTCACCATCTTTCTGCTCCAATGTTTACATATTGTTCCTTTCATCTCAAAACACCTAGTTTGATATTTCTCTCAATTTTAGCAAATTGATTTTAGTCATCCTTACCTCAAAATAGGCCAAAAACTAGGTTTTAATTTCTTATGATTTTTAAGGAATTCTCCAAATCTCTCTTAAGTCATCATCTGATCTCTAGGATCATTTAACACCACTTGACACTCTCAAATTTCTTAGTGTCATCTTTGATCATCCACTGGTGCTCATAAAGCCCCATTTTCCATAAAAGGCAATCATTAGCTACCATCAATCATTCTCTCTTGATCATTCAAGTCCATCTTCATATAAGACACTTAATAGACTGAGTAAATTAGGATATGTAGGTGCTAGACCTTGCTAGAACCCAATCACCTCTTTTTCACCTCATCTATTAGCCGGATCCCTAGACTTAAGCTAGCCGGATCCCTCTAGTGAGGGAACCGGAGGAATCGTGGAACAGTAGGTACATTATCTCTTTAGATAATCATTTCAAATTTCCTTTTTCCACACAAGCACTTGTTCAACACTTAGGATTGTCAGTTTCTTATATGTTTATAAATGAGTTGCATTTATATGATTCTTTACGTGTTCTTTCTTTTCGTTTCATGATTTTATGTGAACAATTTATTCATTTGTATAAATGTTTTCCTTTTGTACTAACTCTTTTGGATTCTTGTAGGATGACAATGATCGATTTCATCATCAAGTCAAGTTGTGCTCATTCGCACATTTTTTGTTCCTAATCTTGCATCATCCTAACCATTTTACTCCACTTTGATCACTACTCACAAAGTCATCATGTCTACCGCGTCTATTGATTCATCAACCAAGTCAAAGATTCACCTTGATACCTCTCATCACCTCTACCACAACTTCCATACCTCTAAGTCATAATGATGATTTCTATCATTATCAACGCGTCCAAAGGTCTAGTTCATGAACTACGTGATGAAGTACGTCTCATATATATACACTTTGATTTGTATGGGATTCTCGTCTATTTATGGACGAAATTTTACACTAATTTTTTTCGTAGGTTCTTCTTGACGCCCTCGAGCTAGGGGGAGCTTCCGTCGAGCATTTATAAAGTGCATCATATGACTTACTCGTCCAAGGACGAATAAAATTTTGCACTAACTTTTTGTTTTGTAGATTTTCAAAACACACTAGGAGAACTTGGCGCTCTCAATAAAGGGGAGTTTTTCGTCAAAACAAAAACATTGTAAATTTTGCAATAATTTCATCTTAGCCTTCCTAAAATACTTGACGCCCTTAACAAGGGGGAGCAACCATCAAGGAGGAGCATGCACACATTCATTCTTCAAAAGTCCTTTATGTTTCAACAAAAAGGAGATTTCTTTCTCATCATATATTTTTTTTAACACTAACCTTGATGTAGGTTAAGCCTCAAAAATTTGATCCATTGAGCCGTTGGCAATAATGGTTACAATTCAAAGGATCTTTCCATTTTTTTATGTGATTCTCAAGGTTCCTCTTAAAGGCGAGATCACCACCTTTTGAAGACGTGCAAGCTCAAGGTCATGAGTTGCTAAGCTTCGTCATTAGTGTTTCATGTTGAAGGTATTGGCGTGGTGTGCCAATTGGAGCAATAACGTGTTTTTATTTTAACTTCACTAGGGATGATGCAAACTCGCCATTCTTGGGAGAAAGGACACACCATTTTGTTTCGACAAAGGGGAGAAGAGTGTAAGCGAAGAAGGTAATGTATAGGAAATGCGGACACAAGTAACTTTGACATTTTACCTATCTATTACGTTTACATATATTTTGTCATCATCAAAAGGGAGATTGTTAGTGCAAATATTACGATATTTAATCTATACATTCTCATTTGTTTTGTTGATGACAAACATGTAACTTGTAATACATAACGTAAAATGTATAAGTTACTTATAATTATATTTTGTCTCAACATACTCTCAACACCCCTCGACGACTCAAGTCCTTGTATGCTACAACACAGGTTCGTACATGTTTGTTATGTTGCGTTATGATCAAACCCCCAACAAACCATTAAAACATGTTTAGTTAAATAGTTTATCTATAACAACTAGTGTTTACATATTGGGTAAATATATACATAACTAGTATGTATTATAATGGGTAATATAAATGGGTAGAAACTTAAGTATTTGACCCATTGACCAAATACATTGAATGTAGTTGGGTAAAACCCAAAGTCGGTGACGTTGTGATAGGATTAGTTCTCCTTGGAGTGAAAGAACTCGGTGGTTAGCCTAGCACCGTATAAAGGGTAGGCGACGTTGTGTAGGTGTGGTTCACCTTGGAGTGAAAGAACCTGGTGGTTAGCCTAGCACTGGAAAAAGGGTAGGCGACGTTGTGAAGGCTTCTCCGCCATAAGGAGTTGGTGTAGTGATTACGAACTCTCGAGTAGGTGACTCGGGGAGTGGAGTAGGGCAAGGAAGGTGTCCTTGTAGCCGAACCACTATAAATCCTCGTGTTGGTTTGTCTATCCTTTTACTTATCGCTTTACGTTTATTCTTTCATTACATTGTGGTTGATGTCTATGTTTGTGATACATACTTGGTCTTTCATATAGTCATAAAATATATTTAACACTTTACATATTATGACATGCTTGATCAAGAAAAAGAAACCGGACTAATAATGGTGAAACTTGATTTATAATGAACCATTAATCTTGTGGAATCTTATGTGATATTAAGGGGTTGGCCTTACATGCCGTAATGCGTTAAATGCATCCTCGCGTTGAGATTAGCAAATGAAATGGTTTATACTATAATTGATACAAAAGTTTTAAGTTTGAAATGGAAACATATTCACCCCCCCCCTCTACGTTTTCACAACTTTGATCATTTCTCATAATCAAAATGGGATTATATGATGGTAACGGCGAAAAGGAAGCCGGAGCTAATGTTGACTCAATACCTTGATTTTGTACCATTATTCCTCCTAATGAGGAGAATGTTGCCGGCGGAGGAGGATGAGACGGCCTAGGAGGCAAATCCTCTAAATTGTAGAGGTGTAGTGATGATAGTGGAGTTGTAAACGAGATAGCTCTAGGAACCAATGGTGATGGTTTAGTGGAGATGATATTGTTTAGCCTAGGAGGTATGGTGGTGTTTGGCATAGGTAGTTTTGTGGGTACTATCCTTTTAGGAACTGGTTTGATTGGTTGAGAAGAAATCCTTGCATTTGTTGGCTTGACCGGAGATGATTCGGTTGAAGAGATTTCGTGTACAACACGAGCAATTTTCTTGGGTGGTTCTTTGGTGGATAAGTTGCTACTTGGAGTTTTCCTCATGATGAGATGATTTCAAGAGGTTTGTAAGCGTTTCTTAAGTCTTTGAAAATGAGGATGAAGATGATGACTTTAGAAGTCCTAGCAATGTGGTTTATAAAGCAAGAGATTTGGTAAGTGCATTCAAGACTTAAGCCACTAAACTTCATTTGAATGTGATGATTAACATACTGTGATCAACTTGAGTTTGTCTTGATCTAGGAACTCATTTAAGATGAGATGGAGCGTTTAAGTTGGAAAGATGAGCTTGAAATGATTGTTTTAGCTAGAGTTGACATAATCTGTCATTCGGATCCCACGGTTTCCTAAAAAGATATCTCCCAAAACCTGGAAAATATGACTTTACAAATCCCTTATGCTAGAATAAAACAAAGCCGAACACCTCGCGAAAGGGGAACAAACACTCAAATCTCTCAACTATTCTAAGTGTCAATTTCGGGGTGATCACTCAATTGCACAGTCATAGCATGTATTCTATCATAAGCTTAGCGGTTACACAAATCTCCACCACTGGAGTTAAGGGCTAAACAATTCTCGAAGGCAATATGGGTAGACACGACAAAGGTTAAGGGGTGACTCGTCATTACTAACATGTCACGTGAAGTGGACAAAATCAATGATACGACCAAATCCATGGCCAAGACACCAAAGATTGCTCGCTGCATCACCTAGACACGCTTCATGACTAAAGGGTAGGATAAGACATGGGATGTATAATTGGTGTAAAATGAAAAATAAGCAGGTAGTCTATATCCATAACTAAGTCATCACCACTTACCGTCCGCCCAAAGTTCAAGTTTTAGAAGTCTAGAGACCGGATCATGAAATGCAAGGTAGATGTGTCATTAGAGGACGTCGTGATGGGCACACTACCTTTTCTTCTTCAGTTGGTATTACTCCAACTCCAATCTTCAAATGTGACCGAGGTGGCCTCCTCGATACTAAACAATAAAGCTCATACAATAGTGTTTATAACTTTACAAAATCATAACTGAATCAACTATTTTTTTTCCCGAACATACATGATAACATAACATCCCCCCACTTGAGATGGGAATTCGGGGGGTCTTCAATGATCTTCATAATTGTTGTCGATGAAAGCGTGATTTCCAAACCTTTCCACTCGAACCTTGAACTTAGGCAAATGATGACTTCCCAATTACAAATAAAGACTACAGGGTAGGCTAAGGTGTAAGGGTGTAATGAAACAATATATTGGGGTGAAAAAATGAAAGGAAAGGCTCAGAAGGGTGTAATGAAACAATATATCTTGCACTAAAGGGGAGTGCAACAAAAGGGTTTCACATGGGGGTCGAAAAGTTGAGGTGACTAATCGATAGACTCACAATGGTAGGCTGTTTGGGTGATAATCCTATAATACTGCCTTCTTAAACTGAAAAGTCCAAATACATAGAGCTAACTCAACATACCTCGTCTATGGTCTCGAAATGATGCAAAGGCCAAGTTCTAAAGTTTACAAGCTACCGACACACTCATAATTTGGTGGATTTGGGGTAAAATATAGGAAACGGATAAGGCTAATCTCACCATGTAATATCAAGGGTTGTATGTGCTCGGCTAAGGTCTAATCTAGTTAGGTTCGGAAAAACATGTCAAAATATAAAAATGGCATAATTTTTCAAAATAGACTAGCAAAATGAGGCGAAATAAAGTTCAAGATATAATTCTACTCTGTCCCCCACTTGAATTGTACAAAGTCCCTTTTGTACTAGGCATTAAAATAAAGGTGAAGAGAAGGTAGAATTAGGCGAGAACTTCCACAAATTGCTCCAAAAAGAAGAAGGCCTACGAGAAAGGATCGTGTCTTCGTTAAAGCGTCATGAGCAAACTTCAATCCACGAAATCACAATACCGACAAGCATAATTCTAAAAGAAAAAATAAAATGAAAAACAAACCTAACTCACTTTCGTAGGAATCACGGTTGCATTTAGCGAATGCAATAAGCCTTTAAACCACTTGGTGTCCCAGTGGACGAGTGAAGTCTCGTGAGGGTTTACAAGGAACACACCCACAAAGTTCATTTAAAAACTAATACAAGGTTACTTTGTTTAAAAATAAAGAATTAAGCGAGAGGAGAGTTACGTCGTAACTCCAATAATAAACTACGCCGTAACTTGCAAAACACGGAATGAGTGAGAAGCGAATGGTTACGGCGTAACCACCGAGATGGTATTACGCCGTAGTTGGTAATCGTCAAGAATCCTGCTTTGCTAAAATGTTGATTACGGCGTAACCATCGAGATGAGTTCGCCGTAACTCTGTTCGAATCGACAATCGCTAGGCGATAATTACTTCATTGTCTCCTGCAAAATGTTAGAAAACACAAAACCCAACAGAAAGGAAATAAAAACAAAAGAAAGGGATAATTCGGGTTGTCTCCGAAGAGCACTTTTCTTTATTAACGAGTCTTTAAGTTAGACTCGAGCATTGGCTCCTATGGGGTCTTTAGCTTGTCCCACTTCATCCACGTCTTTCATTAAGTTGCGCCTAACCCATCTGACATTTGTTGCAGTGCGCAGGTATTCTTTGGTTTCAAATTTCCGTATCTTGCAAAATTTTTCTTTAGGCCCCAAATGGTATCGCGTAAACTCGAATTTTTCAGTTATAATAGGAGGTGGCCTTTTAAATGAGATGCCAAGAAGCTTGCATCTTCGTTTCTCGTGTATCTCATCATCTGGGTCGATGAACCCGTTTTCGCCTTGCAACTCGAGATAATCGAAATCATTATTCCGAATCGGTATCTTCAAGTTGGTTGAGAATATGTCTGTATTTATCATTGTTTATAGAGTCTTTAGTGTCATCAACTGGTTCTTTATCAGGAACTTCGTTGTTTGGTTGATTTTTACTCATACAACCTTCCCAGATTTTCTTTTTGGTAAACGTGTCAATTTTTCCGTATTTGATTTTGATCCACTCGTCGAATCCGAGATCATCGGCCAAGGCGATTCTGTTCTTCGAAATCATTAGTCGAATTCAAAGGAATTGTCTTCCCTAACTCTCTCGATCTTGCTTCCTCCATCACATTCATACTCAAAAGGGTTGCGGGAGGCCCAAACTGCTTAGTTCTTGGTTTTAATTTGCTCGCACCAATGATTCCTAATTCCTTTGTCATAGTCATCATCGGAAGGAATATCATCGAGGGTTTAATGGTTTTCCTCGAAGAAAGTGTTTCTCATATTTCAGTTCCAAATTCCTGAACAGAGTTGAGTTAATTATCGCATCCCCGAACCTAATGGAATACCAATCACTAAATGATAGATTTCCAAAATCAACGTCGTGTCTCCCAGACTCGTTTAGGCATATCCATACTTAGTTCTTCACATTCCCTCCTCCGTTGCAATAATCACGAAAGGGATTGCACGTAGGCCAAGCGTTAGTGATCTCATCTTCAATGATGAGTAATGGTTTGCAGTAATGCTTGGTGGATGGCCCTTCCACCGTTAATTGAGAACTTGGCTACCCTTTCTTCGTCATTCGAGTAGTCCATCATATCATCATCTTCTATTCTTTTCTTATCAACACCACCATCACGGGTTTTCGAGGATCACATGAGGCCCATGGCTGTAGCATTCTCCGTCATCAATTGCAATACTTTTACACCAATGATTCCTTCTTTTGGGGTTGTTGTTTGTGTTTTGCAAGAATTTGGGTTCTGTAGTAATTACAGGTGTGATTCTGGCGTAACTCACTTTCGCCATCGGTATCTGATTCATTAGAGCACTTGTTGTTGTCGGAGAACACAACCTTACATATAGTAGAGTTGTTTTTTTCTCTTCATTCCTTCTTTGAACCTTGTCGCCAAGCTTTCCAATTAGAGTTTCTAAGTTCTTAAGTGATGTTTCGTGGGAAGTGAGGTTTTTGTATGTGTTATCTTGGAAATTCTTAAGCCATTCTTCTTGCTCCTTTTGCCTCTTGGTAGTGTCTACAAGGTACTTGTTGAGAATCCCTTCCAGGTTAGCTCTTCTCTCATTACGCTCATAATACGGTGGGGGTCCTCCACGAAACCCATTACGATTATCCCCGTAGAAGGTCCTATTCTCCCCGTATTTAGCTTCCTCGATCGTATACTTCTTTTCGTTATTAGGACAGTTTTTCGTAAGGTGTCCTCCTCCACAGCTTTCACATCCCACTTGAATGGCATGACCGGTTTCCCTGACTTTTAGCATATCTCGATGGAGGCTTTCAATTTTACTATCGATTGCTGCAATTCCATCGAAATTTCCACCTTGGTTTCTTTTACTTCCACCGTCGTGCCATTTTTGAGAATGGTCCGCCAATTTTTGAATGGCTTCAATTGCCGTAGTAGGAGTCATATTTGGGATAGGTCCTTGATAAACCATCATCTGTCTCGTAGTTACATTTATTCCTTTGTATAAAATATTGACCTTCTGCTGGTTATCAAGATCATTGGTAGGACACTTGTAAAGAAGATCGTTGTATCTGTCCTAAGCTTGATCTGAGTTTAAATCGTCTTCTTGTTTGAAATTGTGGATCTCAAGAGTTGATTAGAAATCTTTGATGGTGGGCAATATCTTTGGATAAAGTGTTTCTTAAGTAGTGCCCAAGTATTAAGCGCCCGTGAACAATCTTCGATCCATCTTCTTGTTGCTCGATTAGAGTCATAGGGAAGACCACGAGCATATGACATCATGAGACATGCCGGAATGTTGAAAAGGCTAGCGATGTATAGGAAATTTTCAACGTGCTCATATGCGTCTTCGTCCTGTTTCACGAAAAGGGTTAGCGCAAAGCTCCTCATAAATTGGTCTTTAATTTGAAATGAACATCCGCTCCGATTGCGGGTCTTACGAGACCCGGCCCTTGATCGACTCTAGTCAACGCCAAGTATTCCTCAAGAGTGAGGTCATCGATGTTAACCACTTCCATGGTACACGAAAACTTGAAATATGATCTTGAGAAAAGTTTAAATATGAAATGAAAGACTTAATATAAATCCTAATATAGCTCCCGCACGGCGCCAAAAACTTGATGCGAGTTTCTTGACCATGTCTTAATATTTATAGCGTCTCGCTATACCTATGGTCTACCCTAATGCACTAACGGGTAGTGTACCCAGTCGTGTGTAGTGTAGTAAATGGTAAAGCCGAGGTCGTCCCAAGAGCTATGTGTGTCGGATAATTAATAAGTCTAATTGTCACAGAATATAAATGGTTTGATATGGTTTTAATTAATTAAACTACGAATGCAGAATATAAAAGCAATTAAATGGTAGAAAGAAAATCAATAGAGGAATAGTGGTGCTAACCTAGCCAATCCTCCTAAATAGTTATGTCTACGTCTGCCTACTTCCAATTACTTCAGGTGGGGTCAAATTCGAGAGGACAACATTTGGTCAATTTGCCCTAACCTATCGACAAAGATGCCACCACAGAGAAATCAGTAGCACCGTCATAAGTCTGTTGTTCTGGTCCCTAGCGAGTCATTAAGTACCGCTACATGCTAGATTCTAAATAGTGAGTGCCCGTCCGTTAGGAACTTAGACACTTCCCACCAATTCTTAAGTTCATCCAAACGAAAGGTGATCAGTTGGTCAAATCGCACAAGTAGAAAGGGTCGTCAGTTGGTCATATCTTACCCTTCCCGTCCCAGTTCGCTCACCTAGGGTCAGTTGGTCATATCTCCTAGGCAATTGGCCTCTACCGCCATTCAAAACTACCGAACCAGGGGTGACTACCATAGAACTATGCATGCATACACTTAGAAATAATTGTACGGAAGTAAAGGTAAAGGTAAACAAAACTTTTAAGGAATCATAACTAGGCTAGCACCAAAGGGTGCTTAGCCGCTCATATTAATCATGCACATCAATTCAGTATTCAAAGGTACGAAATACATGAATTGAAAGTAAAAGAAATAATAAGCGCTAAAGCTTATCGTAATGGTGTGACTTCTCCTTGGAAACGACTCCGTATGCTTCCCTAGACCTTCCTTGAGTATTTTCCACGTTCTCGGTATTGTGTGTGGAATGGAATGAATAGAAATCTTTGGAATTCATGGGTATTTATAGGCAGTGCGGGTTGCAGGCGTAACAAAAGATGAGTTCGCCAGTAACCTCCGTAAATGCACTAGATCGCTGAGTTACGCGTAACCTTATAAGTGGTTACGCCGTAGTCTTCAATAATCACGGTTACGTCGCAAGTGATGCGGTGATTACGGAGTAAGTATCGGTGACGTGGAACCTCTTTGACCTAATGGAGTTACGTCGTAATCTTTGGAAGGAGTTACTGCAGTAACCTCTTGATGAGTTGGACTTGGTCACACAATAGTTACGGCGTAATGTGAGAGGCGAGTTACGCCGTAACCTCTTCAAAATAGGCATCTTGTAATAAATCCTTAGTAATGTTTCCATTTCCGCGTCTCTTTAGCTCCAATGCTCATAATTTACACGAAAGTGTAAAACAATGGAAAACAAGCGTAAATCCATATAAATGATATAAATAACGAGCATTAACGGGGGAAATTGACACTTAATAATCAGGACTATTTGATGTTATCAATATCTATACCAGATCCAAATCTAAAACCATCTAAATCCTATCCCATGTACAAACCCACACCCACAAACCGAAAGCACCCTCAAAAAAATCACAAGTAGTTTATCTATTACTCCTAATTACATTACACAACTTTCTATCAATTTCTAATTTAAAATCGTTAAAAAATGAGTCAGTTGTTTCTTCCATACGTACCTGTATGTTTTTGCTAACATCTTAGGATCCGTTTGGTTTGTCAAGGGATTTGGATATGGATTTGGATTTAGATTGAGATTAGGATTTGGATTTGGATTTGGATTTGGATTTAGATTTGGATTATTGTTTAAGAAAAAGAATATTAGAGAGAAAATATATAAATGATATAATATTATAATATAAATATGTATAGAAAAGAAAAATAATCATATATAATGTTATAAAATAAATTTCAATTAAAACGAGAGGTTGAAAACAAATTAGGCGTCACTATTTTTGAAAAAGACAATAAATGTCATCAAAGAAGTTTGTAAACCTAGCAAAGTGATTCGGCTTCTTGTATAGAGAATAATTTGCATTTAACCCAATCTTTAGGACCCACTTTTGTATACCAAACAACAAAATTTGTTGTCAAATCCAAAACCTACATCAAAACTATTAACCAAACGCACCCTTACTAAAATCATTGTTAGGATCAGTCAATCGTTAAACATCTTGTCACTAAGTTAATTCTGTTGCTCAATGAACCAAAGTCGTTACTACACTTCCTTTAGACCTTATATTTTCCTTTTCTTATCTTTATTTTCAAATTGTATTCTTTAATCACACAAATTAGTTTTCTATCAATCTAATTGATAAAGGATTCAAAATATAACAAAAGTACATAAACTCACAATAGAATTAGATAAATTAGCTCATTATTCGATTATAAAAGAGTCATATTATGTAAAACCTTAAAACATAATCAAAGAATTTACCTAAAGTTAGAAAGTTGAATTTTGTATAAATAATTTTTTGCGCAAATAACTTTGAAATATAGTGCCTCATTTTGAAGTTTTGTTTTCGGCCACTCTAAAAGTAAAGCCGCTCATGCGTAAAGATTGGGAAGCAATGAAGCATATATACCACTCTACACTATTGGCATGCATCCCATAAACAATCAAACTTCACTTACAATTATAAAGTAGTAGAGTTGATTGCAAAGTGCAAGTAACAATATATGTTTAACCATTTATATATAACTATCTAAGTACTCAAAAGGTCTTTTATGAGCATTAGTTTTGGGATTTTGTTATTCTAAAGAATTGCAATATTATTAACTTAAGGTTGGCGTAGCGGAGCCTTACTTGTGTGAGGCATGAAAGTGACGTGCCATCACCATGACACCCTCTGAAAATCATGTGTGAAGTGGCATGTTTTGCAGTAATCGACACACATGATGACTAAACTAAAAGGAAGGTAAGTATGTGTGTTTTTCAAATTTTAGTAAATGATTGTGTATAACTGAATGGGGAGTGATTGGTTAGGAAGTGTGATTGATGGGATAGTGAGATAAAATTGAAAGATGTGGCACTTAAGTGGCGGTGATTTTGTTTGGTGATGTCTTCAATAAACCTAAGACCTGGCATGATAAGGCCGAATCTTCAGATAAGAAGGACATGTTCTCCTTGTTACGCAGGTCCCCCAAGATGCGTCTAACATGGGCAAATTGCAAAAATCGGTTGTGTGTAAAACCGGGTTGTGAGAGGAAGAAAATGAGGTAAACGGTAAAAAAAAAAAAGTAGCCATTTGGGACTTTTTTTTTTTTATAAAAAAAAAATCCTTCTAATTTTTTGTATCCCTGTAAATACCTCAATTCTCTTTCACTTTTATTAACACTTTCGCACACATCCTTTTATATACACCATACACTTATCATCTAAAACTAATGGATTACAAACAATTTTTTTTACATCCTCGGATTAAGAAGAAGTTAGTCGTATCGAGCTAGACTTTTTAAAAGAAGCCACGACATACTATATGAATTATCAAGCTTTCACTTCTCGAATCCCAAAATCCTTGACACCATGAAACACGATAACTAGACATCGTGATGGTGCTCAGGATCCTCTGATGACCGCTTGCTTCTCTCAAAACTCAATGTATGACGAAAATTATTCTGTAAGCGGTTCCGAATGAGACGGTTGCTATTCACACGCAATGTTTGGGAAACAACTGATAATTCCCCGCATGTTCAACAAAGTAGTGATTGTTTGGGAAGAGTTGACATTTCTCCATTGATGAAGTGTACCTCTGAAATTCGTCAATTGGCATACGACGCCAATACTGATGCTCTAGATGAATATCTGTAAACGGGTGAGAAAACTTCTCGTGATGCTCTCCAACCTTTCTGTAAGGCTATTATGGACTTATATGGAGATGAGATTTTGCGAAGACCTACTTGTACTGAGGTTGAAAATATCTATGCATATCATGAGGAGAAACATGGCGTTCATGGGATGTTAGGAAGAATTGATTGTACAGATTGGTCGTGGGCTAATTACCCAAATGCATATCGTGCTCAGTATTGTAGGGGTGATCACAGGTCACATCCATTTATTTTATTGGAAGCGGTTGCCTTACACGACTTATGGATTTGGTATGCTTTATTTAGTGTGTCCAGGGCGAACATCGACATCAATGTTATACGTCAATCGCCTATTTCAAACAATCTAAAAGACGGGAAAGCACCAGAGGTTCTATGTGTTGCTAACGACGTGCCTTATAAATGGGGATATTATCCTTTTTTGTTTTTTTAGAATGACAAATTTGTATAACCTACACCACCTATCTCACATATCTCCAACGAGACTTGAACCCATAACCTCTAGGTTGATGGGTCACTCACATTCCGCTGGGTCGAAAAGCCTTTGATAAATGGGGATATTATCTTACTGACGGGATATATCTGAAATGCTCTATTCTTGTTAAGTTAATTTCACAACCAGGTGCGAATGATACGAAGTGAATAAGGTATAAACAAGTACATAAAGTAGCAAGAAAATATGTGGAACGAGCTTTTGGCATGCTAAAAAAAAGTACCCTAAAATAAAAATAAAAAAACCCCGAACGCCTGGTAATTCTTAAGAAAATAACGGATATGATATACACATGCGTCAAGTTACATAATATGCTTATAAAAGACAAAGGGATGACAATCTCTCACGTCTTTTATCCAGATGAGCAACATCGTGATGATAATCTCGTACGAACGCATAAAGAAACATTACAAGTTGTTAGCGATTTAGTTAACGAGTAAACTAATCTAAGCATTAAAGCCGATTTAGAGGAACATATTTGACGTCAAACAAATATACACTAATTTGTAGTTTATTTTTATTTGAATTATTATTATAATGTTTTTTATTTGAAAATGAAAAAAAAAGTTGGTGGTGAAATTGGTTGTCTTATTACACTAAGTTAACGGTAAAGCTGGTTATAGAGAGAGAAAGTTGATGTGTCGTTGAGACAACATTAATGAATGCGCTCTTGAGACGTTCTTATTAAATTTGGCCTAAGAATTGAATTATTTTTGTTATAACATACTCAAATAACTAAAGTGGTGGTGGTTTTTATGTTTGATCAGCTTACCCAATACGGTTAAGCTAAACAGTGTAACCGAATATTAATTAGAATCGTGCCATCAATTTCTAAAAGAAACTATTAGACGCTAACGTAAGGGTATCATGAATATCTCTTTGGGATAAAACCAATTGTTTGTTCTTGATATAGGCACAAATCTAAGAACCTTTTTGCTTCTAAGTATTTAGGTTTTTCTGTGTATTTTCTACGTGGATGTGTGTTCATATCTATAGAAAATGTTAGGTTTACAAAGTGATGGTCAATTATCAAATACAAACCTTCTTGAATTATATCAAAAGCTTCGCTGTAAATATTTTTTAAAAATAAAATATAAAAAATATAAACCAACGAAAGCAAATACAAAATTATAAAATCTTCAAAAATAACAAAAACATTTGATAATGAAAAATCCAAAATATTCTTCTACGACATGTCTCTCGTATAATCGATAGTATTTATGTTTCTACAAATGTCATTCAACAATGATACGAAAATGTAAATACGCTTAAGAGAGAGTTAACTAAAACCAAAATTTTTTCCAAACATGTCATTCTTAAACTTCTTTATGACTTGTGTACACATGACAGTGCACCCTCAGACTTTAAATAAAGGAAAATGTTAGGCCAAATGAACATTATATGTTTAATGCACTTATCCTAGCAACAAGAAAATAATTTTTCATGAGTATTATAAGTATAAAAAGATTTCTCAAACTGCTTATCTAAATTTTCTAATTCTTCTTAAACCTTAAGCAAGATTTATTCAAAAACATTCAAACTGATTTCAAAATTTTCAAAATTGTGCTCAAGAAGACTCTTTTATTCAAATATAAAAAGTTCAAAACTCTCAAAAATATTCTTTATTTGAGGGAGTCTTTAAACAATGTTCCAAACTTCATGCAAGTCCATTTTCTCCCTATTAGTTTTTCAAAAACATTGCTTTTAATCAGTTGTTATAAAAAATATAACACATATCCTATTTCTGATTGGGAGAAAATGTGATTGACTTATATGATAAAAAAATTTAATAGACTTTTATAGAGACAAATAATAACTTATGGTTGATTAATAGCCTGCCCTTTTAATTCCACAAGTTGGCGAATCCTTTAATCATCCATGTAACCGTGTCCACCAAAGTCTTGTCTGTTTAGGGTCCATTATTTAATTTCATAAGTGGAACTCTTCTCTCCGTTTTCAAAAACACTTGAAAACATATATGCACATGTGTAGAGGGAGTATTTCTTAAAACCTTTTGAAAAAATCAATAAAAAGAAATGGTTTTATAGCTACGATGTATACCCAACCAACCAAAATCACTATGATGTAAAAGGAGATATAAGGTGATAAGGTTGGGTATAATCCCATGGTCCAGCGAGAGCCGGAGGGACCTACCCAGAGACATTTCTTTTACATCATAGTGATTTTGGTTGGTTGGGTATACATCATAGCTATAAAACCATTTCTTTTTATTGATTTTTTCAAAAGGTTTTAAGAAATACTCCCTCTACACATGTGCATATATGTTTTCAAGTGTTTTTGAAAACGGAGAGAAGAGTTCCACTGAAATTAAATAATGGACCCTAAATGACAAGACTTTGGTGGACACGGTTACATGTATGATTAAAGGATTCGCCAACTTGTGGAATTAAAAGGGCAGGCTATTAATCAACCATAAGTTATTATTTGTCTCTATAAAAGTCTATTAATTTTTTTTATCATATAAGTCAATCACATTTTCTCCCAATCAGAAATAGGATATGTGTTATATTTTTTATAACAACTGATTAAAAGCAATGTTTTTGAAAAACTAATAGGGAGAAAATGGACTTGCATGAAGTTTGGAACATTGTTTAAAGACTCTCCCTCAAATAAAGAATATTTTTGAGAGTTTTGAACTTTTTATATTTGAATAAAAGTCTAGATGTCAAGGAGATGAAAAAAGGATTAATGCTATCATCGTCATGAGTTGTTACAGGAACAATCAAAACAAGGTGATGGTAAGGATGACGTGATATGCATTGAAGATGTTAAAGAATGAAAAAGAAAAGTTATGAAAGGGTTAAAAGAAATGAAAACCCTCCATACACTTAGAGAAGAAACTGGGTCAATACATCTGATATCGATTATCACAAAGATGATATTGAAGACAGACATCATGGACCTTGTGCTGCAATGCACAACACTTCCCCATCTACTCAAGTTTCTCTCAAAAGAATCTTGTTTCATTTCTCTTTGAAATTACACATGTTATCTATCGACTTCTCACTCCGAGAATGTTGGTGTTGAAACAGGAAGCAGTCTGCTCCAGCCTCCGCTCACTATACCAAAACGCACTTATCGAGTCTAGAGCCAATGAGATTCAATTATATAATCTCCATAGGACACTAATTCCAAATATATACACTTGTTGTTCACAAATAAGAACACAAGTTGTAAAAGAGTCCTTCGTCGATCTTAGTAATCATGCCAAAGTATTCATAGTGGTAATTATGTAGTGTTCCATGATTATTGAACGAAAAAGTTCCCCGTGTCAACATCAAACATTAGTGAAAGTGGGTCTCCTAGTTAATCCTTTATAGATTAAGCATGGTGTGACTGGTAATCTACGTGAACCAGGTTATGGTGGTAACTTTGCTTCAAACGGTCTACAATTATGGAGTGATGACTTATGTATACTCTAGCGGATCACCTAAATTGTCGTAAGCTTATTGAGGAATCAAATTCAGGCAACCGGGGGTAATCCTTATGGATTATCTGGCACTTAGAGCTAGAATCCATACCAAGGAGATTCCTTTCATGAATCAATTCATGATAACGTAAGTCTATACATGGATTTATCCAACGTACTGATATTGGTATTTAACGGGACTCGAAGGTTAATTCTACCCAACTAAGACGAAATAAAATCAAGAGGTTTCATCAGTAAAACAATTGTAGTGGAATACTTTGGTAAATAAAGTCCACGAGGATCAATTAGCCGGACTCTATTATTTTTACCTTTTTTCTGTGACAGGTACCGATGAATTTCACTGCTCCTGATCTACCACAATAAGCAACCCAACATCTTCAAACTCCACATAATTATACTCACATGATCTATCCTCAATAAGTTCGGGACACAGTAAAACAAGACAAAGAGCTACATCAAATTCAAGAATGTCATGGACAAGTTTAAATAAGAAATGAGGAAAGCCATAAGTGTAAAGATTAACGTGTGGAGACCTGCAAGTATGAGTATGTGATTTAGGGAAACCAATTATAGTGTAGAAAAACTCAAAAGTATTAGGTTTGAATCCCCGGATCGTTCCTAGCGAAGGATGAATGAAGTTTAAAACTCACGTCGCGTTATTCGGGATTTGAATAGTGAATTTGGGATAATTTTGATTTCTAAACTACGGGGCAAGAAATAATAATGAAACGTAATTAAAATAATTAATTCTAATGTGCAAACAAGAAATTATAACTAAATATGTAAATTAAGCAAAAACGTAAATACGATAATACTAAAACGTACTCTAAAATGAAATCTAAACCAAATTAACCTCTAAAAGAGAACTAAAATTTTTCTACGGCTAAAAATGATGTTTAAAAATTATCTAAAATTTAAAACTAATTTTTTTTTGGTTTTTCTAAATTTTATTTGAATTAAAAACTATTTTTTTGTATTTTTAAATTGATTTAAAAAGCAAGATAATATGAAAATGTGCAAGAAAATTACAAAATTATTTTTCAAAAATCTAAATAAACTAAAAATTATTTTTAAAACTGAAATTATATTTTTTAGACTTTTTCTCTATTTATTATGAATTAAAAGCTATTAAAAACTAATTTAATTCTAGAAAAATAGTAAATGACTATGGAAAATTATGAAAAATTACAGATAAATCATAAATGATATTGAGAATCTATAAAAAATATGAGGGACAGCTTATCACACCTAAATAAGCTCTTTGGGCTAAATCTGTTTCAAATAAGCATTTTAAAATAAGCACTTAAGCACTACAAGCTACCAAAAGGCCACAAGTGGAAAGGTATTTTTGGTTGATTGGGTATAAATGGATATGGGGGTATGTTTTGCGATTATTGGAAAGATGAGGGACCAGAAATTCTCCAAATACGATCCAAGCTTCCAAAAATCGTCCTTTGAGCATTCAAATCTTCAAATTCACTCAATTTGATTTCCCGGCTTCAACTTTTGTACTCTCTTCCTTCTCGTGCTCGGTTTTTGTCTAATTTGTCTTTCTTTTGTCTGTTTTGAGATATCCGGACCTGCACATGCACAAACTCAATAAATATACAAATGTTAAGCATTATTGACTGATTTCCATTAATTTTGGGCATGTTTTGATCAAGAAAAGGTATGTGTTTTCGCACATACCAAAATCCCCCAAACTAACATATTACCGTGTCCTCACGCAATGTCATCAACTCACGTTTCTAAAACCAAGGATTCCAACCTTTTTCTAATAAATTTATGAAAAGTAGCAAAGATTACTCAAAAGAGATCAAGAAACCTCAATTCTAAAAACGCCCCATTTACCTTTTATTTCACATATAGATATAACGATTGAGCACTTTCCAATTATGAGTGACAGTTTGTTGAACTTTCATGTCGATTAATAACTCCCACATTTTTCAAAAGACATTTTTAGGATCACGGAGTAGGAAACACAACTCAACGAGAAGTGACCATACGGATAGAATTCATCATCCCTAATTTTTCACGAGTTCCCAAACTAAGCGTAAAATCGAAATCATTGCTAAATATGACTTTAGATGCTAACACTACCCATGGAAGTTACTTTTGTGATTACCTCTTGCTCCCATTTTCTTAATTTCCTCTATTTATTTTATATTTGTTGAGAAATGAATTATTTCATATTTTCTAGTTTCGATAAGATTTTCGGCCGATAAAGATATGAAATTCAGACGTTAAGTAGTTTTCCATCTTCTCTCAAGAACCGTTGTCTTAAAAATGAGGTCCACATCAAGGAAATTTTATTCACTTATAATTTTGACTTTTTTTCATTTTTCCATCATTTTTTTGCACTTATACTTTATATTATTTACATGAGCTATGAACCACGGAGCTTCATGGGATAATTCCAAGACCTTACACCTTCCAGAATAAAGGATCCAAGGGCCGTTACGACGGAGAATTCCAAGACTCTAGGCGTTCATGAAATGAGGATCCAAGGATGTTAGGCCAAGACCTCGCACAATTCCGGCTAAAGGTCCAGTAGGCGTAAGAGGTAGCCAAGACCTAGCGCCTTCGAAATAAGGATCCAAGGTCCGATCTCGAACATGACTCATAACTTACTTATTACTTATTACTTATTCATTACGAGACCTTGATGTGTACCCAATTTTTAAAACAAGGATTCTTTTAAGAAGATAAGGAACTAATTATCGCCAAAACCTAACATCTTTAATTATTTTTACACAAATATGGGGTTAGACAATTTTGTGGGAGCAAAAAGCCACAAGTAACTTCGATGAGCTCTAAAGAGAACCAACTACTCCACGCTTAGCATCTAAACTCACAAATAACTCTATCATTTCTCGATCTTCGCAAATTTAAAATCTCAAATAATGAGATCCGTGAATGCTTAGCCGATAATTTAATTATCTATGGTTAAGGGAACAAGCTAGGGCTCAACACGCCTGGTGAGCTAGAGCTCTAAAGAGAACCAACTACTCCACGCTTAGCATCTAAACTCACAAACAACTCTATCATTTCTCGATCTTCGCAAATTTAAAATCTCAAATAATGAGATCCGTGAATGCTTAGCCGATAATTTAATTATCTATGGTTAAGGGAACAAGCTAGGGCTCAACACGCATGGTCAAGTCAAAATTCTATTCCTACTCTCACCAGCGGAAAGTCAACAAGGTGTCAAAACATATACATCATTTTGCAAATGCTTCGTCAAATAATCTCAAGTCTTGCATTTTTAAAGTCACTTATTAGAAACTAGCAAAATCTTTCAAAGCTTCGCATATTTAAAATCACTTAGGGAAGCTTGCAAATTCTTGGCCTTGTGAGCTAGAATCGCATTTTATAGCCTCTTGTCTAAGGAATTAGCAAATACTTTTTCAAGAAAACGCATATTTAAAGTAACTTCTAAGAGACTCGCAAAGACTTTACAATCATAAAACTAGCAAAAGCTTACAAAAAAATTTAAATTTTTGCACAATTTTTCAGTTTATTAAGGAAAAACGGGGTTGCGAGAGTGTAAGGCAAAAAACAAGCAAGTGTAGTCAAATAAAATCGAAGATTACCCCCAAACTAAAACGAAACATTGTCCTCAATGTTTAAAGGCAAGGGTAAAACGGAAATCTAAAAGCCGTTTATTAAGTATGCTAGAAGATAAATGTTAGTCGATAAGATTTCGGATATCGGATTTCCATCAGCATCGATCATGAAACTTGAGTGGAGAAAAGACAAACATCGAGCACGAGAGTCTTCATATCAGGAAATCCTAGACAAAAAAAATCACAAACAACCAAACACGAGAAATAGAAGAGGCTAACCCCTTCACATCACTTATTATAGAAAATAGAAAGAAGATAGAGGATAAGCATGGGGTGCCTCCCATGAAGCGCTACTGTTTTTGTTGCACGATTCGCTAGCCTGACTCGTCCCCGAATTCATTTGTCTTGGGGAAGAAAATGGTAAAGATACCAGGATCAAAGATGGTATCCTCACTCCGGAGGAAAAGAGAATGGGTGGGTTGGGTGGGGAAAATGTCGGGCATAAGCACACAAAGTCCAGAAATATCTCCCCCCAAACTCATCTTAGTCATATCATGAAAGAATAATCCATCATCTGGTGGTTTAGCGGGAGGACGACGAGATGATGGATAGAAATGAGACGACTTCATAGAGGACGAGATTCCATGGTACAGAGAAATGCTACTTGAAGGCTCAACAATGAAGGCATCCAACATAGGATCCTTTTTCCGGATAACTTTGGTAATATGAAGTTCATCTATGACGAGTATCCCAGGGTTAAAAATCTTATCCTCGGAGAGGAATGAAATCAAAGTATCATCTACGGGAAAATCATCACAAGAAGAGGAATCACTCTCAGATAAAAAATTTTGTAGGACATCTGGGTTAACAAGCTCATCAATAGAAGTTTTCACTTTCTTTTCTTTCTTAGGATAAAATGGATCATCATATTCTAGTTCTTCCAAAAGATCATTCTCTGAAGGAATCGAGTCTGTGGGAGCGAGTTCATTGGCGAACTCCGTGAAATAAATTGACGGATCTCGATTCAATAAATATTCAATTTCTCGTAAATCGGCTTTAAAATCAAAGACGTCGTTCTCACTTCCGGGTGGAAGAGGATCAATGCGAGCGAGTTCATCGGCGAACTCCTCGAGAAGTAAATCGATAGAAGAATCCTTGAGCTCGGGCTCTGGAGGATTAGTAGACGGCTCGAATTTTTCAATAACTTTACTTTCTTTTTCTTCCAGAGGGAGTGACGAGTCCATATTAAGCATTTCTTCAATTAAACGAATATCTCCCTCCGGATCCCAATCGGCAAAATCAATATTCGGTGAAATTAAATCTCTTTTCAAATAAGCCTCAATCTCTTCCATGATGGAATCACAACTCTCAAACGGAGTGAGAGAAGAGGAAGAATCAGAAATAATTTGTTTAGAAGAAGGTTCCATAATTTCAGAAGAAGGAATGGGATTGCCACTCAAAGAAAGCTCGACTTTCTTAGGAATAAGATCAATACAATAAATAGAAAGCGGAGGTGGGACAAGTGGTGTGCTCTGAGAGCTAGCAGTTTCTACCACTTCCGTCGTAGTCTCCATTTCTTATTTATTTTTTCGCTCACCACATATAGTCGACAAACTCTTAACCGTAAATTGTGAAAGACTCGGATCAATTCCAGACGGTTTAGGCTCAAATTTTTGGACAGCCGTAGGTTGGATGTTTTTGGTACTTCCGTTATTAGTAGGATTTACCGGGTCCTTTGTCACATTGGTGTCACTAATTTTGGCCACATCACATTGGTTTGAATGTGACAGCTTCTTTACCCACTCTTAAAGTGATCTATACTTCATACACATCAATCAACGCATGGCCCGTCCTTAAGAAACACCTTCCGAGAATGAGGGGTACTCGAGGATCGACATCGAAATCGACTACAACAAAATTAGCGGGGAAATCGAACTTCCCCACTTTCACAAAAACATCATCGGCTATACCGATTGGGCGAGTCGTAGAACGATCGACTGGCTCGAGGGTCATACACATTGGGGAAAGTTCGGGAAACGAAAGCTTCTTGTAAATCAATAACGGCATCAAATTGATACTCGCGCCAAGATCGGCCAAGGCGGAGCACTGAACAATTCCTTGAAAATCACAAGGAATGATAAACTTATCGGGGTCGTAAGATATTAGTTTTCACATACACATCAAACCATAACACAAAGTGGCGTATGAATGGAATTCTAGAGAGAAAGTTAGAGGTTTAGGGAACTTAGTGAGAGAAAGTGAAAGATATTATTATGAGCTCCAACTCTCTACCTTGGGAGGTAGAGTATTTATAGTCTTACATAAAGCGCCACACATCGGGCATGGATCGGGCATCGATGGGTAAAGACCGTCCGTCCTCCACGGTGTTACTTAACTAAATACTACTTAACTTAAAGAACTACGACTACGAGCTTTCTAACGATTACATATACTTGAGGTGACCGACTCTTTAATACACGGAATTTCTAATTCCTAACAATCTCCCAAAGGAGGTCACCTCAATCATGTACCAAAATTACATAGAATACAAATAGATATTACATTAAAAATTGTTCTTGCATTCTTGATGTAGTCCTTTGCTCCTAAGCTCGTAGTCATTGATTCTTCACATTGCATGTTTGGTTACTCCAAGTGGAGGTCTTTCTTGATCCACGTGATAATAATTTTGAGCCGACTTTTGAGATCATCGACAATCAAAAATCTACGAGACATCCATTGTGGTGTTGGTATTATGTGATGTTGTGACTTTCGGACCGACATGCTCACATTACGGATCATGATATCTTCTCATCGAGTAGCGGAAGCTTTTGTTGATTCATGATATTGGCGGCGTAGCGAAGCATGGAGTGAAAATATCGAGTCATTGATGCACTAATCATGATTTCTTTTGAGATGAATGTGTTAAGTGAGCATGCGGCTATGGATTGACCGCTTCATTACGATCATTACAAAGCGTGGGGCGTACACGCATACAGCAGTTAGCAATAAAGCGCACAAAAGTGTCTTTGATCACTTCGTTGAATTGAGTACCGCCCACGGTTCCCGTTGATCGATTACAAATCTTGCTGTGATCGGTATAATTCGAAGAATTTCCTTGACGGGGTTTCGCGGTTGCTCTAGTTGTTCTCAAACCGGACGTCTCAAAGAAGACAACACGGAGTGAGTGAACCGTAATTTAAGTTCAGCGATTGATGAAAAGATATTTGAAAAACAATCGTGTATTGCTCAATAGAAATTGTTTTGCAATACAACGAAGGTTTTATTGAAAATCAATTATCAATCATAAAACACCTTTTGATTTGAAAAATTAGTACACGGTCGATGTGCTAAAGAAAAGAGTTTTTAAGCACAAAGACCGGTTTTCAAAGGTATCCGTCAATCCATAACTTTGAACGAGATTGATTCAAGAGATTGAATCGCCCCATTGTTTACATTCGGTTGTCACATGGTTGATCTATATAATAGATCTCACATGCCACCTACCGAGGAGCTTGTTTGATGTTGGCTCGAAGGCTTTCCATCTTCATTGTGAATATGTATACACATCACTCGGATGTTACGGCAATACCACAAGGATAATCGTGGGACTCAAGATATAATCTCTCTTTCCACATTGTGTGAAGCAGAGAGTCTTCATTGAAAGTGTCCTAATGAGATTTATTGATGATCTCGTGGCTCTAGACTCAATTTGTGCATATTTGGATCTGTGCGGAGACTAGGGAGAGGTCTCCTTCTTCAATATCAACAATCTCTAAGAAAGTCGATAGATAATGTCGGTTCCCGTGAGAATGAAACAAGTCCTTTTAAGAGGAACTTGAGTGGTTTGGAAAGTTGAAGTGCGGTCGTCCTTTGGGTCCATGACGTCTTGTCTTCAATACCGATGTTACCATCGGTAGCATATGAATTGAACCGGTTTACGCCCTAAGGTTGAATAAATGGAGGCTATTTGTTTTCACCCTTTTCTCATTCAATTCTTTTAATTCTTCAACCCCTTGATTGCTTACGAGACTTCATAGCAAGAACCTTGTTGGGTTTGTTCCGATACTTGCTCGGTCTCGATCCGCACTCTTCCCATATCTCACTTTTCTCCTTTTATCATCATACCTAAGGACTTCTACACTAACTAGTGGATTGTCCTGGGTAGATCCCTCCGGTTACGGCGGATCATGGGAACCAATACCTAACCTTATCATCCTTATATCACCGTACATAAAGTAAAGTTGGTCGGTCTATTTGGTATTGTTCATACGCCATTGGAACCAATTGAAAACCATTTGAAAATCAATCCGGATACTTGTGATATATTATCAAAACATTTTGTACACGAATTGTTTTGATATTTTTAGAATAAGTGCTCCCCTCAACATGTGCATCAAATGTTTGAAATCGTTTTGCACACGGAGGCAAGAGGAAGAATTTACTTCTTTGATTACCATTTTCTAAAGATATCAACATCACTTCCTTGATCAAATCAAGAAGATAAAGCATTTCGGGAAGGATGAGGTTTTCATAAGTTTGCTCCCCTCAATATGTGCCTCGAGATTTGAAAAGAGTTTTGCACATACTAGAGGAACTGCACATTGAGATAAGTTGATCACGTTTCAAATCATAGGTTTAAGATAGATGCTCCCCTCAACATGTGCATGGAAAATTTGAAATCGTTTGTCACATGTGGGAAGGATAGCATGTACATCCTTATAAAACCATTTACCGAATTATCGGTTTAAATCCAATTTAAATCACACATTCTCCCCGATCACAATTATCAAATCATTTGAGATTTGTGATCTCTTATTGATTAAATTGATTTTGAAAGCTTTTAGGGGAATTGTGACTTGATTATGAAAGCGTTTTAAGCGATAAGGATCGGATTTTAAGACTTTAAACTCCATTGATAAAACATGCATGTACATCTTTTGAAAACAATTTAATGCCAAATAACTTTTTAATTTAATTGAAATCATTCTCCCCTCAATCAATGACATAGGTTGTTGATTGAGAGATAGAGATTTTGACAAATAAGTCGATGATTATCAAAAATAGGGACGAGTTATTTTTCAAAGCGATTAGTTTTCGCGAGATAAATGTTTATAGAATCGAGCATTGAATTTATGGAAAAACATGATAAAGTATGGCTCTGTTCTTTCTTTGAAAAGCGGATTCTTGCTGAAATGACGATAAGCCATTTGTTTCTCTTTCTCCCAAAAAATTTTTTTTTTTTTTTTTTTTTTTTTTTTTTTAAGAATTGAACAACATCTAAAGTCCGTGTCATTCTTTGAATGACAGCACAAAACCGTAGATATTGTCGAACCGATAAAAACATGACAAATTGACAATATTTTTGAAGATTTTTGAATTTTTGATTTTATGGATTTTGAAAGTTTTATAATTTTGTATTTTGTTTTTCGAATAAATATTTACAAGAGATAGATGAAGAAACCTTTACTCCTCGTCTTCCTCCACGAAGGCGTTTGAGTGTTTACGGTTGAAGGCTTTTCAAGCCAAGTCGTGGAAGAATAAACTCAAAGCGTTCTCTTGGAAGAGCTTTGGTGAAGATGTACGCTAGCGGTATTCGAGACCTCACAAAATAGAGTTCCACCACACCTTTTCCACTTGTTCCACGATGAAATGATGTCGAATGTCGATATGCTTTGCTCTTGAGTGTTGAGCGTTGTTGCATGAGAGAGCAATAGCACTTTATTATCACGATGCGAGAGGATTTTGTTGAATTCAAAGCCATAGTCGGATAATTGAGATCTCATCCATAAGATTTGAGCACAACAAGATGACATGGCTATGTATTCACCTCTGTAGAGAAATAGAAGTACTCATTTGCTTCTTTGAAGACCGACTCACAAGCTTATCACCCAAAAGCGAGCACCTCGGATGTACTTGACGAGTATCTTGACACCTGCATGATCGGCATCATGCATAGGTTATTAGTGACATACCGGTGTCCTTGGTGCAGAGACCCATATTGATGGTTCCTTGGAGATACCGAAAGACCCGTTTAACCGCTTCAAGGTGCTTTTTAGTAGGCTTAGCACGGTATCTAGCACACATGCAAGCAATGAACAAGATGTCGGTCTACTAGCGTGAGGTACATCGGGGATCCAATCATACTACGATATTTCGTTTGGTCAATCATGATCCACAGTGGTCCTCATCTAGTTTGGTTCGATCAATCATGGGAGTGTCGGCGGTCACTTGAATCAAATCCAAATTTCTTTAAGATCTCGGTTGCATATTTAGATTGATTTATGAAAATGCCTCGGGACTTTGTGAAATTTGTAATCCCAAGAAAATGACATTTGTCCCATCATTGACATTTGAAATTTTGAACTCATTTCATTTGAAAAATGGTCACATTCATTGGGGTCGATCGAGGCAAAGATAATATCATCAACATAAATTTGAACATGAATTAAATGTTTGCACGACTTCACGGTGAACAATGTTGGATCAATGCTCCTTTGCTAAATCCGGTAGATAGAAGAAACTTTGTGATGTATCATACCATGCCCTTGGAGCTTGCTTTAAACCGTAAAGAGCCTTCTTCAAGCGATAAGCGTGAGTAGGATGCTCTTGATTCACAAATCCTTGGGTTGGGCGGCGTGAGCGACTTCTTTAAGATCTCCGTTCGAAATGCCGTCTTTACATCCATCGATAGACTACCATGTTCTTACTAGCGACATTAGCCAAAAGATTACGATTGCCTCGATTCGAACAAGCTGGAGCAAAAGATTCTTCAAAGTCAATACCCTCCTCTTGGCGGTATCCTTTAGCAACTAATCGAGCCTTGTTCTTCAACACATCACCATGCTCATCAAGTTTCACTTTGAAGATCCATTTAAGAGCAATAATCATAGCACGATCTGGGCGGTACTAACTCCCATACATCAAGTCGATCAAACTCATGAATTTCATCTTGCATGGCATTGAACCACTATCTTCATTCATGGCGGTTTAACATCTTTTGGTTCGATCTTAGATAGTACGGAGTTGAAGAAGCACCATAAGGCATCGGTTGCAAGTTGTTTCCGTGTTGATACGGGGACGAGAGGATTTCCAATGATGTTGTCTAGTGGATGATCGTGAGTCCATTTTCTAAGGTGTTCATGTGGCGGTTGTTGAGGGGCCGAGGTAGCAGTCGATGTCTCTGAAGAAGATGGTTACGATGATGATTCGAGGAGCAAATATGTTTTCAAATGGAGCATCTTGAGGAGTAGCAAAGGATTAACTTCATCATTGATGCGAAGCAGTTCCATGATGTACATTTGAAGAATGATGATTTGTTGATGAGACGGAAGGATCGGCGATGGCGCTTCTTGACTTAAAGATATTGAGGCGAGGATTGACTTCATTCACGGGAATATGAGCGACCTCTGTTGTAGGGATCAACACCTCATTAGTACTTGGATCATAAAGTTCATCAAACATAGGATCAAACAATTTCTTTAAATCATCTTGGATGGAGGTACATATGGAGTTTCTTGAGAGGAGTTTGGAACAAGGGATGAACCAATGGGATTTGTTTTGAAGTGAGGGTCTGAGCTGGGTGTCCGAGAGCCATTTGACCGGTCGACTCATCAAGCGTAACGTGAATTGTTTCCATGATATTTCGGGTTCTTTTGTTGTAGATTCGGTATCCCTTTTGTTTGGTGCATATCCTACAAATACTCCAATGTCGACTTTAGCCCTAAGTTTGCCTAAGTCTTGACCCTCATTAGTTGGATAACACAATGCACCAAACACACGAAGGAAAGAGATTAGGTTTTCTGTTGTGGACAAGTTCATATGGAGTTTTCCATGAGCAGTGTGAATCGAGGAGCGATTTTGTGTGTAGCATGCGGTGGCAATTGCTTGACCCGGAGAAACATTGGAACCTTTGAGTAAATCGGCATTGTTCTAGCGGCTTCAACAAGAGTACGATTTAGTCTTTCAACTACACCGTTACATTGAGGAGTTCGTGGAACACTTCTTTGATGGTGATTCCAACGCTTTCATAGAATTCACTAAGTTGTTTGTTGACAAACTCGGTTCCATTATGCATTACGATAATTACGGCGGTTTTGTTAAGTCGAACTGCATTTGTTTGATGAGTTTGATGATGATATCGGGAGTTTCATCCTTTGTCCTTAAGAACTTGACCCGGTGAACCTAGGTAATCATCAACCACAACTAACACATATTTCTTTCAAAGATATTACGCACCTCATTGGTCCACATAAATCCATATGAATCATATGAAGAACTTACGTGACGAGTTAGTAGGTTTGGGTTTATGGGCATACTTCTTGCTTTTTCCCAATTGACATCTTGAACAAAGATGATCCTTTTCGTACTTGAGTCTAGGTAAACCTACAACTAAGTCCTTTACGGTGAGATCATTGATGGTGCGAAGTTCGGTGATTGAGGCGATGATGCCATAACCATGACTTTGTTTTAGAAGCCTTTGACGACAAGCAAATTGGAGAAGACTTCATCATATCTTCGATGGAGATGGTGTATAGATTTGAACCACGCGAACCTCTTAAAGTTCCTTACCATCAAGTTCTCTAACGAAGCGGTATGTTTTACGAAGGCTACTTCTAGATCCGAATCGCGAAATTGACCAACAGAGAACAAGTTGTGACCAAGACCTTCTACATAGTAAACTACGGAGATAACACTTTTGCCAACAACATAGTCTCCATAACCCATAATAGCACCGAAATGATCATTCCCGATCTAACGGTCCGATGAATTTGCTCACGAAGTTCATGAGCCGTGACCGGTCGCCGATCATATGCTTGGAGCGACTGAGTCCGGTACCACGAGCGATTTGAGCGATCTGCGGTTGAACACGAGACAAGAATGGATAAGCGGATAATTGGGATCCCCATGCAAGAATGGGTTCCATTTGGTTAGTAACAATGGTTGGAACACCCGCATCGAAATAGAAGCATTCATATCGGAAAATGAGGCAATGGAATCATTGTGAATAGATGCGATACTAGTGTCTATATTAGCCACATTCACGGTGTGCTCACTTCTTAAGGAATAGTTCTACGGTGGGCATCCATTTTCTAGTGGGCATTATCGATTAGTCTTATGACCAACGGTATCCAATAATAGCCTATTTTCTTGAATGTTCTTCTGTGGGTTTCCTTTGTTTTCTAACTTTCTTTCGTTTTGCCTTTTAGCCTTCTTAGCATGAATTTTAGCATTAACAATATTAGCTGGACAATTAACATCATTAGGCGAACATTAACACCACATTCATGATTAGAAAGCGAATTCAAGCGGACATCAATACAAGGTTTGCAAATAGTATCGAATTGAATTAATTACGATGCGCCTATGGCTAATACTAGAATCAACACGATTCGTTTTATTCGGTTCAAACTTAAAGTTCCTAGATTGTTCTTCTACTCTTTTCGGTGCACATTCTTAGCTTGCGAGGTCCTATCATTCCTTGTATTGTCTTGAGACTTTGACTGCTCCCTTTAATGTCATGATTACTCTGTAGAGGAATGGGAACATTAGTTGGTTTTACTACTCTTTGCATCACTGTTTAGATGTCTTTGGGATCTGAACTACATGCAGAGCACACTAAGGTTCACTTTCTTAAAACTAGAATCTTGAAATTTGTACTCCTAGAAGGCACACTTGAGTTCTCTTTCTTAGCATTGTGGATCTGGAATCGAACTACTTAAAAGCACACTACGTTCATATTCAAAACATTGGGAATCGAATGAATATCATACTTGGCATTAGGCATCGAGCATGGAATCAAAGGATTAACTCTCTCACCTAATGACTTTGGGCATATTGTGATCAAGCATTCTAAGATTTCTTGAGATCGTTTGGCATATAAGCATGCATGTCCAATTGCATTATCATGAGGTTTCTCTAACTTATCCTCTTCAACAATCTCACGCGAGACATTCTAGGCAATCCTTAAGGGATGAGAAGTATGTTTGAGCAACAAGTTTGTTGTTCACGAGATGAGGAGGACATATTTCACTGACAAAAGCATATTTATTACAAGAGTGAACCTTTGATACACCATTCTCCCCATTGGTCATAGGCATTTTCCTTTTACGACTCTTGATTCTCAATTTCCTTTTGCAATGAAGCTATTTGTTCGTTATTTTTATTCTGAGTGACCTTTATTGATTCAAATAACTCATTGAAATGACGTTTAACTTTTCATTTTCTTCTAGAAAGCTTTCATTTTCTTTTGTAATGCATTTACTAGGTTTTGAAGATGAAACGTTTGAGAATTCGAGAGTCTAAAGGAGGAGGCATTTGGGAGCTGTCATATTGTTCGTTTGACCCTTTAATTGAGAGATTTGGGCTTTCAACTTTACGATCGTGTTGCAATGAGCTTGAATCATTCATCACGTTTGTTAATTTGAAAAGCGCATCAAACTCGGAGCATCGAGGATGTCTTGATATTTGAAGTTTTGACATTTTCTTTAAGATGTTGATATTTTAGTTGTAAATTAAAATGCTCAACTTCTAGTTTAGAAAAATGTTTAACCAAATTGTCGTGATCATCGGTTCAATTTTCTCGTTTAGTTTAGAATTAGTTTTTCAAGCTCAATGACACGATCATGGGAGACTTTCGAGACAGCAGATAGTTCATGAAATTGGGAAGCATTAATAGAGCAATTTGAGCGATGAAAAACATATCTTGAGCAACACATTCGATAATAAGAGTCTCATTTAATGTATGCAAGTTCTTCCTCTCAATCTCATTATATTTTAGTGCGCTCATAGTCACTAACTTCAACTATCATTGCATCAAATTCCTTTTCCATTCCCTTAATATCGGTTTCTATCCCTTTTAAGACTCTCAAAGTGATCTTTTAGAAGTTTAAAGAAAGGCATGACCTCGATTAAATAACATTCTTTCATTTGCTCAAAACCCTTTCTCCTTGATTATACCGATGGGTGTGATCCTTTTCTTGCAAGTTTTCTCAAAATCAACAAATAGTTGAAATATAACATATTGGCTAATTAAGGTCTTGCTTTTAGTGGCAATTGTTCTCGGAACAAGATGCATTGGTGTATTAGGAGGATACACGATCGCTCTAGGCATTTTCAAAGGGAGGTTTGTTTCAACAATATTTTCGACTTTACCTTATCTAAATCCATTTTCGAGAAAACTTGTTGAGGAGTCAACAATGTCGAGGCTTAAACTTGTTCAAGGAAATCCAGTTTTCCTTCTTGTAGTCATGAGGAGTGATAATTACTTTTTCTCTTTGCATTTAGGATCATTTAGTTTCTTATTCATCTTCTCCTAGTGATTTCATCTAGTTTCTTATCATCCTCGGTGCACTCAACGCAACTAGGTTTTGTCTAGGTTTAAGAATCTCATTGCCATCATAGATCACACTTTGAGTGCTTTTGCTATCTTTCCGTACTCGGGGTTGGGTTTATCTATAATGGGAACACTATGCTTATCGCTTAGAACTCTATGCTTAGTGATCATGTGAGCGATCGAATGGTGTTTCCTTGTATGTACAACTTGTTTTCAAGTTTGTTTTCAAAGTTTTCAGATTAGAAAAGTCTCTCAAGAGTTTTGATTCCTTTGCATTAAATTCTTGCTTAAGCATTTTCACATTTTCTTGAAGTTCTTGTTTTGCTTAGCGTTTTAGAAAGCTTTTCTTGCAAGGAATTTAACTCTTGTTTCAATACTTCTTCTCTAAAATTACTTTTCTAATGATTGTATGCGCACTTGGTCATCCATTTCACCTCACGGTGGTCAACTCAAATTTTGCGTTGTTCATAAATAGCAACACGTTCTTTATAGGCATTTAGTTCGAAATTACGGAATCATCGAGGCACATGCGGTGTATTCATCAAAAACATAGTCATTGTTGATGCGGAAGATGCATCACTTGGTACAACTTCACTTTCACTTTGTTTCACATATTGATCATATGGGACAATATCGATATTACCCATATTTTCAACATTTGATTCAATAGTTTCGATTGATAGTACTTTGTCATGCATCATTGCACATCGACATCATCGTATAGTTTTAATACCTCGAGATGAGTTTGTCTTTGGATGAGCCGGTTTGTGGTGAAGAAGAGACCTTGGGAGAAACCATTGGAGAAATGCTAGCCATAAAAATTGTGTGTGCGATGGGTCCATCATCCACATCAGTCGTATGCATCACAATCGGCGACTTGAAAGGCATTCGATGATTGTGACCTATCTCACGAATAAATTGCTCATCCACATCGCATCATAGGTCTTGGCATTGCCCTCGGCTAGAAACAACAATTCCTCTTCATCAGCGGCACCATTATCACGAGCTTGTACAAGCGACATCTTATCTCTGAAATAATCGGCGTGCATGGGCGCTTTGGAGATGTGCGGTTCCTTGCAATGTGTCCTCACCACCACGGTTATAACATTTGATCGGCTTAGCTTGACCTTGATTACCATTCCTTCCTCGATTACGATTACCAACATAACCTCTACCGACTCCACCTCTTCCCGATCATCTTGTCTTTCTGAGCTGGTTGCACCACGATCCTCCCATCTTTAACGATAGCTTGATTGTGTGGGTTAGATCTTTGTTACGAGGTTGTTGTTGGTTTGTGGGAGAGAATTCATGTTTTGACTAATCGGAAGAGCTAGTTGATTAATGAAGTTACCAGCGTGTGCATCGGCATCGACTTGTTTGAACATAGGATCGGGAATGAGTTTGTGATTACCATTACCCAAGGGTATGACTTGTGAGGCTTTGGTTGTGATTCCGATGTTTGAGTAGAAGGCGGTTGAGTCATTAGGCGAGCTTGACTCTCCACAGTTGGTTTTAAAGCGATTAAGAATCATTTTTCAAACATAGCATGTCTCTCATTACGAAGGAGGAAGGCATAGAGTTGCTCATAGTTTGTATTCTTCAATCCTTTAGTGAGCTTCACGGAGGTGACAAACTTGTGCCATTCGGGATTCATGTTGTTCACAAATTTTGAGTTCGGTGAATGTTAGGCATAGTCATTCGATGTTCCTCATATCATTCACCAACTTATGAAATCTCACATAGTACTCATAGACACTCTCATCGGTTTCATCTTGAAGTGTTCAAATTAGTCATAGAGTTGTGATTCTCTGTCTTCCATAGTTAATTGAACACACGAGAGAAGCATCTTGACATTATCCCATCTTGCCTTTGCTTGGTGTTGTGATTGATCGACTTGTAGATGTCTTTAGGAAGACCTTGAAGAACAATGTTAGAAGCCACGATATCGCATCGAATCTCTTTTCTCCTTATCATCAAGCTCATCATACATTTTAGGTGCATCCATTCCGTAAATAGGAGTTCCATCTTCATTAGTATCAAGTATATCTCTAGTCGTCTCAACTCGATCGGTCCTTCATCAATGGATTTGAATGTTGACACCATTTTCCTTTCCAAGGCAGTACAATCGATTCGTTGAGCCCAAGAGTCGTAGTCGATTCATCAAGCATGGGTGGGCAGTATCTGAACCATTGCTTGAACATCCTCGACAGCGATGGAGATGATGGTAGAAGCGTTGGTAGACATGTTAACAGTTATACGGGATTTTATAACTCTATGATTAAACGGGAAATAGATTCTTTCACGGTTTTACTAAATCAAGAAAACCGTAAAAATCACCCAAGTCGCTAGAAGATAATGCACCAAGTCGCTAACACCTAATTAGCTATACCACCAAGTCGCTAAAGTCCCAAATCGCTAAACAAATGCAAGTCGCTAAGTAGTAACTCGCTAAGCCTCAAGTCGCTAGCAAAATTTTGGCGACATTAAGCTAGACAAGTCGCTAAAGATTCAAGTCGCTAAAGAGCAACTCGCTCTGAGACCAAGTCGCTAACACCAAATCGCTACCCGTGGTGGAGGTCCACTACTTGTCTTTGTTAGTCGCTAGGCCTAAGTCGCTAGCTCCAAAGCGTAACTCGCTACAAAATTGCAAAGCAAGTCGCTACTAAGAAACAACTCCGTAGGTCAGTCGCTAGCATGAAAAACAACATAAAAATCACTTTTCAATCCAAAAACAACCCAACCAAGATGATTCAAGCTTACCAAATGAAAAGCTAAACACTTGTGATGATTCTAAACATAAAAGTACTAACAAAATCCAAGCTTTAACACAAGAAATCAACCAGATGATGCACAAACCACTAAACTTTTTCAAACTCAAAAACCACTAAAAATCCAAAGATGTGCAAGATATGATCTAACCATGGCTCTTGATACCAATTGAAAGATATTAGTTTTCACATACACATCAAACCATAACACAAAGTGGCGTATGAATGGAATTCTAGAGAGAGAAGTTAGAGGTTTAGGGAACTTAGTGAGAGAAAGTGAAAGATATTATTATGAGCTCCAACTCTACCTTGGGAGGTAGAGAGTATTTATAGTCTTACATAAAGCGCCACATCGGGTGTGGATCGGGCATCTGATGTGGGTAAAGACCGTCCGTCCTCCACGGTGTTACTTAACTAAATACTACTTAACTTAAAGAACTACGACTACGAGCTTTCTAACGATTACATATACTTGAGGTGACCGACTCTTTAATACACGGAATTTCTAATTCCTAACAGAAAGGTTATGCGTAGCTATAGTGAAAGAGAATGAATTGAACAACCAACCCTCAGTGAGGGTTATTACAAAATATTTATAGAAGAGGAGCTAGGGCAACACTCCTAGTCCCTTCCTTTCTCTTATGGACTTGGGCCTGGGCTTATGGGCCTTCTACATAAGCCTAAGCTAATAACAAACATAAAGGCCATATTAAGCTAACTATTACATATGAATCACTAACACTTGAATAAGGTTTAGGAGTGATTTCAACAATCTCCCCTAAGTGTTAGTGATGAATGAATGAGTGATAAACGTTGTAGGTGCTTGATGTAATAGTAGCTTTGGCGTCTTCGACATTCTTCTTTCTTGTGAGAAGAAGTGTCTTGATTCGAACAATCTCCCAGTGTAGAGAAATTGTTTCTTTTGAAGTATTCTACTTTGAAGTCCTCATTTTCTTTGTTCTTTAGTTCTTTGTTCTTTGAAAGTGATAGTATGTTGTGGTAATGTGCATCAGTGCCTTGTTGCTCCAAGTGTCTCTCGTCTTTCTCCAACATGCTCACACGCTCTTTAACGTTGGATTACAGTTGATGAAGTTCTTCAAGTCTTTATACTTTGTAGATTCTTTGTTGACGAAGAATCATTCGACCTTGTGTTGCCTTTGATTATGAGAGAACTTTCATAAGTGAAGTTTTGGTATGAACATGTGAAGAATCCTTACGATCGGTCCGCTCGAGCTTCCATAAAGTAAACATAAGAAAGGTTAGTAATAAGCGGTTCCGCACTAACAAGTTTGAACTTGAGAGTGTTAACGACATAGTGTGAAAACACAACTCTAATTCTCACAAAGGCCGTTCTCGAACCGAGTCCCACAAGTGAGATAATGCGATGTCGAAGTACACCCACGCTTCCGATGAGTCGAGAGGTACACCAAGCATCACCTCACGACTATAGACCGTTTGAGACCACTAAGCGTAATCCACGGGAGTTACCGAAGTGACTGCTTGTCGGGGTTGTTTGATGTTGACCACGGCAAGAGTTTCCATTCAATCACTGAGGATCACAGATGTGAACCTCTCATAAATGTTCTCGACAGATTGCTAGGATCTGTGTAGGACTCGATAATGTACCAATGTTTTTCTTATTGTTCAACAACAAGTGATGAAATGTCAAGTGTACCTAAGAGATCTTTTGATGAATCTCGTGGCTCTAGACTCAATAGTGCATTTTGGTTTTCCTGAGCAGAGACTAGGGAGAGGGTCTTCTTCTTCAATACAAGCAATCTCTAAGGGAAAGCCAATAGTTTACGTAGGGTTCCCTGTAAGAATGAAACAAGCTTCTTTCGGGAGAAACTTGAGTGGCTAAGAAGGTTTAGTGCATGCGTCACTGGGTCCATGACGACTTTTAATCTTCAATACCAGCGTCATCAAGTGACAACCAGTAGGATATGAATTGAACCCGGTGTCTGCCCTAAGTTGAATAATCTGGAGGGCTATTTCTTTTCACCCTTTTCTTTGCTTTTCTTTTTAATTCTTCAACTCCTTCTTTCTCCGATTATCATTTTCTCCTTTTTATAATCATACCTAAGGACTTCTAAGTACTAACTATTTGTGATATCCTTGGGTAGATCCCTCCGAATCTGGCGGATCATAGGACGGTTATTCCTACCCTTAGTCACCTTATAACTCCATTGCCATAAAACTATTTTCATGAAAATCTCTCGAAGTGTTTGTTAATGAAAAACATGTTTGAACACTTCAAGAGTTTTAGATTTTCAGAAATACTCCCCCTCAACATGTGCTTAAGAGTTTTGACAGAAATCACATGAGAGGAAAGAGCGCACTTTTGAATTGATCGACTCAAGATGACAATTCCCGAGGGACACGGTTACGTTGCATAGTTAAAGAGTTACATTGTCAGCTTTTAAGTGACAACTAGCTCTAATAACTACCTTGAAGGTGTGGACAAACCTCGAAAGGTTATTGTAGGACCTTACTTTTACATCAACCTTATGCGTAACACACCTTATCACAAGATGAACACGTTAAACCACAAACACTTATGCGTATAAGAAGATGAAATAAAGAAAGGAAAGATGGTGACTTGATGTTCTACAAACCGTGTATGTGAAGAAAGATGAAAACAAGATAGATGTTTATTTCAAAGAAAAACACACACACACATTCAAGCACACCCCTCAAATGAGACTTTGAGGGGTTTATATAGTACAAGTAGTAGACGCCCTAATGGGCTTGGCATGGGCTCGTTTGGGCTTGGGTTGGACATGGATTGATATAAGGATAGCTTAACTTAACTTCTAACCAATTAGCTTAGTCCAGTCCACAAGCCCGTTGACTATTCTATCACGATATCTAACACACGTTACAAAGTTCCTAAATGTGAATGACCATCACTTCTAATAAAAACTATTAAGGCTAACAATCTCCCCCTAAGGGGTGGTCATTCAAAATATGCTCCACTTGATTAGGTCTTTACTTTTCTTGAGCTTGAACTTTGCGCGTAGATATAGAATAGTCTTGATTATTTGTTCCTTCATGCTTTGTGATCAGTTAATGTGGTATAGAGCCATTTTTCAACTTCGTTGGATAGGTGTCTCCGCGTCATTCTCCACCATGCTCACACTTTTATTTGTCTTTTGGTTACCAATGATGTAGTTCTCGAGTCTTTAAACTTTGTAGATTCTTTGACATTGACTAAGAATCATCTTTAACTTTGTGTTGCCTTTGATTTTGATGAGAACTTTCATGTGTTGTTGGTATGAGCATGTGGAAAATCAGACGATCAATCACTCGAGCTTCCATAAGAAGAAAACATAAAAATAGGTTAGTAATAAGCGGATTCCGCACTTACAAGTTTGAATTTCGAGGTGTTAACAACATAGTGTGAAAACACATCTCTAATTCTTACAAAGGCCGTTCTGAGCTGAGTCCCACAAGTGAGATAACACGATATACCAAGTACATCTACAATTCGGATGAGTCATTGAAGTACACGAAGCATCACTCCACGATCGTAGACCGTTTGAGACACACTAAGCGTAATCCACGGGAGTTCTTGAAGTGACTGCTTGTCGGGATGCTTGATGTTGACCACAGCAGGAGTTTCCATTCAATTCATCAAGATCACGGATGTGAAACTTCTCATAAATGTTCGGCAGATTGCTAAGACTGCGTGGGACTCTAGAATATATCACTTGTGCCCTTATTGATGAACAACAAGCGATGTCATGTCAAGTGTTCCTATGAGATCTTTTGATGAATCTCGTGGCTCTAGACTCAATAGTGCATATTGGTTTTCCTGAGCGGAGACTAGGGAGAGGGTCTCCTTCTTCAATATCAATGATATCTAAGAGAAGGTCGATAGATTATGTAGGGTTCCCAGTGAGAATGAAACAAATTCTTTTAAGAGGAATTGAGTGGCTAGGAGGTTTAGTGCAGTGCGTCACTGGGTCCATGACATCGTTGTCTTCAATACCAGTGTCATCTTAGTGACAACCAGTGCCCAAAGGTTGATTATGGAGGGCTATTTCTTTTCACCCTTTCTTTTACTATTCTTTTTAATTCTTCAACCCCTTCTTTCTCCTTTCTCACATTACTCCTTTTTTTTCAATCATTCCTAAGGACTTCTAATACTAACTATCGGTGATGTCCTTGGGTAGATCCCTCCGGCTCTGGCGAATCATAGGACGAATTTCCTATCCTTAGTCACGTTATAACTCCATGAATGTCCTATTGTTGCCATAAAACCATTTTTCTTGAAAATCTCTCAGAGTGTTTATGATAAAAAACATGTTTGAAACACTCCGTGAGTTTTATATTTTCAGAAACACTCCCCCTTCATATGTGCTTATAAGTTTTGACAGAAATCTGCGCATAGAGGGTAAAGTTCACACTTTTGAATTGATCGACTTTAAATGAACTAAACCGATTCGAGACACGTTTACATCACTAGAGAACTAGCTTGAAATTATTACCCGTCTGGTCAAGTCCATAGAAAGTTTCTCGAGATGGTACATTATTCTCGTCAATTCATTGGTTTCAATGAGTCGAGCTCATTTTGAGATTCAAACAACGATCATTAAACTTTTGATCACATTTTAATAATGTCTCCTCCCCTTAAAATAGCATATTCGTGATATTTTGATATCAACGGATTAAACAACATTTTAGAATCTTTTGGGAGACAAACGGATTTGATTTAAGCATGAATTTGGAACATTTTTTATACTCCCCTTTAATAAAGCATAATCAATTAAAGGGTTTTAGAGGAGTTATCTTGAGCACAAAATATTTTGAAAATCTTTTGAACAATCTTGAAAAGTGCTCAAGATGATGATGATTTCTCACCGATTTTAAATGTAGTGCCTTTGAAGCGTACACTTGATTTTTCTTTAAAAACACGAGTTTTGATTTGCATATAATCAAAAGTCATCATTTTTGTCCGGGTTTCGTCTTCAAGTATCTGAAGCCATTTTTGAATTTTTGAGAAACGACATGTTTTAGAAAACATTTAAAGAACTCTCGCTCAAGCATTTGTACATGCCCGTATCATTGTTGAATGACATTTCTAGAAACGTCTGAATATCGATTATACAAGAGACATGTCGTGAGAAGAATATTTTTGGATTTTTGATTTTCTATTGTTTTTGTATTTTTGAAATTTTATAATTTTATATTTTGCTTTTGTTGGTTTTCAAATTTTGTATTTCGTTTTCAAAAATATTTACAAATGAAGCTTTTGTAAAATCATTTTCAAGAAGATTCGAGAAGACGTTCTAACTCCTCGGGGTTAGGCTTCAGCATTCAATTAGTCGAACTAAATCGTCAAACCTTTCTTTTGGAAGGGCTTTAGTAAATATATCGGCGAGTTGGTAACTCTTCACGAAAAATAATTCAACAAGACCTTCTTCCACATGTTCTTTTATGAAGTGATAGCATACTACGATATGCTTAGTCTTTGAGTGGTGAGCGAGGATTGCATGATATGGCTATGGCACTTTTCGAGTCACAATACATAGGTATTTTATTGAAAGTAAAGCCATAATCATGAGTTGTGTTCTCATCCATAGAACTTGAGCACAACACGCAGATAGAGACACATACTCGACTTCAACGGTTGAAAGTGCAAGATAATCTTGTTTCTTTGAAGACCGACTTACTAACTTTTCACCCAAAATTGTGCTCCTCGATGTACTTTTTGTCAGTAACTTGGTCACTGCGTGGTCCGTGATCCGAAAAAGCAATTAGATCAAATCCGATTCCTTGGATACCAAAGACCCTTGTGAATGGATGTCTTGGTGCCGAAGATCCTTTTAACCTCTTTGAGGTGCGATTCGGTGAGGCTTAGCTCGAAACCGTGCTAATAAGCAAACAACAAAATGAATATCGGGTCGACTAGTAGTAAGGTACATGAGAGAACCAATCATGCTCCGATATTTATTCGGATCAATAGGTTTCCCAAACAAATCGGCTCCAATTTTTGGTGATGTAACCATTGGTGTTCCGACCGAGTCACAATTATCCATGCCATGATTTTTCAAAATCTCAGTTGTATATTTTGCTTGATTAATAAAAATTCCACGTGGGGACTGATGTATTTGTAAACCAAGAAAAAACTTTAGTTCCCCCATCATGGACATTTCAAATTTTCTTTTCATGAGATTTTCAAAATGTTTTGAAAGATTCGGATTAGTGGACCCAAAAATGATGTTGTCCACGTAAATCTGAACAATCAAAATGTCATTTTTGCATTTTGTGTAAACAAGGTAGGATCAGCAGTTCCTTTGGTGAAATTGTTTAGAATCGGGAAAGAGGATCATTATCATACCACGCTCTCGAGCTTGCTTTAAACCATAGATTGCCTTTTTGAGTTTGTAGACATAGTCCGGATGTTCCATGTCTATGAAGCCTTCCGGCGACTCACGACACTTCTTCTTTCGAGTTCCATTCAAGAACGCGGTCTTAATGTCCATTTGATAAACCGTGATGTTTTTGTGAGTGCATAGGCCAAGAATATCCCGACTGCTTCTAGTCTAGCTACCGGCGTGAATGACTCTTCAAAGTCTATCCCTTCTTCCTGTCTGTATCCTTTGGCCACAAGACGATCTTTTTTGCAAATTACAGTCATCTCTTCATCCCTTTTGTTCTTCCATAACCACTTGAGATCAATGACACGAACGTCAATTGGTCTTGGAACCATATCCCAAGAGTCATGTAGACGGTATTGGAGAAGTTCCTCCTGCATTGCTTCTATCCATGCGGGTTCTGCCATTGCCTCGCGAATGTTCTTTGGCTCTATATTAATAATTGAGCAAAGGTAAATGCATAAGTCGCAATCGGTGGCAAGTTGACGTCTCGTCTGAATTGGCCTTGAAGGTTCACCAATAACTTGTTCAATTGGGTGGTCTTTTGTCCACTTCAGAGTAGAAGGATACCGTAGATTATACGAGTGCAAGTTAGATGGTTCTCGTAAGCATGAAGATGATTCAGCTGATTCCGTAGCAAACGGGTTTTCAAATAAGTCTTCATCTAACGTTGCATCGTTCGGGTTTTGAGTAGATTCTTCTTGAAATGATATGTTTTGAATTTGCTCATCAACTGCTAGTAAAACTGTTTGAAGAATTGGAGTTGCTGGAGTAGATGTAGATGGATTTGGTGCATTGGTTTTGATCGTTTTAGATGCATCTTCTGTTGGTGGCGGTGGTAGATGATTTGGAGCGGGTTCAGCGGAATGATGGTTTGATGCATTTGTCGAAGTTCCACCATAATATTCATCGAACATTAACTCGAAGAAATTCTCCCATTCATGTTCATGAGGAGTGCCAGCAAACGTTGATGGAGTTCTTTGATGTACGAGTCCTGAACTGATGTGTCCAGAAGTCTGCGGGTTTGGTACGGGTTCTAGAGCGAGTCTCTCAGAAGCCATTTGTGAAAGTTCATCAAAATTCACATTCATCGTCTCCATGATCCTCCTAGTTCTCTGTTATACACCCACAATGCCCTCGAGCTATCTCGAATATCCAATGAAGATTCCAATATCACCTTTAGCTTTCAGTTCCTAGATCTTCTCTATCGTTTGTCGGATAGCATAAAGCGCTAAACATGTGAAAGTAAGAGATATTAGGTTTTCATTGTTCACTATTTCATATGAGGTTTTATTGAATCTTGGATGGATTAGGGATGGGTTACGAGTGAAACAAGCGTTAACAAAGATCAACCCATAGAAATAACGGTGCACTAGAATAAATTAGCATTGTGCGGCGACTTCCACAAGAGTACAATTTCTTCTTTCAACTACCCCATTCTGCGTGGAGTTCTAACAAGCGATGTCGATGAGTTATTCCAACATCTTCAAAATAAGCTCTTAACTCCCGATTTGTGAATTCGGTCTTGTTTATGCATTCTTACAACTCTTACGGGAGCTTGAAGAAGTACTTGAATACGTTTCAAGAAGGTAATGATGATGCACGGTGCTTCGTCTTTTGATCTCAAAACCTAACCCATGTATATCTTGAATAATCATCGGCGATAACAAGAATATACTTTTTCACATTAATGATTTCAACTCTCATTGGGCCACATAAGTCCATGTGTAACATATGCAACCTTGCTTCCGAACTAGGTACGGATTTGGGTTTATATGATGCTCTTTTGCTTTTCCTTGTTCGCATGATGGACATAAGTGATCCTTGGTGTATTTGAACTTTGGAAGTCCGTTGACGATGTTGTCTTTGGCAAGTTTGTTGATAGTGTCGAAATTGAGATGGGATAACCGTCACGTGCACAACCGTGACTTTGTTCCGGATGCTCGTGTCATAAGACATATTGGTGATGAAGAGGCCATTTGGTTTATCTCGATAGCATACAAGTTTGTATCACGATTCCCGCTAAGAGATCGATTGCCATCCAAGTTTCTAACGAAGCAAGCATTTCTCCTAAAAGCAACCTCTAAATCGCATCACAGGCGTCCGATGAAAACAAATTGTGCCCCAACCCTTCGACATAGTAAACCCGAGTGATTAAATAATTTCCAAAGTTAGATCTCCATAACCCATGATAGTGCTACATGATCATTTCCAAAGCGTCACGGTTCCATGAATTTCCAAACGAAATTGATCAAGAACTTGATTCGGTCATGTGCTTGGAGCAACCCGAGTCGACGATCCAAAGACATATTTCGATAACACGCCAATAATGTAAGAAGAAGATTTTGGAAACCGTTTTGATTTTGGTTCCTTTGGGTTAGAGGTAAAATCGATCACACTCATAGAAGTTATCTATTGGTAAGACAGGTTCATCACTCATTCTACCATTCTGGAGTGTGAATTCTACCCGTAGGTTTCCAAATGTCATCCCTAAAGTAAACATTATGCTCCCTATCAGTAGTGTAAAGCCTAAGTCTCGCAACTAGTCTTCCTATTCGTTTAGCATAATTTCTTTTAGGAACATTCTTCTTAACAGGCTTAACAATCTCATTCTTAGAAACACAATCATCATGAACATTAGTTAAAGATTTCTTGCAAGTTAAACAAAGAGATTCAACACATTCATTAGACTTAGCAAGTTTCATAGGTTCATTACATTCAGATGAAATGTCTTTCTTATAACAAACCGTTGTTGCACGAAGATTCTTCACCAAAAGTTATGCGTGAAAACTAGGGTTTTGACTTTTGACCTTTACGTAAAAATTTCCAATGATTCAAACAATTTCTCTTGCACAAACAACCTTAAAAACACTCAAATAACACAAAAGTTTTGACCTATTTCACCCAAAGTGCTTAGATAGCTTATGCGTAGAAACGTACAACCCAATCCACACGAGTTTAAAACTGATGAAAAATAGGTAAAGCTTCGAACTTTTTTCCAAAACTAGACTCTTTAACACTATAACAACCTCAAACCATAAGATTCTTGAAGATTTTAGTGCCAAAAGTAAAGCTTTAAGCAAGATAACTTTGAGAACGAGTCTATGCGTAACCACTACATAAAAAACTTCAACCAAACACTCCTAAACCATTGTTAGGCGATTGATACCAATTGTAGGACCTTACTTTTACATCAACCTTATGCGTAACACACCTTATCACAAGATGAACACGTTAAACCACAAACACTTATGCGTATAAGAAGATGAAATAAAGAAAAGAAAGATGGTGACTTGATGTTCTACAAACCGTGTATGTGAAGAAAGACGAAAACAAGATAGATGTTTATTTCAAAGAAAAACACACACATACATTCAAGCACACCCCTCAAATGAGACTTTGAGGGGTTTATATAGTACAAGTAGTAGACGCCCTAATGGGCTTGGCATGGGCTCGTTTGGGCTTGGGTTGGACATGGATTGATATAAGGCTAGCTTAACTTAACTTCTAACCAATTAGCTTAGTCCAGTCCATAAGCCCGTTGACTATTCTATCACGATATCTAACACACGTTACAAAGTTCCTAAATGTGAATGACCATCACTTCTAATAAAAACTATTAAGGCTAACAGTTGTCAAACCCGTCAAAGTTCATGTCTATCAAGAGCTTCTCGAATAGGTACAATTTACTTGGATAAGTCTTTGGAAGAAAAATCTTTTCAATGTATGACTGTTCAGATCCCGTCAATTCATGGATGGGTTAAGTCTTTTCACACGACGATTCAAGTAGCAAATCAACATATTTCTTATCACAATAATTTTCTCCCTCTCAAAAATGGCATATAAATGTTATTTTTGATAACGTTTTGATAATAAATATGACCATTGTGAGTTTTGTGGGAAGATTATCACGAAGAACAAGTTGTTTGAACAAAGATTTTAGCAAATACTCCCCCTCAACAAGTAATACTAACTTTTGAGGTTTTGAAAATGTAAGGAAGTACTTGTTCTTTTGAGCAAAACCTTGAAAAGGAAAGGTTTGATAGGTTTTACTCAAAAGTAAGAAGCTTTCGCTCCTTTTATAAGATTGTGGCATCAAGCGCACTACGTGGTCCGTTCATTACAAGAATGGGTTGTACATCATTATGTGTGCACAAGCCATTGTCAATATCAAATCACACATCCAAAATAATATGAAATAGAAGCGGTTTAAGGGTACCGGGTAGTCCATAGAATATCACCAGGAATGCGAGCAGGCGTTGATAGCGGTGAGAGTAATCTGGGATGACCACCTACAAAGCTCTCTAGTGTTACAGGCGGTCCCTTCAGACAACCTCTCATCAATCATGGTGATGATCCTCTTCACATCCGTCTATCCCGAGAGTTCCATCGCTTTGGTGTCCCAATGTCTTCATGTATATCCTTCAACCTATAAGCCAAGCCATCCCTAACCTTCTTCAATGTATGATCCCTAAACTTGTGAAGATCTCTACACGCCATCAAGCGGTTCGTTATAGCTCACTACGGTAAATTACTCGAATGGTTTCTTGACGAGGGTGTATTGTGGAAGGCGGTTGATGTCGGGAAGTTCTAGGCGAGGTGCCGTGAAGTTGACACGGTCCGATATGACTCAACACAAGTTGTAGATCTTCTACACATTCCTCGTATCACTATGCTTCGATGAATATGAGCAAGGACTTGATGTATTCACGTTGAATTTCGATCGAGAATTATCTCATGCGTCCTCGTGCTTTGGCAAGATCTGGATCTTCAATGTCGTTGAGAGACAAGTTAGAAAGTCCGCTTCACGAATTCATAGTCTCTTACGTCTTGTCTTTTGACCACAATTTTCTTGAGGAAAGTGTAGTCCTATTTAGACGAAAGAGCTACATGCTTAACAAAGAACGATTCCTTTAGTCTTGAACACTTCATGTTGAGACTTCAACTGGCGACACGTAGTAGATTCTTGACGTTAGGCAATGGTGAATCCCATACATTGCATCACGGTCATACAATTCCACATTTTCGAAAACATGTGGGTAGCCTTTTCCTCGATGGCTATGCAGTTAGAGTATATGGCTGCCGGAACGAAAGTGTCAGTGATGTAGCGTATTTCCTTGAACCATCACTGCCGTGTAGAAGAAATTCCAAGTCGTTGTTGAAGAAGTAGTGAAATGGAATCTTAGGATGATCTGGTTGGCCAATTGTTGGTAGAGGTTTAGACTAGTCGGTGTAGTAAGGAGCATTGTCTTTCCTTGAGAAGTCGATGTTTGCTTCAGGGTTGAGCCAATCAATGTTGTTGGACACGGCTCGTGCTATGTTTTCAAGATGGTATTCAACCTTGATGGAACTTTCTGAGCTGACTTTTAGCAGTTGAAAGGCTTCATTCTTGATTCGTTTCAACTCTGATTTCGTCATCTTCTTCACTCGGAATTTTTCTTGCAGTAACTTTGCATGCTCCAATGTACTACCGTCTACCGATCTTGACCTTCGATGGATAGGGTAGAATTAACAAGTGTAGAAAACCAATCGTATTCATCGGTGTCATCCTCGTCTAGCCATGATACGACGTCGACCTTGGCGCCTTCTTCTTCTTTTCTTAGGCCTAGATGAGGATTCTGGTTTCTTAACTTTGTCGGGAGAGGTGGGTTGTTATTGGGGCTCATGGAATTCCTCATCGTCACCACCCAGATACTCAAAGTGATCACCGCTTTTACGAGTGCGGGGTGGTAACTCGAAATCCCGAGGTTTGTCGATGAAGAGCGAGGAGGAGATATTTGTTGAACTGAGTCCTTTGGGGTGGAGGTTGCATGAAGGATGATTCACCGGACTTCTTGACGTTTAGGCTCGCCATTCTTATCCTTATCCTTATCTTCTTCATCTCTTGGACGTTTAGGCCTTTGAGCTTCTTCCCGTGGTGATTTGAGTTGGTATTCGGCGGGGCTTCAAACAATTTACCTTCGGAAGAAGTAAATGTTGCAGAGCGTTTAGACATTTGAGCTACCAGCCTGTTAACCAATTCAGCATCTGAGAATATTATGGGATCAACTGGGTTGATGTTGACATGCATTGGTGTTGATCTCATAGTTTTCTTGGCCAAAAGTAATAGTTTCGGATAGAGTTGTTTGGTAAACATCTCCTTTGTAACTCCAGGAACGATGTCAAGAAGGTACTTATGAGTGTAACCTTTGATCATCTCATTCATTTCCCTTGAAGATCTCGTTGCATGAACTTGGATGTATTCCTTTCTTCTTTCATCTTGTCATTCTCGTCATGAAGATCACTGCACAGTCGTGAGAAAATTCACTTTACGTAAAGCACGTCTTTCTTCGACACCTTGACAACTTTAACGATTCGAGTCTTAGCATGAGAGATCCAAGAGGCCGTAGGCTTGTTCACTAATTTAGATGTAGATCTGGTTGATCTTTTGGATGGTGGTGGTGAAGAGTGAGAAGACGAATCTGATGATGAAGAGACATGAGGAGACTCGGGGTCCTTCGGTGGTTCAGATGTTTCCTCCTTAGAACGTGCGGGACTGTCTAGAAGAAAATGATCATAGGCGGTTTCTTCTTCATTTCCAGACTTAGCCTTATCATTAGCCTTAGAATCATCAGTAGGAGTTTTCTCAGTCTTTTCAGTTTCTGGTTCCTCAATATCAAAGTTGATGGAATCCTCAATCTCCCGTTGTTGTTGTTCGTGGGTGATGGTAGTACCAGTTCCCTTATCGGGTTGATTAACCGCATCAAGAACTGGTGTGGCTTGAGTACCACCGTTTGAACCTCCAGGGCCACGAGTTTGATCTTTTACGAATGCTTCGTCAAGATGTTTATGTCTGAGTTCCTTCAACTTCCTTTGATATTCCTTTTGCTCATCTATTGGTTCTTCTTCAGAGCTCTCCTTATCATGTTCAATCACAGGATTTTTCCCTTTACCTTTGTCAGCTGGAGCACTGGGAGGTTTAGCTACTGATGGAGTTATATCGGTTGCAGTTGCAGAGTAGAAGACCTCATCGTCTGATTCGGTGTCATCAGAGCTTTCGTCCACTAGCTTTCTTGGCGGTTCAGGCTTGGGAATGGAAATAGGAACAACTTCCTTAGAGGGAACTTTCCGTCTGTGGCCAGGTTTCCTCTTAGGGAACTTCCTTTACTCTCGATTGCAAAGACTTCCTCTTCCGGTTTTCCTTGTGGGTGTGCCGAAGACTTGTCATCGAGAAAACCAACTTTGCTTTCTTCAACTGCTACGGATACCTTTTGTATGTGTAGAGCTTTTGATTTCAACAGACGAAGGTAATCCGCAACACACAGACCTGTTTCTTTGTTGTTGATTCCTTGAATCGGCAGGTTAGAGTAGGCTCGATCAACATGTCGTGATTGTTGGGGTCATTGAGTCTCTTGAGGATATCGAGATTAAGCCCAAGTGCTCTTTGGATCAACAATTTTGTATATCCGATATAAGGAATCTTTGAGCCAAGCTTTTGAGGAATGACATCATGTCGTCCCATATCGAGCTTCAATTTCGATGTGCTTCATGTTGATCAAAGCCCAAAAGATCTGCAGTTCCATGAGCTTGGGATGCTCATAGCCACCGCCACGACCGGAAGCAGATTGGTGATGATGATGTAGAGAGTTCTCCAAGGTTGAGGAATATTCTTAAGATCCACGTATGAATGCTTAGTGATTACTCCCGTAGCCGTCATAACCAATGTCGATCATGAATTGTAGAACGGTCTCTTGATTGGTGTTGCAACGTAATCGGTAGGCTCGATATCGGAATAAGGAGAATGGACCTTAAGTCCGCGGTGTGATGGTGACTTGTTTGTGGTTGAGTCATCATCACGAAGATTTTGTCCTTTGATCTTTTGCATTGTGTTCAGGCGATGAATGTAGATCTCGGGCACTATAGCGTAATTTGAGAGCATGTTCGATAAGGATGATTCTTGAAATATCCACGACAATCAAGCAAGAAGACTACGAAAGGTGAGAGTTTCAAAGTCAACACGAAGGTTGTTCTTTCCAATCTTCATTGGATAGCCATTAGGAAGATATCGAGAACGGTGAGAACATTTGGTGCATCCACATTCTGCATTTGAGCGTCCATGTCGTGATCTGAAATATATTTAGCCAAAAGAACCAACATATCGAAAGACATTATGTTAGTCAACAGATGGTTTTATTGTCTAGTTATTGAATGTGATATGTCGATGATTGTTACGAGTCCAATGTCACTTGTTTGTCCAATAGTCCAATGACGCCGTGATAAGTTTCATGAGTTAGTTAACTTTAAGTTTTAAAGTTCATGTTATCACTTATTTTTCACAACATATTAAACGTTTAAGCTTATTAGTGACATTATTGGTTTCGTGACGTTATGATTTACTTATTTACAAGTTTTCACGCGTAACAATTCATGATTAAGGTTAAACAAGGCTTAGGCATAGAAATGGCAAGATTATGCGTAAACAGGAGTGATATACGCGTAAAACGCAAGCTTATGCGTAGGATCTTGACTTACGCGTAAGAAATATTACGCGTAGGAAAAAGGGGACCTTATGCGTGAGAGCTTCTGCGTGGCGCATATAAAACCTTACGCGTAAGGCTTACTCGTGAGTAGACCTTATGCGTGAGGTCATTTTCACGCATATCCTTCACGGGATACGCATAGTCCCTTATGTAGAACCTTACGCATATGATTCGCGTAAGATTACTCTACGCATAACCTTCTACGTGTAAGGTGATCCTTATGCGTAGATTGCTAATAACCTTGATTCTGAATTTTCACTTGTAGCAAACCCGAAAAAATTCATCATAACATCAATATTAACATCCACATTCACTTATTTTCAGAACACAGCATGATAAACACATTAAGCGATTCTGGCGTAAAACACTTATGCGTAGACCTAAACCCTAAAGTTCAAGAATTACGCGTAAGATATCTACCCATAGGAATTGCACCAAAGTTTTTCTGGGATGTTTTAGAAGCCTATTGAGATATTCTATCCAAGTTTTAACATCAATCTCTAAGAGAATCAGAAATACCTAATTCTTACGAACATAAACCCTAATTTCCAATTTATAAATCATTAGTGTTTCTGGGTAATATCTGGGCCTAGATATGATCAATTCAACTTGAAAAGAACCTCATACAACAATCTTTATCACTAAAAATGTTCACATATGAAAACACCCAATTCACGCATAAACCCTAGTTTTCCAGAATCAATCAATTTCGTGTTTCTGGGTAAGTTTTGAGGATAAAAATGGTATCATTGATGTTATAGAAAAGTTTTGACACAATTATTTTAATCAAAACACATAAACAAGATTATGTGTTCATACGCATACGCGTAGAACACAAAATCGTCCTTATGTTAATATCCAACCGTTGTTTTTCAAAGCGATTGAAAACCATTGTTTATAATCTTGTTACAAACACAAAAACACTTACAAAAATGAAGATCTGAAACACGGATTTGTCGAACGAATTTTAGGCGTAGGATGAGATAGGTTTTTGTAATAAATGTGAAGAGTTAAAGTTAGGTGGAGTGTTTTATTAGAAAATACTTTAAACTTTTGACACTTTCAGTCCCTCCACCTCTATCAATTACATCCAATGCCTTTAACTTCCATTTTGGTTACCAAACGGAGAATATTTGGAAATAACTTTGACGACACTCCCCCTCGACTTAAGAAATAATGAAAGTTTATAAATTTTAGTCCGAGGAGTGTCAGTAAACCAGAAATGTGACCACCATTATTTAAAGAAACAACCGGGATAAGGTAACATGCAAGTACACGATTATTTTGAAAAAGTTAAGTATGTATTTTCTCCCCCTCAACACTTGTTCGGAAAAATACTGAATTTTGAAAGATTTGAGTGTCGACGGAAGATTTGTACTTGCCATGTTGAAAGAAATAAAGATAGAAGAATATTTTTGTTGTTTTATCGGATTTTATATTTTTGTATTTTGTTTTTGAAAGATATTTACAAAAGAGATTTTGGTGTTTGACTGGTTTTTAAGAATGTTTTAAGAGTTCATCCAGTTCCTCTTGAGTCAAACACCGCATACCAATCCGATGGACCAACTCATTAAACCTAGCAGGAGCTAAGGCTTTGGTGAGGAGATCTGCCAATTGGTATTCTATACCCACAAAGTATAATTCAACAGACTGCTCCACGTGGTCCTTGATGAAGTGATAGCGAAGATCGATGTGCTTTGATTTGAGTGTTGAGCGAGTTGCATGAGATCGCAATAGCACTCGATTGTCGTGAAGACATCGAGATTCTATCAAATACGTAACCATAGTCTTTGAGTTGTGTTCGCATCCAAATGACTTGAGCACAACATGCCGACATGGCTACATATTACCTACATTGAGGAGAGTGATGTACAATCCTGCTTCTTGATTGCCATGACACTAGTTTTCACCAAGAAATTGTAGTGCTCTGAAGTACTTTTTCGTGAATCTAAGCATCTGCGTGATCGACATCGAAAATGCTATTAGTTCAAAACAAGAATCCTTCTGGATACGGATCCCCAAATTAATGGTTCCCTTGATGTATCGGAGGATTCTTTTAGCCTCGAGAGGTGAGTTTCGATTGGTCTCGACGATAACGGAGCAAAGATATACTGGCAAAGACAATATCAGTCTGCTAGTCGTTAGATACATGAGAGACCCAATGATACTTGGTATTTTGTAGGGTCAACCGGTTTCCCATGCAAATCGGCGTCTAGCTTCTTGGTATGTGACATTGGTGTGGCATAAGTATCACGGTATTCATTCCAAATTTGTTCGAATTTCAAGGGCATATTTGGATGACTTAGAAAAATACCACGGGGTGATTGATGAACTTGCATTCCTAGAAAGAATGTGAGTTCACCCATCATTGACATTTCAAAATGTTTTGTCATTAATTTTGCAAAAGCATTTGAGTATTTTAAATGTGTTGACCCAAAATGATGTCATCCACATAGATTTGAGCGATTAAGATGTGAGCCCGTGATATTGTATGAAAAGTGTGGGATCGACCGAAACTTTGGTGAATTTATTGGCAATGAGGAAGGATGATAACTTATCGTACCACGCCCGAGGAGCTTGTTTGAGACCATACGAGCTTTGTTCGGTTTGTAGACATGGTTCGGGAACTCGGGATCAACGAATCCTTCCGGTGGTGACATAAAATGTTTCTTTCGGTTGCCCATTCGAAAAGCAGTTTTGGCGTCCATTTGAAAGACCGTTATGTTCATATGAGCTGCGAAGCGAGAAAATCTGAACATCCTCAAGACGAGCAACCGGAGCAAATGATTCTTCAAAGTCAATACCCTCTTCCCGTCTATAACCCTTAGCCACCGGGCGTGACTTATTTACGATTACGTTCCCTTGACATCCAATTTGTTCTTCCAAATCCATTTGAGACCAATGATGTAGACCCTGTTGGTCTTTCAACCGTTCCCATACTTCAAGACGTTTGAATTGGTTGAGTTCTTCTTGCATGGATTCAATCCGGTTGTCTTTTGTCATTGCGTCTTTAATGTTTTAGGCTCGAGTTGGCGAGCGGTGAGCATAAATGCAATGTTCACCGTCGTGTGAAGACGTTTTCTTATAACGATGGTTGATTCGGGTTGCCAATAATATTCTCTAGAGGATGGTCTTTTGTCTAGCGATGTGTAGAGGTTGATGTTGGTATACATTGTGCGATTTTGATGATTCAAATGGTTTGTTGATGATTCCATGACATCAGTGCGGCAGTTTCATTGGCAAGCGGGTTAAAGAACGCATTTGGATCAAAATCTGCGGTGGGGTACTTCATTAAGAACATCACCAATGGTTCAACGTCGTTGGAAGAAGTTTGTTCAACTGTTGTTGTAGAGTCAATCGGTGGTGCTTCTTCAACGGTGGTTGTTGTACCAGTGTATTAGGTATAAGAGTAGTATCGGGTTAAGCGGTGAAACAACGGATACACACGGAGCACGTTCATCAATATCATCACTAAACAGTAGAGCAAATAACGTTTCCATTTGTTGTGAGTAAGTGGGGGCTTAGTTCGGTGATGATGAGGTTTGAGGAAGTTTAAATGGTTGTGACGGGTTCCAAGTCATTATGCTCGAAGCCATTTACGTAAGTTCATCAAAATTAGCATGAATCGTTTCCATAACACGCTTTGTACGATGATTCCGGATCCGAAACCCTTAGAATTTTCACAATATCCTATAAATACTCCAATGTCGACTTTGGCTTTGAGCTTACTAAAGTCATCACGATCATTATTTGGATAGCAAAGGATCCAAATACATGAAAGTGTTTGAGATTCGGTTTATGGTTATGGATAAGCTCAAAAGGTGTTTTGTTGTGGCGTTTAGTAATCATTGAACGATTTTGAGTATAGCATGCGGTTGAAACGACTTGACCACAAGTAATCTGGAAGTTTAGCATTGATTAACATTGTTCTTGCGACTTCTACTAACATTCGGTTTCGTCTTTCAAAATTCCGTTTTGTTACGGTGTGCGTGCAATAGATGTCGATGCTCAATTCCCACTTTCTCATAAAATTCTCGAAGAGTTTGGTTAACAAATCCAGTTCCTTTATGCATTACGATTTGGCGGACGGTGTTCCGTGAGTCGAACTTGAATTTTCGTGAAAGGTGATGATCATCTGTGGAGCTTGGTCTTTGCTTGAAGAAAGTAGACCCAAGTCCATCGTGAATAGTCATCAACAATTACTAAGATGTAGCGTTTGCCATTGATCGTTTGCATGCGCATCGGGCCACATAAATCCATGTGAAGAAGATGAAGCACATCTTTGAGAGTCGTGTTCCACCTTTGAAGGAAAATGAGCACGAGTGCTTTTCCCTTGTTCACAAGTGAGCAAAGGTGATCTTTAGAATACCGAATCGTGGAGACCTTCAACAAGTTTGTGTCGAGCAAGGTTGGTGATGGTTTGAATGTTTAGATGTGAGAGACGACGGTGCCATAGGCAAGATTTTGTAGATGTAGCCTTTGAGAGTAGACAGATGGGAGATGAAGCAACCATGTCATGCATTGAGATTGTGTATAGACTAGAATTGCGAGAGCCAGACATAAGATCGTTTCCTTGTAGATCACGAATGAAATAAGTTTTCTCCCTAAAAGCAACTTCCAAATCTCCATCAAAGAATTGACCGACTGAAAAGAGATTGTGACCAAGGCCTTCCACATAATAAACCCTGCTAATTTCAATATTGCCATTTATATAATCTCTGTAGCCCATGATAGCTACGAAGTGATCATTCCCGAATCTGACAGTGCCAATGAACTTTGCAATAAAGTTTGATAACGGTTTAAGATTGCTGTCATGTGTCGGGAACATCCGCTATCAACAATCCAAAGGATGATCATATCACATGCATTACACAAAGACGACACGGATGGAATAGAGGTAGATGTGGAACCCGATGAGTTAGAGGGTTTCTCGTGATTATAGTAGAAAGACACACATCAATGATTTTACTTATCCATTTAAATCCTAGTGTATTATGTATCCATTTACGCCATCTCCAACTAGTCTTAGCTTTAGTCTTAGTGAATCCACTAGGTGGTACTACATTCTTTGGAGGTGATCTGGAACTACAGGGGACATCAATGCGTTTCTTAGAATCTAAGGAGGCGGTCTGCCAAGCACGGACTTAGAAGCATTAGTGGGCCTAGAGGTATTCGATTCTTAGGATTCCGTAAGCGAGACAAGATAGCTCTAGCAACACATTTGTCATGACAATCAGAAAGCATACTTTTATGACAAATAACAAAAGAAGCATCAGACTGAATATCAAAAGTACTTAAAGGTTTAGCATTCGTTACAACACTTTTTCCATTACATTTGTCAGACACAATATCTAAAGTGGGTGCAACTTGCGTCTTATTCAAGGTCCTAGGGTGTTCTTCTACTTCAACATTCTTTATTGATCTTTTCTTAGGTCGCAACTTCCTATTCTTCCTTGTATTGCTCCTAGGCTGTGAAGTGCGGACGTTTGAAAAAGAGGCAACTATTCCTGTTTCAGTAGATGGAAGCACATTAGTATCTTGTGTTTTGTCAGTAGTCAATCTTGGTTCGCGTTTGCTAAGTGTTACAGGTGCAATTTTCTTAATGATGCTAGGCTGAACTTGTTAATACTTTCCTAACATTTCCCTTAACTTAATGATAGTGTGCACCAAATCTTGATTTTCAAAACGAAGATTTCTAGAAAAATTCATGACTTCTTTAGTGTGTGCAAGATAATGATCAAGTTCGTTTGATGCTTCATTTCGAGTCTGTTTGAGTAAATCAAATATGACACCATATTCATTTTTAACTTTTGCAAGTTCTTGTTCATATTTTGAGATTTGACATTTCAAAGACACGTTTTGATCATCCAGTTGCTCAATTTTAGGATTAAACGGTTTTGATTTCAACTGGTGAATTTTGTTTTGCAAAGCAAGTTCACGATTTTGACAATCGTTTTGACACCATTGAAGACAACGTTTTGAATTTGAAAGTTCATTTATCAATCGTTCATTTTCAACTTTTAAAGACTCGATCTGATGCACATTATCAATATTCTCAACAATATCAACAGAATCAACAGAATCAGCAGAGATATGATCAGATGCATGTGCAACAGATTGTAATAAAACAAGATTATTGATATCAGCACAAATAACATCTTCCAAGAGTCGATCAACATCTTTTCTCAACAATTTCTTTTTACGTTTAGTATTTGAAATCGATGTTTACATTTTCTCAACGGTTTTCATGAGACCAAGTTCCTTGTGAAAATCCCTTTCCAAATATAGTGCACAAGTTTTGATTTTTAACATGGGGTAAAGTCTTTTCTGAAGAATGTCTCGATGTTCTCGCCCCATTGGTGATTGAAAATGTTTAACTTTTATTTCAGAATGAAATTCAATCTCACGTTCCAAAATTTTGAGGTCAGATAAGAAAGTGTCAAAGTATTTTATGACGCGACAACTTTCGGCTTTTGTTTTAACTTCACTAAGTGAAGGTAAATGACCATTAATTTGTGCACCATTTTGTTTGGGACTAACTTCAGAAACTGGTGTGATAACAAAAGGTTTGTTAGAAGTATCTTGTTGTTTGACAAAAGTAACGGCTTTTGAATAGTTAAATGGGTTGTTATAAACGACATTTTCCATTTTTGACCGACTCTCGTCATCTGCATCTAATTCCTCCATGCGATTATATTCAACAACGGTCATAATTGAATCATCAATTCTATGTTCGCTTTGTAAACTTTAGGATTTGGTTTGAATGCTCTATTTGAAAACTTAGGTTTGTAATCGGCAAGAATTGGTCCATATCCATTTGGATTAGGTTTAAAAGTAAACTTTTGAATGGTTGTGATTGACTCACCATGTTTGTAAACAACATTTCAAACTCTTTGATTTTGGTTTGTAAGTCGACAATTTCTTCAAGATAGTTATCTATTCGTTTCGTGGAATCTTGTTTGTACTCGAGAACTGCTTTTTGACAAGTTAACAACTCGGCCTTGGCTTTTGAGTTTCAAAGTAAGAGCGTTAAGTTGTTTTTATGTTCATGTTTGGTTGTTCTATTTGAGACAACAGAGCATTCTTGGAAGCGGCTAGATCACGTATCTGTCGTTCTAATGATTTTTCGTTTTGATGAGATTTAGCAAAAGCGACATCAAAACCTTTTTCACGGTTTTCTTGAGTTTTAAAAAAATTTATTTGTCGAATTAAGCTTTCATTATCCCTAATTAACTGTGCATTTTCAGCTTTTAATTTTGTATTGACATCATGATAATGTTCCACTCGGGATTGTTGGTCTTTAACTAAGGTCCTGAGCTCAAATTCTGGATCAGAAAAAAAATCATTTTGTTCAACGTGAGTCTCAACATTGTCATTATTTAGATCCTCAAGTATAACCACGGAGTCAACTTGATCATCAATGGTAACCATAAGGTCATCTTGATCATCAAATATAACTACGGGATCTAGTTGATGATCCTCAGAATGAGATGTAGAAGGCTTATGTTGAACACTCTGATCCTTGTCAGATGCAGATGTTGGCGGAGAGATCAGATCATTAATGATAATTGTTTGTTCAGTACACGAGACAAGCCATCGATGTCATACACCGGGCCTGTATCACTCATGTGTAGAGCTTGCATTTGTGCCATCAACATCACCGCTTGCATTAGCTGCAAGTCTTCCATGTCATCATCAGTCTCGCATCGCCATAAAGCTCATTCCTTGTTGTTAAGAGTTCCACCATCTTCATCCTTAAGAGCCAAGAGCAAAGCCTCTTTGAAATAAGAACGCCTTTTGTCCTCGGCTTAGGACATGCATTAGCCGATGACCCTTTTCATTGCGCTTATAACAACGAAGACCATTAACCCCATTCTCGAGCATTCCCTGTTCAACCACTTGAGCTCTCGTGGTTGTGGAGCACCGGTTATTCCTTCCAATAGCGTTAAACCCTTGACCACCTCCCATCTGACGACCATAACTACGGTTCTGAACTTCAACACGTCCATTGTTCAAAACAGCTTGATTCCTTGTGTTGGATGAGGAGCGAATGCGATTGTTGGATTTTTTTGTATACCGACCGAAGGCTTTAGCAATCATAGCAAATCTTTGTTGCAATTCATCGAACGCAGCAGAGTCCTCATCAGCTTTAGTGTAAAGTGCTTGAGCATTGTTGTTGTTGTATGGAACCAATTGAGTTTGTAGAGGTTGTTGCTGTGTCTGATCATATGGTGTAATGGTTGCGGTTGGTTGAGGAGCGGGTTCTTGAAATGTTTGAGGAGTAAGATTAGTTTGAGCCCACAAAGCAAGTTGTTGATTATCGAGAATTGACCGTGAAGTCGGAGTCCACGGATAGTCTTTTCTTTGTCAACTTCTTTTGGTGAGGCTTCAAATAGTCGTACAACAATCCATATGTAGCATGATGAAGGTTCTTAGCTTGACGGAGAAAATGACATACTTCTCCCATTCGGGACCAAGACTACTTAGGAACTTAGTGTTGTGACAATTTGAGGCATGATGATGTTGTGTTTGTCCAAATCATTAATGATGTCTCGGCGATGATGATATGACTCTAATGTCTCTCCTGGTTCAATCATGAAGTGTTCATAAGCCAAGTAGATTTTGGATTCCATGTCTTCCTGATTGAGTGATGTGCCTTCCATTAGAAGATGAATATGTTCCCACATTGCTTTAGCTATCTTTTGAGCATCAACACTTCGAAGGATCGGATTAGGTAGTCCCAAAAGGATGTATTGCATTGCTAGTTCATCGGCTTCAAAGTGTAGAAGTTCATCACCGGTGAGGTCCGAGATAGTTGCAATGTTGGTGACAGATCTCTTGGTGGATTGGCATCCGGATCGTGGGTGTAATAACGGTGAGGCATCTGAAATGGACCTTCCATAATGACCTTCTTTAAGAACTTTCCATGTGGCTTCTTTAGATCACAAAATCTAAAGAACATTATAACACATTGATCATAATTACCGTGAGTGAGCATTGGAGGTATATCAAGTGAGCCAGCTTCATGAATTGATTGTTGGCTACTTAAGGCTTCACACATCTTGCCAAACCATGTCGGTTCCTTCATAGTATTCCTGGATGGATGTTGATTGTAGAAGTTTGTGTAAGGTTGTACTTGAAGACTAGGTGGAGGTTGAACCATTTGAGGTTGTGGAATTGCTCCAAGTTGTTGGGTATGTTGTTGATTAAATTGTTGTTGATAAATTTGTTGTTGACGATTAAATTGTTGATGTTGTGGACTTAGTTGTTGTTGTTGTTGTTGATGATAAGTGTAGGTAAAATAGTTAGAGTATGGTGGTTGTCACATGTTGAAAACTTGTGTTGTTAAATGGATCTTTGTAGTCGAATGAACCGTTGTTGATGAAGAGTCCTTAGGCGTAGAAATCACAGAAAAGCCAAGTACCACTTATTCGTAAAAACATCAAAGTTACGCGTAATGACAATAGTTATCGTGGGATTAGGTGACGCGTAAGTAAGGAGAAAACACTAAAGTTATGCGTAAACAAGAAGTTAGGCGTAGAAAACTTAGGCGTGGGATTAACTTATGCGTAAGACAAAGCTTAGGCGTAAGATGAATCTTATGCGTAAAAATTCTACGCGTAGCTTATGCTTATGCGTAAATTTAGGGTTTTGCCCAAATGATCTTTTACACTATCACGGTGCAAAAGATATCCAAAGTAGACGTGTTTTCGTGCTTATCCAAGCAAGAAAACACGAGTAAACTCTGGCGAAGATCAAACCAAGGACAAGTTACGCGTAAGATTAGGGTTTCACTTACGCGTAAAAGTTAGCCAAAAGTGATTTCTGCCACTTGATGTTTCCAAACCAGATTTTTGTGATGAAATAGCTTCAATATCACCAAAATAACACAAAAGTGTGAAACTTGATGATCCAAAGCTCAAAAACACGTTATGCGTAGAACAATACCCACGTACAAAACCTAGCTTAAAAACAATGATCCACACGTAAAGTTTGAAACTTTTTGCCAAAAACAAATAGTTTAACACCTAAAAATGTTGAAAGGACAAGAATCTTGGATTAAAAAGTGTAAAAAATCAGTTTTTAAGCGTGAGAAAGATGGAACCTGTTTTACGCGTATGACCAAAACAAAAAAAACTTCAAAAACAAATATGTTCACCCAACTATTTTCCAATGATACCACTGTTAGGTCACTATATTAGTAACACAAGTATCAATATGTAAAAATAGAGAAGAGAAGAGATCGGATGAACAAACCACAAACAAACACTATGCGTATGAATTAGAAAGGTTATGCGTAGCTATAGTGAAAGAGAATGAATTGAACAACCAACCCTCAAGTGAGGGTTATTACAAGGTATTTATAGGAGAGGGAGCTAGGGCAACACTCCTAGTCCCTTCCTTTCTCTTATGGACTTGGGCCTAGGCTTATGGGCCTTCTACATAAGCCTAAGCTAATAACAAACATAAAGGCCATATTAAGCTAACTATTACATATGAATCACTAACACTTGAATAAGGTTTAGGAGTGATTCCAACACACAAAAAGGTTTAGACGAAACCAATTGAATCAAATTAGTTTTAAGTTCGAAATTTTCGGAAGCAATTGGTGGAACAACGATAGCATCACCGTAGCCGTCTACGGGAGCTTGAAGTAACTCGGACATTGTTCGAGTATCTGCCACGACGGGTTCTTCAACGATAGTACGTGACTCGAGTACGTCTATTCTTTGATTACGATTACGTCGTGACTGAGAACGAGTGCTCATGCACTAAAAATCAAAATTAAAAAGTAAAAAGGAAAAATAAATTTGAAAAAGGAAAATCTTTTTGGTTTTATATTTAAGAATTTTTTTTTGAAAAACAATCTTTTTGGTAACCGCCCCATCAACCGGTGCTCGATAGCTCTCAAAAGTACGTGCAACGTAGTGGGAAAGAAATGTGGATCTTTCTTCGGTCTGCAATTTAATGTCAAGACCTCCTTAAAACCCGTGTATATGTTGTACTCTAAAGGTGAGCCGACGTAACAATTGACGTTTTGATTTCTTTTGTTGGTTTTTTTAATTTTTTTGGTGTTTTAAACACTCTAGGAAGAATGTTTTGGTGTTTTTAGATTTTTTGGGTTTTTGAAAACGAAGTATTCACAAAAACAATAACTTCACTCAGGGAAGGATCTTCAAAAACACGCGAATCGAGACGGAATTTTACTTACTACAAGCCTTCCCCGGTAGCGGCGCCAAAAATTGATTTAGGGAAACCAATTATAGTGTAGGAAAACTCAAACGTATTAGGTTTGAATCCCCAGATCGTTCCTAGCGAAGGTTGAATGGAGTTTTAAACTCATGTCGCGTTATTCGGGATTTGAATAGTGAATTTGGGATAATTGTGATTTCTAAACTACGGGGAAAGAAATAATAATGAAAGGTAATTAAAATAATTAATTCTAATGTGCAAACAATAAATTATAACTAAATATGCAAATTAAGCTAAAAACGTAAATTACGATAATACTAAAACGTACTCTAAAATGCAATCTAAACCAAATTAACCTCTAAAAGAGAAATAAATTTTTTCTACGGCTAAAAATGTAATTTAAAAATTATCTAAAATTTAAAACTAATTTTTTTTTTGGTTATTCTAAATTTTATTTGAATTTAAAACTATTTTTTTGTATTTTTAAATTGATTTAAAAAGGAAGATAATATGAAAATTTGCAAGAAAATTAAAAATATTTTTCAAAAATCTAAATAAACTAAAAATGATTTTTATAACTGAAATTATATTTTTTTAGACTTTTTCTCTATTTATTATGAATTAAAAGCTATTAAAAACTAATTTAAATCTAGAAAAATAGTAAATGAATATGGAAAATTAAGAAAAATTACAGATAAATCCTAAATGATACTGAGAATCAATGAAAAATATGAGGGACATCTTATCACACCTAAATAAGCTCTTTGGGCTAAATCTGTTTCAAATAAGCATTTTAAAATAAGCACTTAAGCACTACAAGCTACCAAAAGGCCACAATTGCTAAAACCTATTCTAATACACTTATAGAAGTAGATTAAGATGAGATAAGATCAAAATATAAGATGATAAGCACTTTTGTTCTTCCAAAAACCAAACAGTCAAACAGCCTAGTATACCAACTTTAAGCTTCTCTAGAAGCTTGTATTCAAAAGCTTATGGCAAAGTTCAAGTTGGAACTTCAAGTTAGCTAAGCTGAGAGCTTAATATTCAAAGCCTAGCTTATGAGAGCTTCTGAGAGGATTTAGAAAAGGGCTGCTCAGCCTGATGTGTCCTGATACAGGACACCTATTTTGAAAACATGCTATTTTAAGCCTTGTAAAAGCTGGTTTAGAAAATTCTAAAAATTATTCTAAAAATATTAGCTTATAAAGCATCAACCAAATACTCTATCTCCAAAAGTATAGCTAAATTGGATAACTAATGAAGAATTTAAAAATCCAAAAATGAAGCCATTTGAAATTGTTTTGTGATTTTTGACTTTTAAAGAAAAACTTGAAATTTGACTTTGTTGAGATTTGATTGCTTCTAAATTATCCTAAAGGATGTAATAAGCTAATATAAGACCTAATTAAGCTACCTATACTAATTCTTGGCCTAAATGATAGCTTATGCAAGTTCTAAATTTAATTGTTATGCAGTAAAATGGAATTTAAGCTGATTTTGACTTTTGACTAAATGACAGTGCAATTTTATGTTCTATCTAATCTATTCTAACCTTAAGATTACTTTCTATACTACCTTACCACCTAATTCACTTCCTAACTCAAACCAACTAGTTATCCCAAACACAACTTAACACAACAGTTTTGGACAGTTTCAAAGCAAAACAACAAATTAAGCTTGATCAATCCATAAATCAGAATCCATAAGTCATATTTAAGCTTTAAGATGCAATTTTAACAATTAAATCAAACTAAATCCTCAATTGAATCAATATGACAGATTATGACAGAAATAAATGCAAAATGATGAGATGTGATAAACTATGACTAGATCTGATTTACTAAGCTCAAATATGAGTTTAATAAGCTAATTAGACAGAAATAAACTACTTACCACAGATCTACACTATTCTAAGCTATTTATGCAAATTTTAAGCTAAAATGGAGATTACACTTACTTTCACCTCAGCTAAACTGAGGTTCCAACTTAACGGCAGCTACAAGCTCTAGCTTAATAAGAGATTAAGCTAGTATAAGTCCATCTAGCGAATCCCTTACGACCACTTCCATGCTTTCCACAATTAGCAAAGGTATTTTTGCTTATTTTGTACTAATTTTGGTGAAGTAGTGTGTAAACTAATTTGAAAGCTGAATGAAGCTTAGAATAAGCTATGTAGAGCTTATATAAGCTTATGTAAATAGATTATGAAGCTTATTGAAGCTTAAAAACAGTTTTGACAATATTTTTTTATTTTTCAATGATTTTCATATTTTTTTGTGATTTTTGATTTGAAAACAAAAATAACCTAATTAAATAATTGATAAGCTAATACAAAACAAACAAGAGCTTAATAACAATGACGAATGATTTAAAACAGAAAATTTGAGATTATAGAGAATTGCACAACAAAAGTAAATTCTTAATAATAATACTGAAATCAGAAATTCTAAACTACTTGAAAGCTTTATAAAAACACTTAATTAAAAGAAATACACACACTAAAACACCTAAAATTACTTGATACCATGTAAAGAATTTGGGGCTTTATATAGCTGTTCATGAGGAGCTTGGAAGCTTCATGAAGCTCAATGTGTGCTAGTTTGAATCAATCTCATTCCTTGATTAAGCTGATTTGGCAATCCCATCAATGCATCTCCAATCTCGACCCTTAGATTCACTTGATGACATGCTTTCCACCAATCAAAGCACACCTTGGCGCACGGATTGCCAAAGTGGCATTCTTTTTGTCAGAGAATGTACTATATTGCCCTTAATTGCTGTTAATTTGTACGGGTAAAGATTGGGGAAGAAGGTGAATAGTGTAATTGATTTGGGCGCGTATTTCTGGTTGGGGTAATTTTTTATGGGAAAATGACGCAAATGCCCCCAGCGCCCTGAGGCTAATCACTTTTCGGACCATTTTTTTTATTTGAAAATGGACCGAGGGCAACCGCTGTCATTAGGCAACTCATCGACATTGTGACAAGTATCCCGTATGTGTAAGGTATTGTTTTTTGGGCAACTAAAGTTCGCTGGGCATCCGTATATTTTAATAAGGGTTGTTTCATCATTTCACATTACATAGAAAGTACACTTTTGAATAGTGAAAGTACAGTACATTTCTATTCAAAATCAAATACCCACTCGCACAAAAACATTCATAGTTACCATTTTTCTCTGTTTTTGCTTCTCCCATAAAAACATTCTTACTTACATGATTTCACTAATCAAACCGTCTTCTTCGTCAGTCCCTCTCTTCCTTGTATCGTCAGTTATTTCACCATCTAGAAAGCTACAGTGTTGATTGCAAACCACATTCGATTGATCAAGTTTTTTTTTAAATGTGGCCAAATATGGTGCGTAAATATTTTTCTCGTTGTTTATTACATATGATTTATTCCCAATTGGTTCTATGTTATAATAAATCGTTGTTGTTATTCGATTAATACCTATGTTAGATAGGTGTTAATTCTATTTTATAATCCATTGCTCCTTTTTTATGTCTGTCTGATTCGTAATTATGTAGGGTATAATATCTTAGATTTCGTTAGTTAGGTATGTAACATAACTTGGTTCATTAAAATTTTTAGTGGCAGTCTGTAAACTAATAAAGAGTGGTTTATATGCATCGTCTACTCAATTGTTTACGACGTTGGTATAGATTCCTTATATGGTCTGATATAATTTTTGGTTTTTGTTGACCCTTTTTAGGACTATGAAGCTAAGTTAATCATTACAAGTAAACTGAACTACTTTTGGTTGATAAAGCAAAAGTTAGACGCAAAATGCTGCATCTTGTTTAGGAATACTTGCTTTGGAAGATGGATTGATCTCTTGTTTTTTGAAAATGAAACGCACATCATAGATTATATGCTAAAGAAACAGCATATATTTGATGATTCTCACTATGATATGCCCTTCATTTTTTACATTTAAGGGCATGCTTTACATTTTGGTCGTTGTGAGTTTTGTCTAATAACCCGGCTGCGGTTTGGATCTGTAAGCTTTGGGTTGTATACATATGGTTCTCTAAATTTTCGTAACAGGGTATTTCCTGACAAGCAAGGGTATATTCTAACCAACTTAGATGTTATTGGTGTTATCGAGGATGAAGAGCGGTTTCGACAGATATATGATGAAGACGCAGTACGTCTTTGTCTTTTATTAGCCTTAGAGGTGATCTTTCGATCTGTCTGCCTTTCTTTTCATTCTACCTTGAGGCTTGCCTTTGATGGACAAAGGAATTTCATAAATAGCAATCTTCTCAATCTTTCTCAGCAGTGGATGAACAATTGGATTAGTTGATTTTGTACACTGCAGATGAAACTTAACTTCCAACATCTGTCTGGCTACAGTCTTCATTAAAGGGTAATCTCTGTCAACCAGCACGTAGATTTTCTCTTCTGAAGTCTTAACAACATGTACTCTTGGATAAGCATACAACATCCATTCTTCAACCACACAAGCTTACCAACATTTATCTTCTGGATTGGTCTCAAACATGCACTTCAATGCAGTCCACATAGACCTAGACATGGTTCCTGTTGGTCCAAGCTTTCCACATCTAAAAGACATTACCTTCCACAGCTGCTCCAAATCATTTGTAGTAAAAAAGAATAACATATACCCAAAAGTATAATACTGGCTTTTCTTTCCATCTCGTCTAGTAAGCTCAATACTGTCTCTTTCATCCACTGAGATAATCCTCCAATCTATGATAGACTGTATAGATTTTATAGGTGTAGGATTAATTGGATCTTCAGCCACTTTATCACTTACCACAATATACTGATCCAATGTCTCTTTATCATCCACCTTCTGTCCTTTTGAGCTTGACTCCTCTATCACAGATCCTGTTCTCTTTTGTCTATTCCTTAGCATCTCAGCTTCTTTCTCAGAATTCATGGGGATGAAGTTATCACACCTTCTTTTGCAAATATTATACAGCTCCTCAAGTTTCTCATAAGAACAACTCTTCAAATTTACAGTTTTCATATCATCCATGTGTTTGATAAACTTTATCATTTGACTTCTTTTCTGTTGCTTTGTTGGTGGTTTGTTCTTCTTTGCATGATAGTCTTTAAATTCCCTATCCTGTTTCATCTTCCTCACCTTCTCAACCAGAAACTTAGACCTTGTAACTATGTCTAACAGACCCCATTCATCCATAGTCATCTCTGTCTGAATTTTCTCAGAAGCTTGAAAATCCATCTGTTCCTTTTTCCACTCTTCTACAGCTTGTTCAGAGGCTTCTTCCTGCGCTGCCCTTTCCTTTTCTTTAGCAATTTCGTTAGCATTTAGTTCCATATATTACCTTTTAGAAAATTCTCCATCATAAGCTATCTGCTCCTCTCTACTTTCAAACTTATTGGCTCTGAAATCCCTTTACCCTTTCCAATATCAAGTTTAGTAACTACACCTTTATGCACAGCTTCACCAATCTTTAGACTCTTAGCAATAGGTTTGGGTGCAGGGATAGGGTGAGATTGCTTTAGGTTGAGCAATTGTATGGCAATCTCATTCTCAGCATTTTTTGGTTTTGGTGCTGGTGTTATTGTGGTGCTTATAATTGTAGCAGTGGTTGCCTCTGCACTTGAAACGACTGAATTGGTAGTGGCTAGAATAATACCAACAGTTATTGCAGCAGTGGTTACATCAATACTAGCAGCGGATGCAGCAACAATGGCAGTGATTGCCTGCACCGCTTCCTTCTCCTGTTCTTCAAATGCAGCCTTTAAAGAATCATCTAGTACTGCTTCTTTACCTTCCATGTCAGCCACCAAATAACCTTCCCCATTTTCTCCACTGTCCAAATCCAAATCTACCAGTGCCTCTCCTGAATTTGTACTCTCACTCCTCCCCTGTTTGGATGCATCCTCCAAACTTTGATTCCCAGCGCAGCTTGCTTTCTTTCCCATTTTCTTCACTTTCCTAAATGCATTGACCCTTGGCCTTCTTAGTCTCTCCAAAACACTTACCATGTGCTTCAACCTCCTGATTGTTTCAGCCCGAGTAGTTGTCAAATTTTGAAGACCAGTGATCTTTGACTCCATAGTTGGGCATCTATCCGTCAATTCAAGAATGAGTTTCATAGTATTCTCACCACCTCGACCTGTGTAACCTGGTCCGAAGTGGATCATTGGAAATGTCATCATGTACAAAGTCATTAGCCATCAATTCATGTTGGTGTTCCAAACTACCCTCATCAATTCGAGCTGTGTTACCTGCTCCGACAGGTGAATCATAGGATGTGTCTAACATTGCATCAGACCTAGCCTGAACATCCATGTCCCCCAAATTAGCCAGTTGGCTGGGGATTCCTCCACCTGTGTTGAATTCCAAAGAACTCTCCACATTAGGAGTTGCCATTGGTTGAGTCTTACTTAGGTTTCCATTGCCCTGCTCAGCTTCTAAGCCTGAGGCAGTAGTGGAATCCCTTCTAATCATATCACCTACCACACCTGTGACAGCCTCATTTCCTACACCACTAGCACTAGCCTGAGGTTGCTTAGTGCCCTTCTCTGATGAGGTATGGGGTCTACTATCTGACTCTCTACTAGCATCTGTATGAATCTGGGATACAAGTAATATTTGCCTTGGTCCTTAACATGTTTTTGCAAAGCCTCAAAGAGCATTTTTGACCAATTAAAAACCCCTTGTTGAGTGAGGCAAAATATAGCAGTAGAAATCTTGGAAGGGAACTCATCAAAACTAGTGGTCTTGCTACTTAGGCACATAAGAATGGTATGGATTAAGAACTTCCACTGTGGAGAAAAAATACCTTTCTTAAATTTAAGACTATCACCTCTTCTCTGATACCCCATTTGCTACAAACCATCAAAAATCTCCTCATTTGACATATTAACCACTCCTTCAGCATCCTGAAACTTCAACACAGTCCTGATCAACTCCTCTATAACCAGAATCTCCTGTTCATTAACCACTGCCCTAATAACCTCTACTCTATTCCTCTCTTTAAGCTCTACAGTCCACTAAAATTGATGAATATACGCTTTCAGAATAACAGGTACAACAGTCAATGCATAATGAATGGGGCTGTGTTTGATGAAATCTATCATATCATGGAAGCCTTCAGAGTGTTCATTCTTAACTAATTAAGCAATCAGGTTGTGGGTAGTGGAAAATTCAGTCGGCATTGTAAGGTTAGGGTTCGTGGGATGTGGGATTGTTGAAATTAAGTGTTGTGCGTGATTAGGGTTTGTAGTGAGCCCCAATTGAGAATGTTTGAAAGACCAATTAAATGATCGACAGTGATTTGGGGAATAAATATGTTATCACCAGAAAGTTACAAAACAGCCCCTATAGTTTCCACAATCATCAGAAACTAACTAGCAGTGATTGCTCACAACTAACAGTTTTTTCAAGCAAGCTAGCAGCGGAAACATTCTTTGCAATCCAATCTTGCAGTTTATGACTTTAATTACGAATCCCTTATAAAATGGTGTCTTATCTCAATATGTATTGTTTGTGAATGATAAGCAGTATTTTTATTTTTGCACAACATCGTATGCAAACTTTAGTTATTCAACTCTTTATAAGCAAATGTTGCATCCTTATCTATTTCTGGCTGTGTTTTTTCCTTTTATTATTACAATCTAAAAACATAAGCTGCAGTCACAAATAACTCCAGTAGTCATAAAACTGCCAGCAGTAGTCGTATGTGGCAACCATTGTGTAACTGATACACTAGCAGTAGTTTACCATTTGGTGGCAGAAGGAGATGATCCTAACAACAACAACAAGCAGTATTGTTACATATTGGATTTTATAAACACATCACATATATTAAATATAGGGCGTATAATATATGTTTTAGAGAGAGAAAGTGGAAGAGTTTAGGGAACTTAGTGAGACAAAGAAAAATGATATTATGAAGCTCCAACCCTCTACCTTGGGAGGTAGAGGGTATTTATAGTTTCTTACAAGACACGCCTCCTACGGGCTATGGATCAGGCATACAGTGGGTAAAGACCCGTCCGTCCTCCACGGTATTACTTAACAAACTACTTACTAACATTACATGACTACGACTACGAGCTTTCTAACGAATACATATACTTGAGGTGACTGACTCTTTAACTACCGGATTTTCTAAATCCTAACAATCTCCCTCTATGGGAGGTCACCTCAATTTACATTGAATACAAACATATATTAAATTTTCATTGTTCTTGGATTCTTGATTAAGTTCTTTGCTCTGTAGTCCGTAGTCTTTGATTCTTCATGTACCGCATGTTTTGTTATTTCAAGTGGAGGTCTTTAACTGATCTACTTGATGATGAGTTTTGAGCCAGCATTAAGATTGTCTGCCACCATGAATCACTAACTCATCCTTTGAAGTGTTGCCATCATGTGAAGTTGTGACTTTTGGACCGAAATGCTCACATTCTGGATCATGATATCTTCTTATCAGAGTTGCAGAAGCTTTTGTTGATTCATGATATTTGCAGTAGCGTAGCAGAAGCATGGAGTGAAAATATCAGAGTCGTTGATGAAGAATGCACTTATCATGAATTCTTTAGACATGACTGTGATGTGTGAGCATGCGGCTATGGATTAATGCCTCAATTATGATCAGCTGCAGCCTTCGGGTGTTCATGCAGACAACAGTTATAAAAGCACACGAGAGTGTCTTTGATCACTTTCTTTGAATTGAGGTTCACGGCCCACGGTTCCCCGTTGATCAGTACAAGTACTGCCTGTGATTAGGTAGAATTCCGAAGAACCTCCTTGACAGGGTTTCGCAGCTGCTCTAGCCGTTCTCAAACCGGAACGTCTCAAAGAAGACAACACGGAGTGAGTGAACCCACAAAATTGAGATTTGTTGATTGAAGAAAATGATTTGAAAACAATCGTGTGTTGCTTATCAGAAAGAATTTTTGCAATACAACGAAGGTTTTATAATGGAAATCAATTTTCAATCATAAATACCTTTTGATTTTGAAAACATACTACACAGTCGACGTGCTAAAGAAAAGAATTTTTGTGCACATCGAACGGTTTTTCAAAGGTATCCGTCAATCCATTTCCTGGACCAAGGTTGATTCAAAATATGAATCGCCCCATTGTTTCTGTCTAGTTGTTACATGTTTGATCTATTAGATAGATCTCACATGCCACCTACCAAGAGCTTGTTTGATGTTGGCTCTAGAAGGTTTTATATCTTCATTGTGAATATGTGAACATATCACTCATATGTTCTGGCAATACCACAAGGATAATGCGTAGGACTCTTAAGATATATTCTCACTTTCCATATTGTGTGAAATAGTGAGTCTTCATTGATTGTGTCCTAGTGAGATTTATTGATGATCTCGTGGCTCTAGACTCAATTGTGCACATTTGGTTCCTATGCCGGAGACTAGGGAGAGGGTCTCCTTCTTCAATATCAACAATCTCTAAGAGAAAGTCGATAGATTATGTGGGTTCCCCGTGAGAATGAAACAAGTCCTTTAAAGAGGAACTTGAGTAGCTTGGGAAGTTGTAGTGCGGTCGTCCATTGGGTCCATGACGTTTGACTTCAATCTTGGTGTTACCTTGGTAACCACCAAGTAGCATATGAATTGAACCGGTTTACGCTAAGTTTGAAATAATGGAGGCTATTTCTTTTCACCCTTTTCTCATTCATTTCTTTTCATTCTTCAACCCTTCAAGGCTTACCGAGACTTCATTACTAGAACCTTGTTGGGTTTATTCCAGTTCTAGCTCTATCTCAGTCCGCACTCTTCCCATTTCTCACTTTTCTCCTTTTTTCATCATACCTAAGGACTTCTACACTATCTAGTGGATTGTCTCTGAGTAGATCCCTCCGGCTCTGGCGGGATCGTAGGAACAAATACCTAACCTAACCATCCTTATATCTCCATGCATAAAGTAAATTTGGTCGGTCTTTTTGGTATTGTTCTTCTCCCAATGAAACCAATAGAAAACCATTTAAAAAATCAATCCAGGTATGTGTGATACAAGATCAAATCATTTTGTACCTGAATCGTTTTTGATAATTTTAGAAAACGCTCCCCCTCAACATGTGCATCAAATATTTGAAATTGTTTTGGCACATGGAGGAAAGACGAATTTAGAATCTTAGATTAAGAATTAAAGATCCAATCTTTGATTAACATTTTCTAAAATGATCTTCATCACTTCCCGATCAAATCTAGTAATTTTAAATACTTTGGGTAAAATACTTTTGGGAAGGATGAGGTTTTCTTATGATTGCTCCCCCTCAATATGTGCATCGAGATTCGAAAGTGTTTTGCACATATTAGAGAGAACCTGCACTTAGAGACAATTCAATCACGTTTCAATTCCTTTTGGTTTGAGATAGATGCTCCCCCTCAACATGTGCATGGAAAAATTGAAATCGTTTGGCACATGTAGGGAGGAGAGCTTGTTAATGTCTCTATAAAACCACTTATTAAATTATCAGTTTATATCCAATTTAAATCACAAATTCTCCCCCCCATCATAATTTTCAAATCCTTTGAGATATGTGATCCCTATTGATTTAAATTGTTTTTGAAGGCTTTTGAGGAGAATTGAGACAAGCTTTTAAAATGTTTAACTGATAAGGATCAAATTCTGAGACTTTAACCTCCAATGATTAAACATGCTTAAGTATCTTATGAAAACACAACGTTAGCCTTGGTCTGGATCCAATTGTATAAACATTGTTCTTTTTGATTATCCAAAGGTAGACCTTGCTCGATTATGTGTCAGTTGTTTGAAAAATAACTTTTTGATTTAATTGAAATCATTCTCCCCCTCAATAAATGACAGAAGTTGTTGATTGAGTGTTAGAGATTTTGAAAAATGATAAGTCCAGATGATTTTCAAAAATATAGTCCGAGTTATTTTCAAAGCAATTTTGTTTTCATTAGATAAAAAATATTTTTCAGAAGAATATTTAGACAGAAAAATATTTGTGATGGAAACATTTGTCTTTTTGGCGACAAACATTTGTTTTTAGAATCAAAGCATGAAGATTCAAAAATTAATTTAAGCAAGGATCTGTTCTTTCTTTTAAAACTGGTTACTGCCTGATATGACAATAAACTATCATTTTTCACCATCACATTTTTATTTATTTATTTTTCAAAAGTTTTATGTACAATCGAACTTCATCTAAAGACTCGTGCCATTCTTTGAATGACAAATCAAAGTCCGTAGATGTAATCGAAGAACATAAATAGATGGAAAAATAATATTTTTGGCCTTTTTCAAAGATTTTCTGAATTTTTTATGGATTTTTGAAATTTTATATTTTTCTATTTTCTTTTTGTGGGTTTTATAATTTTGTATTTTTCTTTTTGAATAATTATGTACAAGAGATGGATGAAGAAAAGCCTTTACTCCTCGTCTTCCTCTTTAGACCAAGTCTTGGAAGGATAAACCCAAAACGTTCTCTAGGAAGAGCTTTGGTGAAGATGTATGCTAATTGATATTCTGTCTTCACAAAATATAGTTCCACCACACCATTCTCCACTTGTTCCCTGAAGAAGTGATGTCGAATGTCGATATGCTTTGCTCTTAAATGTTGAAGGTTGTTGCATGAGAGAGCAATGGCATTCTTGTTATCACAGTACATAGGGATTTTGTTGAATTCAAAGCCATAGTCAGATAATTGGGATCGCATCCATAGGATTTGAGCACAATAAGATGACATGGCTATGTATTCTGCCTCTGTAGAGGATATTGAGGTACTCATTTGTTTCTTTGAAGACTAGCTCACAAGCTTATCACCCAAAATCGAGCACCTCGGCGTGCTTCGACGTGTATCTTGACACCGCATGGTCGTCTGCGCCGCGATAGGTCGTTAGTGACATACCGGTGTCCTTGGTGCCAAAGTCCCATGTTGATGGTTCCTTGGAGATACCGAAAGACCCGTTTAACCGCTTCAAGGTGCTTTTGGTAGGCTTAGCACGGTATCTAGCACACATGCATACAACGAATGAATGTCTAGTCTCTCGGTGGTAAGGTACATCGTGATCCAATCATACTATGATATTTAGTTTAGTCAATCATGATCCCCGAGTGGTCCTCATCCGGTTTAGTACGCTCCACCATGGGAGTGTCAACGGTCACAAAATGAAATCCAAATTTCTTTAAGATCTCATTTGCATATTTAGATTGATTGATAAAAATGCCTCGGGACTTTGTGTAATTTGTAATCCCAAGAAAATGACATTTGTCCCATCATTGACATTTGAAATTTGGAGCCCATCTCCTTAGAAAACGATCACATTCATTGGGGTCAGGTTGAGGCAAAAATAATATCATCAACATAGATTTGAACATGAATTAAGTGTTTGCGACTTTACGGTGAACAATGTCGGATCAATCTGCTCCTTTCTTCAATCCATTAGTTAGAAGAAACTTTAATAGCGTGTCGTACCATGCCCTTGGAGCTTGCTTCAAACCGTAGAGGCCTTCTTCAAGCGATAGACATGAGTAGGATGCTCGATTCACAAAACTTCAGTTGGTGGACGTATACAACCTTTTCGGATCTCATTAAGAAAAGCGCCTTTTACATCCATCTGATAGACTACCATGTTCTTACTAGCAGTGTTAGCCAAGAATATTCTGATTGCCTCGATACGTGCAACTGGAGAAAATGATTCTTCAAAGTCAATACCTTCCTCTTGACGGTATCCTTTCGCAACCAGTCGAGCCTCGTTCTTTAGCACATCACCATGCTTATCAAGTTTTACTTTGAAGATCCATTTTAGAGCAATGATCATAGCACAGTCAGGAGCAAGTACTAATTCCCATACATCTAGTCGATCGAACTTGTGGAAAACTAGAAGGGGAGGTTGAATAGTTTTGCCGATTTTAAGTTAGTTTCAAAAACTTTAGATTCGTTAATATGTGAGATCTTATGGATGTATAGAAAGTATAGATCTAATGATAAAGCAAGTAAATAAAGTAAAGCAAAGGGATAGAAATGACACAACCGATTTATAGTTGTTCGGCTACAAGGACACCTTCCTTGCCCTACTCCACTCCCCGAGTCACCTACTCGAGAGTTCAAGCACTATGTCAACAAACTCCTTCACTTGGCGGAGAAGCCTTCACAACGTTGCTTACACCTTTTTCCGGTACAAAGCTAAATACCGAGTCCGTAACACGGTGGACCAAACCAACACGACTATTACATAACAAGTATGTGAAATATCAAATACAAGATCTTCGCTACAGAAATCTTGCGGAGGAACAAATCAATCACGGACCCCTTGCTTGGATGACTTGTAGAATGCTCGTGATCTCACCTTAGAGAAGGACCTATATGAGAATGACTAAAGAAAGAAAGAAGGAAGTACTCTCTAGATCAAGTGATCTTTTGTTAGAAGAGAATGAGAGTATATGAGAGAATTTGTAAGAAGAGAGTGAGTTAGAATGAAGAAATGGCTCTCTATTTATAGGAAATTTCTGCCACTGTTCCCCGGATCCCACGGATCCCTCCCACTTGGGATCCGCCTAGTGTAATCCTAGGGATCCCTAGGACGCTCATCTTTGCCCATGGGTTTTTTGGTTATGGGTCATGGGTTATGGGTTGGTCCATGGGTTTTCCTTAGATTCAATGTATCTAATGAATACATTGTATCTAGTCAATGGGTATGGGTTAATGGGTTATGGATATGATCCATGGGTTATGGTTTTTACCCATCCTAATAAACTATTACAACAAATAATTAATTACAACATTTTTGTATTTAAATGGCTATATGTAAATGCTTTACAAAAATAACATGTATCCTTATAATTGTACTTAAGATAACATTATATTTGTTATCAACAAAACACAAAGAGATCGCAAAATATTAATAAACGTTTTTACGGTTTATTTGTATTAACAATCTCCCCCTTTTTGTTGATGACAAAACATAATGTTATGATGAGTAAAACTTAAGAATAGATGTATGTTTTGAAAGCCCCTAAGTTTTACTTCTTCTTGTTCGGAATTAGAAAATCCAGACGTTAAAGAGTCGGTCACCTTAAGTATATGTATTCGTTAGAAAGCTCGTAGTCGTAGTCAAGTTATGTTAATAAGTAGTTTGTTAAGTAACACCATGGAGGACGGACGGGTCTTTACCCACTGTATGCCTGATCCACAGCCCGTAGGTGGCGTTTATTGTAAAACACAGGTAGAGGGTTGGAGCCTCAATACCATTTTTCTTTGTTTCACATAGTTCCCAACTCTCTTCCCTTTCTCTCTCTAACTTTCTCTCTCTAAAACTTGTATACGCCCCATTATGATTGTGGTTTAATGTGTTTGTGAAATCCTATATCTTACAATTGGTATCAAGAGCCATGGTTTGATCACTCATCTTTCATGCTCTTTAGTTTGGTGGATGATTCGTGCTAAACCGTCAAGTTATCTCACACAAGCTAGCCACTTGTGAATGGCTAACCGTAAGAAACTTAAAACAGTTCAGACACAAATGCAATGAAGATCAGGAGAGTATAGTGTTTCCTCAGGTCGTTATGTCCCAACGAGCTGTGCGAGAGTAATCAAACGAATAGTGATCGAGAGGATTTGAACGGAAAAAGAGATATGATTGATTAAACCTAAAGAAAAAGTTAATAAATTACAAGGGCTTAAATGCAAATTAAAGAAAATTAAAAAGATAAACTATATTAAATAAACGCTATCACTATTTTTAAAAATGATGTTTTTGATTTTTCTTTTATAAAATTTAACTTTAAAAACTACGTAACGTACAAAAGAAAATGTGATACTGAAGCAATATTATCCTAAAAATATAAAAATGACATTTTTACAAACCTAATGATAAAAGAAAATTTTTAGAAAAAGAAAATTATTTTTATGACTATTTATCTAATTATTATTAATTAAAAACTATTTTTACCTATTTAATTATACCCTAAAATACAAGAAAATATGAAATAAAGCTAGAAAAATGAAATTATGACTTAGAAAAATCTAAAATAACTAAATAGAATTTTCAAAACTAATTTTGTATTTTTCTGATTATTTTTCTATTTTCTATGAATTAAAATCTATTTAAAACTACTTAAATTGCTAAAAATTACAAATTAAACTATGAAAAATCTGGAAAAATATTTTTAATGACTTTTTGAATATTATAAAACTAAGAAAATTGAAATTGTATTTTTTTGAGCTTTTTCTAATTTATTTGAATAAAAGCTAATTAAAAATGCTAAAACCGAAATTAAATGCGTAAAAATAGCAAATGAACAGTGGAAAATATGAAAACTTCCAGAATATTATAAAATATTATTCTAAATATAGGAAAATAATAAAAGTGGTGCGGTGTTCAATAATTAGGTTCAGAGTGAAAAGTGCTTATAAATAAGCACTAAAATAAGCTATAAGTACCAAATGAGCACCAAATTATCACGAAGCTAGAGTATGCTAAAATTACTTAAAACCAACATATTCCAACTATCCTAAACCTCTGAACAACAATCTACAATGATATGGGTCTATTTAAGCACTAGTGCCAAACAAATTTTATGTACTAAATTTAAGCCCTTGTTAAGCCGACTTATAAAAATCACAAAAATAAACTAAAATCACCATGAAAACCACTACCAACCAAAGTGTCTAAATCCGAATTTCATTAATAAGGACTAAAATTGAGGAAACTAAAATGCAAAAGTGGAAGCTATGGAACGGGTCAAAATGAGCTATTAAGCTTGCATAAGCTAATAAAAAGCTACCACTCTTGAACCAAAGGTTGAATAAGCTATAAACAAGTTATGGGAACTTAGAATAAGCAACAACAACAAGAAAACACACTAAATAAGCAAAAATAAGGAATAAGCAAAGCAGGAGTTTTGTGAAAAGAGCTTAAAAGAAGCTAATGAATAAGCGGTTAATAAGCTAAGTAGAGATAAACTAATATTTTTCTAATTAAGATGAGCAGCTAAACTTTAATATCCCAAAAGCTTATATCCTAAATCCTAATGGTAAGATCACAATGAAATTACAAAGTTTATTCAAAATGGGTTTTATGAAATTTTGACTTTTGGACGTAATTGAAAACTTGACTTATTTGAGATTTGAGCTTAAACCATGAGTCGATTATGATGTTTTAAGGTAAAGTAAAGCTAAATTAAGTTACTCTCGATTTCTAAACACAAAACAAGCTTTTGGTTTTACAAAATTCTAACAGACATGAAACTAGAACAGGTTCTTGGAGATTTTGACTTTAAAGGTGCACAAATGAGATTTAATGACTAAAATGGTTATATTACAACTAAAGAAGACCAAAGCAACAGGTTTTAACCAATGAACAAACCTCAAACACAGATATGCTATGAGATCCAAACACAAGTTTAAGTGGTCGATTTGAACTTTTAATTACCAAACTCGATTTAAACAATGATTCCAACAAATTTAGGTCCTAATATCATTAAAACACCTAAATCATGCAAGTACATCAACTATGACTATCATTTGGACATTACATCGGTTATGCGATTCAAAAAAGTAAAATGCAAAGGAGATTGAGACCTAACTTGAAGTCCACTATTGAGAAGCTTAAGCAAAACCAAACCACCACTATTCTAAACCAAACCCAATCCAAAACTAGCTCTGCAACAACCAATCACCATTTCCATGCCTGCTTAACCAAGATTTTCTCACAGTTTGACTTTCGTTGACCAATCACCAAACTTGCTTGAAACTGAGTTCCAAGCTTACCAAAAGCTATAATAAGCTTAAGTAAGCTTGTTTGAATTGAAATGAAGCTACTTGGAGCTTTGAGTATAAGAGCTTGAACTTGAATTTTATGACAGTGAGCATGAAAACATAAAACTTAAATGAAACCTTGAATTAAGACTTGAAATGAATTACAATGACTAAGTGACTTAGGTTTAATACAGTAGAGCTTAAGATTACATTTTAAAACACTAATTAAGATAATTTTATGAAAAACGACATACATAAATTTAAAAAACTAACTACTGCCTTCTTCCTCCTCTCTTCTTCCTCTTTTTATATGCAAAATGTTTTCCACGTGTCCTCTGAGCAAATCCCATCTATAATCTTGGCCATTGGATGAGTTTTGTGCATATTGGCCATTGGATCAAAATTGGCGGGAAAAGGATATATTGACCTTGGGCTTCTGAATTTGCAACTAGGGGGAAGAGTAGGTGTGATGATGAGGGGGGTGAGAAATGTTGCAGAGATAAGGTGTGGGGTGATGGGAAAGGCTGAGTTGCAGGTAAGTGGTGGGGAAGGGGATAAGCCAGTGGGAGGGAAAGGTGCATTTGACTGGATTTGACCAGGGGTCCAAAAATAGGGAAGGGGTCACAATTGTAATGGCAGGGGTCCAAAAATAGGGAAGGGGTCACAATGGTTGGTTTAGTAATACAAGGACCTTTTTGCAATTTCTGATTTTTGAAGGACCATTCCTGCCAATTTCACAAAGTTGTTTCAAGGGTCACTTTTGACAAGTCTCAATAGTACAAGGACCATTTTTGACATTTTCAAACTTTCAAAGGACTATTTGTGACAATTTTCAAAGTTTAGGGACCTAAGTTGTAATTTTGAAAATTTAAATCTCAAGGACCAATTTTGACAACTCATGAATCCCTAGGGACTTGAAATGATATTTTTCTTTATTTTGATTTCCAGGACCTTTTTGACAACTTTTGAAACTTGGGGACTAAAGCGCCAATTATGCAAACTTGATACGTTTTTCACCGATTTTGATATTTTGCATTTAAAACACATAAAACACTTATTTGTGATATTTTTATCATTTTGATACATTTCTGAGTGTTTTCAGATGTTTTTGCAGTTTAATTGGTACAAAAATGATGAGTATTTAGACACTCATCAGTGGATTTCATAAGGTTTTTGGGGTTATAAGTGTTTAGAAGAGTTTGAATCATTTGGTTAATTTCTTGTGTTAAAGTTTGAATTTTGATAGTACTTTTGTGTTTAGGATCATCATATGTACTTAGGTTTCGAATTGGAAGGCTTGAATCATCGTGGTTGGGCTGTTTTTGATTGTTAAAGTGGTTGTTTTTTAATATTGTACTAAGCGAGTTGAGCCACGGTAAAACGTTTCTTCGAAGCGAGTTGCTTTGTCATTTGGAAGCATGTTGCTTTGTTATTGGAAGCGAGTTGGTTTATGCGACTTGGCTATTTAGCGAGTTGATTCTTTAAGCGACTTGAGTTCTAAAGCGACTTAGCTATTAAGCGAGTTGTATTGGCAGCGAGTTGGTTTATGCGACTTGGTTGTTAAGCGAGTTGTCTCTGTATGCGACTTAGCTATTTAGCGAGTTGACTCTTTATGCGACTTGGGTTTTAAGCGAGTTGTTTCTTTAAGCGACTTGAGTTTTAAGCGACTTTTCTCTTAAGCGAGTTGATTGTTTAGCGAGTTGATACCAAAGCGAGTTGACTGTTTAGCTACTTGTCTATTGAGACTTGTTACTTCTTCAGCAAACACATTGATTTTTATGGTTGTTCTTTTGGTTTAGTAAAATCCCGTGAAAGAATCTATTTCCCGGTTTAATCAAAGAATAGCAAAATCCCGTAGAATCTGGAATCATGTCTAACAACATACCTACTATCGTTTCTCTTGTTCTCGAGGACGTTCAGCGGTATATCGTATACTCGTCCACCTATGCTTGATGAACTCGATTATGACTCATGGGCTCAACGAATTAGGTTGTATTGCTTGGGAAAGGAAAATGGAGTTAACATTCTCAAGTCAATTGATGAAGGACCTTATCAAATCGAGACTACCGAGATGTTCTTGAAACTACCGCAGATGGTACAGTGACCTTAGGATTGGACGGACCAAAGACGTATGATGAGCTCGATGATAAGGAGAAGAAGAGATATGATGTCGATATCGGGCTTCAAACATTATACTTGTGGTCTTCCAAAGACATCTACAAGTTAATCAATCACAACACCGAAGCCAAGGCGGTTTGGGATAATGTCAAGATGCTTCTCTCGGGTTCGAATTGACTAAGGAAGACAGAGAATCACAACTGTATGATGAATTTGAGCACTTTAAGATGAAACCAGAAGAAAGCGTCTATGAATATTACGTGAGATTCCAAGAGCTTGTGAAGGACATGAGGAATATCAAAATGACCATGCCAAATATTCAGCTGAACTCAAAGTTTGTGAACAACATGAATCCCGAATGGCACAAATTTGTCACCTCTGTGAAGCTAACCAAAGGATTAAAGAACACCAACTATGAGCAACTGTATGCCTTCCTTCTTAAGAATGAGTGACATGCTATGTTTGAACGAATGATTATTGAACAGTTCAAAACTAAACAGGGAGAAGCAAGCTCATCAAATGATTCAACAGCTTTCTACATCAATGTAGGGATTACTACCAAAGCTTCACAAGTCATACCTACTGGAAACGGTAATCACAAACTCATTCCTGATCCGAGGTTCAAGCAACTGGATATTGATGCAGTCATGGAACACTTCATCAATCAACTGGCTCTTATGGTTAAGCAAAACTTGACCCTTACTCCACATACTAACAGTCTTCACACTAACAATGAAATCAGAACTGCATCTAATCTACACAACCATGCTATTGTCAGAGATGGAAAGGTTATGGTGCAACCAGTTCAAGGAAGGCAGTATGAACAAGAAAGAGGTGGAGCTGGTGGAGGGTATGTGGCTAATCAGAATCGTGGAATAAATGCCAATCAAGGGCAAGCAAAGCCAATCAAATGCTACAACTGTGGTGGTGAGGGACATATTGCGAGGAACTGCTCATCTCCAAAACGTCCACATAATACAGAATACTTCAAAGACAAGATGTTGCTTGTGCAAGCTCAGGATAATGGAGCAGCTTTGGATGAAGAGGAGTTGTTGTTTCTTCTCAAGGAATGCTAAGACATATGATGTCGATGTGGATGAGCGACCAATTCAGAAATAGGTCACAATCATTAAAATGCCTTTCAAGTTGCGCATCGTGATGCATTTGACTGATTTCGATGATGAACCTCTCGCCTGCACAATCTTCATGGCAAGCATCTCACCTATGGTCTCTCCAAAGGTCTCTTCACTACAACAGGCTGGTCCATCCAAAGATTCAATCATTTCAGAGGTATTAAAACTATACGATGAAGTTGATGAGCAAGAAATGCATAATAAAGTACAATCACATGTAACTAATGAATCAGATATGGATAAAGTGGGTAATAGTAATACTGTCCCATATGATCAATATGTGATTCAAAGTGAAAGTGAGATTGTACCAAGTGATGCATCTTCTGCATCAATGATGACTATGTTTTTATGAATACACTTCATGTGCCTCGATGATTCTTTATCTCCGAATCGAATGCCTATAAAGAACAAGTTGCTATTTATGAACAACGTGCTAAGTTTGAGTTAACTACCCGTGAGCGAGAAATGGATGACCAAATGCATACAATTATTAGAAAAAGTAATTTTAGAGAAGAAGTGTTAAAACAAGAGTTAAACTCCTTACAAGAAAAGCTTTCTAAAGCATTAGCGAAACAAGAACTCCAAAATAATGTTAAAGTTCTTAAACAAGAATTTAATGCTAAGGAATCAAAACTTTGAATGACTTTTCTAATCTAAAAACTTTGAAAAACAAGCTTGAAAATAAGTGGTACGTACAAGGAATACCATTCGATCGCTCACATGATCACTAAGCATAGAGTTCTCGTGATAAGCATAGCATTCCCTTGTAAAGGAACCCAATCCTGAATATGGTAAAGTGGCTAGAGAAGCTCAGAAGGTATTATATGATGGTAATAAAATCCTTAAGCCTAGGCAGAAACCTAGTTGCGCTGAGTGCACTGAGGAAGATAAGCAATTAGATGAAGTCACTAGGGAGAAAATGAATAAGAAGCTTAAAGATCATGTGTGTGAAAAGCAAAACATTACGTTCAAACCCTATGATTACACTAAAGAAAATTGGATTTCTTTCAATAGATTTAAGCCTCAAACTCTATTAACCCCAGAACAAGTCTTTTAGAAAAAGGACATAGATATGCAAAAGGCTAATGCACTTGTTAAAACAAACACTCCCCTTAGGAAAATGCCTCCAGCAACTGTGTATCCTCCGAATACACCAATGCATTTAGTCCCTAGATCTATTCCCACTAAGAGCAAGACTTTAATCAGCATGTATGTTGTTTATCAACTATTTGTTGATTTTGAGAAGGCATGTAAGAAAAGGATCACACCCACTGGGATAACTAAAGGGGAGAGGGGTTTTGAGCAAACTAAAGAATGCTATTTAACTGAGATCATGCCTTTCTTTAAACAATTAAAAGGTCAATTTGAGAGTCTTAAAAAGGGTATAGACTCAGATATTAAAGAAATGGAAAATGAATTTGATGCAATGATAATTGAAGTTAATGATTATGAACGGGAACTCAAATATAATGAAATAGAAAGGAAGAATTTGCATATCTTAAATGAGAACTTAGTATTGAGTTGTGTAGCTCAAGATGTGTTTTATACTGTTACTAAGCATTCTATTACTGCTTCTCACTTTCATAAAATAACTGTTGCTTTGAAAGTTTCCCATGATCGTGTCATTGAGCTTGAAAACAAAAACTCAGAACTAAATGAGAAAATTGATCAGGATGATCACGATAATTTGGTAAAACATCTTTCTAAACTAGAAGTTGAACATTTTGATTTGCAACTAAAATATCAACATCTCAAAGAAAATGTCAAAACCTCAAACATCAAGACATTCATGTTCTTTGATGCTTTTTGAAATAAACAAACGTGATGAACATATTCAAGCTTCATCAGAACACGATCGAAAGTTGAAAGCCCAAATTTCACAATTAAAGGGTGAAAAGAACAATGTATTGGCTCCCAAATGCCTCCTCCTTTAGATTCTCGTGTTCTCAAACTTTTCATCTTCAAAACTTGGTTAATTTTTTACAAAAGGAAAATGAGAGTTTTCTAGAAGAAAATGAAAAAGTTAAACGACACTTTAAAGAGTTATATGATTCAATCAAAGTCACTCGTGACAATAACAATGAAAAAATAACGTCTTTACAAAAAGAAGTTGAGAATCTGAGGAGTCAGGTAAAAGGAAAAATGCCACTTGTCTTTAATGAGAATGTTGCATCAAATACATTCCTCCTCATCTTAGAAATAACAAACTGGTGTTTCATAACTATTTTGCTCACCTTAAGGATAGTCTAGAATGTATCCGTGAGATTGTAGAAGAGGATTACATAAACAAGCCACTTGATAGGGAAATTAGGTTTGCTTGCATTCAGGCCAAACGATCTCAGGAGCTGTTAGAATGTTTAAGAACAACATGTCCAAAATCGTTATGTGAGAAAGATAAAGCTGTGATGCCTTGTTCTATGCCTAGTGCTAAGTATGCAAACCATTCTATGCCCAGTGTTAAGAAAGTGAACTTTAAAGCGCCCTCAAATAGTGCAGATCCCTGCACTTCTAGTTCAGGAATGCAAAAGGTAGCCCAACCAACTAATGTTCCCATAATTCCCTCTACAGGAGTAATCAGTGACACAAAAGCAAGCGGGTCAAAGCCTCCAGGCAATACAAAGCAAGATAGGACCTCTCAAGCTAAGAATGTGCAATGTAAGAAAGTAGAAGATCACCCTAGGAACATTAAGTTTAAGTTGAATAAAACGAATCGTGTTGATTCTAGTATTAGCTATAAGCGTACTGTAATTAATTTGAATTCTGTTACTTTTGGCAAAACATGTAATGATGATTGCTTGGTTTCTGTTACTAATCATGAATGTGGTGTGAATGATTTGATTAATGTTTGTTAAATACCCCGTTAAGATAGTTAATGCAAAAATCAAGCTCGAAGGCTAGAAAGCAATGGCGGAAGAAGGTTAGAAAACATTGGAAACCCACAGAAGGAAATTTAATAACATAGGTTATCGGTGGATACCCATCGCCGCAAATTCAATCTTAATGAGATGTGCCCCAAATTATCTAGATCAATGCCCATTAGGAAATGGATGCCTCTTGGTAGAACTATTCCTTTAATAAGTGAACATACTTTGCATAGGTCAAATACGGACACTAGCACCGCATCTATCCCCGATGATTCCATTGTCTCTACTTCGATGTAGGTGTTCCAATCATCACATACTAACCAAATGGAACCCATTCTTGCATGGGATCCCAATTATCCGCTTATCCATTATTGTTTGTGTTCAATTGCATATCGCTCAAATCGCTCGTGGTACCGGACTCAGTCGCTCCAAGCATGTATTGGATACCGGTCAAGGCCAATGAACTTTGTGAGTAAATTCATCGGGATGTTAGATTCGGAATGATCATTTCGTGCAATTATGGGTTATGGAGACTATGTTGTTGGTGATAGTGTAATCTCCGGGGTGTATTACGTTGAAGGTCTTGGTCATAGCTTATTCTCTGTCGGTCAATTCGTGATTACGATCTAGAAGTGGCTTTCAAAAAACATACTTGTTTCGTTAGAGAACTTGATGGTAGAGAACTTTTAAGAGGAACATGTGGTTCAAACCTATACACCATCTCTATCGAAGATATGATGAAGTCTTCTCAATTTGCTTGTTGTCAAAGGCTTGAAAACAAAGTCATGGTTATGGCATCGCTGTCTAAATCACCCGAACTTCGCACCATAAATTATCTTTCCGTAAAGGACTTAGTAATAGGCTTACCTAGACTAAAGTATGAAAAGGATCATCTTTGTTCAAGATGCCAATTGGGAAAAAGCAAGTATGCCCACAAACCCAAACCTACAAACTCGCTTATGGAAGTTCTTCATACCATTCACATGGATTTTATGTGGACCCATGAGAGTTCGAATATTTACGGAAGAAATATGTGTTAGTTGTGGTTGATGATTACTCTCGATTTACTTGGGTTAAGTTCTTAAGGACAAAGGATGAAACTCTAGATATCATCATTAAACTTATCAAATAGTCTGCAGTTCGACTTAACAACGCGCCGTAATCATCCGAAATGACAATGGAACCGAGTTTGTTAATAAAGAACTTAGTGAGTTTTATGAAAGTGTTGGAATCAGTCATCAAAGAAGTGTTCCACGAACTCCTCAACAAAACGGTGTAGTTGAAAGACGAAATCGAACTCTTGTTAAAGCCGCAAGAACAATGCTGATTTACTCAAAGGTTCTAATGTTTCTCTGGGCTGAAGCCATTGCCACTGCATGCTACACTCAAAATCGATCCCTAATTCACACTTCTCATGGAAAAACTCCTTATGAACTTGTCCACAATCGAAAACCTAATCTTTTATTCCTTCGTATGTTTGGTGCATTATGTTATCCAGCTAACGAGGGTCAAGACTTAGGAAAACTTAAAGCTAAAGCGGACATTGGAGTATTTGTAGGATATGCACCAAGCAGAAAAGGATACCGAATCTATAATAAAAGGACCCGAAATATCATGGAAACAATTCACGTTACGTTCGATGAGCTGACCGGTCAAATGGCTCCAGGACAACCCAGTTCTGGACCTGCATCTCAATCGTTATCAAGTAGTCCCATTAGTTCTACTATTGTACACAAATCCTCACCAGCAATTCCATATGTACCACCTTCAGAAGATGATTTGAAGAAATTATTTGATCCAATGTTTGATATACATTATGAGCCAATTGCTAATGATCTGTCAAATCTATCATCAGAGGTTGCTCCTATCCCGGTCAATGAAGTTAACCCTTCAATTTCTATGTCATTAAGTCAAGAAGCGCCTGCTGCTGATCACTCTGTCTCATCAGCAAATCATCAATCATCGAGTGTACATCATGGAATTGTTTCTGGTACCTATGATGGAGATAACCCCTTTGCTACTCCCAAAGATGCTCCCTTTGAGAACATATTTGCTCCTAAACCATCATCAGAACCATCTTTATCAGGAGAAAATGACTCTGCTACTTCAGTTCCTCAACTACAACCACATGAACACCTTAGAAAATGGACACATGATCATCTATTGGACAACATCATTGGAAATCCCTCTCGTCCAGTATCCACACGAAAACAACTTGCAACTAATGCCTTATGGTTCTTCTTCAACTCTGTACTATCCAAGGTCGAACCAAAAGACGTTAAAACTGCAATGAATGAAGACAGCTGGTTCAATGCCATGCAAGAAGAAATTCATGAGTTCGATCGACTAGATGTATGGGAATTAGTACCTGCTCCTGACTGTGCTATGATCATTACTCTAAAGTGGATCTTCAAAGTAAAACTTGATGATCATGGTGAGGTATTAAAGAACAAGGCTCGATTGGTTGCAAAAGGATACCGTCAAGAGGAGGGTATTGACTTTGAAGAATCATTTGCTCCAGTTGCTCATATCGAGGCAATCAGAATCTTCTTGGCTAATGACGCAAGCAAGAACATGGTAGTCTATCAGATGGATGTAAAGACGACTTTTCTTAACGGAGATCTTAAAGAAGTCGATATCGCCACCAACTGAAGGTTTTGTGAATCCGAGCATCCTACTCATGTCTATCACTTGAAGAAGGCTCTTTACGGTTTGAAGCAAGCTCCAAGGGCATGGTATGATACGCTATTAAAGTTTCTTCTATCTACTGGATTCAAAGAAAGGAGCAGTTGATCCGACATTGTTCACCGTAAAGTCGTGCAAACATTTAATTCACGTTCAAATCTATGTTGATGATATTATTTTGCCTCGACCGACCCCAATGAATGTGACCGTTTTCTTAGGAGATGAGCTCGAATTTCAAATGTCAATGATGGGACAAATGTCATTTTCTTGGGATTACAAATTTCACAAAGTCCGGAGGCATTTTTATCAATCAATCTAAATATGCAAATGAAATTTTAAAGAAATTTGGATTTGACACTTGTGACACCGTTGACACTCCCATGGTGGAACGTACTAAATGGATGAGGACCACTCGGGGATCATGGTAGATCAAACGAAATATTGAAGTATGATTGGATCCTCGATGTACCTCACACCGATGAGACTGACATTCATTCATTGTATGCATGTGTGCTAGATACCGTGCTAAGCCTACCAAAAGCACCTTGAAGCGGTTAAGCGGGTCTTTCGGTATCTCTAAGGAACCTTCAACATGGGCCTTTGGTACTCGAAGGACACCGGTATGTCACTAACGACCTATGCAGATGCCGACCATGCATGATGTCAAGATACACATCAAGTACGCCCGGAGGTGCTCGATTTTGGGTGATAAGCTTGTGAGTGGTCTTCAAAGAAACAGATGAGTACTTCTATATCCTCTACAGAGGTGAATACATAGCCATGTCATCTTGTTGTGCTCAAATCCTATGGATGAGATCCCAATTATCGACTATGGCTTTGAATTCAACAAAATCCTCTCAGATTGTTATAACAAAAGTGCCATTTCTCTCTCTTGCAACAATGTTCAACATTCAAGAGCAAAGCACATCGACATTCGACATCATTTCATTAGGGAACAAGTGGAAAAAGTGTGGTAGAACTCTATTTTGTGAGGTCTCGAATACCGCTTAGCGTACATCTTCACCAAAGCTCTTCCTAGAGAACGTTTTGAGTTTATCCTCCCACGAATTGGTCTAAAGAGCCTACAATGAAAACACTCGACGCCTTCAAGAGGAAGACGAGGAGTAAATGGTTTTTCTTCATCTATCTCTTGTATATATTTATTCAAAAGCAAAATACAAAATTTCAAAACCCACAAAAGAAAATAGAAAATTATAAAATTTTCAAAATCAATAATATATATATATATATATATATATATATATATATATATATAAAATCTTGAAAAATCCCAAAAATATTGTTATTTTGTCATGTTTTTCTTTATTCGATATCATCTACGGACTTTGTGTTGACATTCAAAGAATGTCACGGGTTTTTAGATGTTCTTCAAATGTATATAAATTTCTTTAAAAAAAAATGAGATGGAAAAAATGGTGGTTTAGTGTCATTTCAGGCAGTAACCCGTTTTAAAAAGAAAGAACAAAGCCTTACTTAATCTTATTTTTCAAATCTCATGCTCTGATTCTTAAAACAAATGTTTGTCACCAAAAAAGACAAATGTTTTCTTTCCAAATATTTTTCCGTCTAATGATTCTTCTGAAAAATATTTGTCATCTAATGAAAACAAAATTGCTTTGAAAATACCTCGGACTCTATTTTCGAAAATCATCTGAGCTTCTCATCTGTCAAAATCTCTATCTCTCAATCAACAATTTATGTCATTGATTGAGGGGGAGAATGATTTCAATTCAAATTAAAAAGGTTATTTTTCAAACAATTGGCACGTAAAAGAGCAAGGTCTACTTTTGGAAAATCAAAGATAACAATGTTTTATACAATTTATTCAAGACCTTGGATAATGTTATGTTTTCAAAAGATATTTATGCATAATTGATCAATGGAGTTTAAAGTCTCAAAGTCCGATCCTTATCAGTTAAAATGTTTTTCAAAAGCAAGTCACTATTCTCCTCAAAAGTTCTTAAAAATTTAATTTAAATCAATAGAGATCACAAATCTCAAAGGATTTGATAATTGTGATCGGGGGAGAATTTGTGATTTAAATTGGATTTAAACTGATAATTCGATAGATGGTTTAATACTTGATTAACGTGCTCCCTTCCCTACATGTGCCAAACGATTTCAAATTTTCCACGCACATGTTAAGGGGGAGCATCTACATCAAACCAAAATGGATTAAAACGTGATTGATTTGTCTCTAAGTGCAGTTTTTCCCTAATATGTGCTAAACAATTTCAAAATCAGATGCACATATTGAGGGGGAGCAAAGTTTTGAAAACCACATTTTTTCCCGAAAATATCCTTAACTATATGCGAAACACTGATTTTGTTCAGGAAAGTGATGTCGATATTTTTAGAAAATATTTATCAAAGAAGTGAATTCTTCCTCTTGCCTCCATGTGCCAAAATGATTTCAAACATACGATGCACATGCTGAGGGGGAGCCGTTTTCTAAAACATCAAAAACGATTCAGGTACAAAATGCTTTGATAATATATCACAAGTACTTGGATTGATTTTCAAATGGTTTTTTCAATTGGTTCCAATGGCTGATGAACAATACCAAAAAGACCGACCAAATTTACTTTATGTATGGCGATATAAGGATGGTTAGGTCAGGTATTCATTCCCACGAACCCGCCAGAGCCAGAGGGATCTACCCAGGGACAATCCACTAGATAGTGTAGAGTCCTTAGGTATATTGAGAAAAGGAGAAAATTGAGAAATGGGAAGAGTGCGGACTGAGATAGAGCTAGTACTGGAATAAACCTAACAAGGTTCTAGTAATGAAGTCTCGGTTAGCACTGAAGGGTTTGAAGAATGAAAAAGAAATGAATAAGAAAAGGGTGAAAAGAAATAGCCCTCCAATAATTCAACCTTAGGGCAGAAACCGGGTTCAATTCATATGCTACTGGTGGTTACCAAGGTAACACGGTATTGAAGACAAGACGTCATGGACCCAGTGACGCAGTGAACAACATCTTTCCAAGCTACTCAAGTTCCTCTTAAAAGGACTTGTTTCATTCTCACAGGGGAACCAACATAATCTATCGACTTTCTCTTAAAGATTGTTGATATTGAAGAAGGAGACCCTCTCCCTAGTCTCCGGCATAGGAACCAAATGTGCACAATTGAGTCTAGAGCCACGAGATCATCTACAAATCTCATTAAGGACACAATCAATGAAGACTCTCTGTTTCACACAATGTGGAAAGAGAGAATATATTTTAAGAGTCCTACGCAGTATCCTTGTGGTATTGCCAGAACATCTGAGTGATATGCAAACATATTCACAATTAAGATGGAAAGCCTTCTAGAGCCAACATCTAACAAGCGCTTGGTAGGTGGCATGTGAGATCTATCCAATAGATCAACCATGTGACAACTGAACAGAAATAATGGGGCGATTCGAACTTATGAATCAACCCTGGTTCAGGTTATGGATTGACAGATACCTTTGAAAAACCGGTCGTTGTGCTTAAAACTCTTTTCTCTAGCACATCGGCTGTTTATTAATATTTCAAAATAAAAGGTGTTTATGATTGATAATTGATTTTCCTTAAAACCTTCGTTGTATTGCAAAAACATTTTATTGAGCGATACGATTGTTTGTCAAATCATTTTCATCAATCGATGGATCTCAAATTACCGGTTCACTCACTCCGTGTTGTCTTCTTTGAGACGTTCCGGTTTGAGAACGGCTAGAGAAGTGCGAAACCCTTTCAAGGAGATTCTTCGAATTATATCGATCACGCGCAAGATTGTAATCGATCAATGGGGAACCGTGGGCGTGTACCTCAATTCAACGAAGTGATCAAAGACACTTTCGCGGCGCTTTATTGCTAATCGCTGTATGCGTGTACACCCAACGCTTGCGGTGATCGAATGGAGAGGTCAACCAATAGCCGCATGCTCACACAACACATTCATTTCAAAAGAAATCATGATTAGTGCATCAATGACTCGATATTCTCACTCCATGCTTCGCTACGTCTTTGCAAATATCATGAATCAACTAAAGCTTCCGCTACTCGATGAAAAGAAATCATGATCCGAATGTGAGCATGTCGGTCCACTATCACAAAATCACATAATGTCAACACCGCAATGGATAAGTCGAGATTTATGCAAGTCGATGATCTCAAAGCTGGCTCAAAACTCATCATCACGTGGATCAGTTAAAGACCTCCACTTGAATTATCCAAACATGCAAATGATGAAGAATCAAAGACTACGGGCTTCAGAGCAAAGAACTTAAACAAGAATCCAAGAACTATCTTAATGTAATATCTGTTTGTATTCTGTGTAATTTGAGGTGACCTCCCTTAGGGGGAGATTGTTAGGAATTAGAAAATCCAGACGTTAAAGAGTCGGTCACCTCAAGTATATGTATTCGTTAGAAAGCTCATAGTCATAGTCAAGTTATGTTAATAAGTAGTTTGTTAAGTAACACCGTGGAGGACGGATGGGTCTTTACCCACTATATGCCTGATCCACAGCCCGTAGGTGGCGTTTATTGTAAAACACTATAAATACCTCTACCTCCCAAGGTGAGGGTTGAGCTCAATACCATTTTGTTTGTTTCACATAGTTCCCAACTCTCTTCCCTTTCTCTCTAACTTTCTCTCTAAAACTTGTATACGCCCATTATGATTGTGGTTTAATGTGTTTGTGAAATCCTATATCTTACACTTCTCCACCTTTTTGTCGAAACAAAAAGTTAACCCTTCAAAGAAATAAAAGTGTGGAAAAATTAGTCCACGTATCGCTTACTCCCCCTTGACGGTAGCTCCCCCTAGTTTGGGGCGTCAAGTGAAAAAATAAAAAAAAAATCCTACAAAGAGAAAGGTTAGTAACATGCTTAAATAATATTGTGATTGACGAGAATCAAGATTGGGAGCCAAGGTATGTAAACAAGGCCTTGTAATAAAATAACAAAGTGTAGTGGAATTTATGCCACTTACAAGCATGTAAAAATAAGAACAAGACTTGTTCTTGAAAATGACTTCAAAATAAAAAGTACTAAAAATAGAAAATAGTAGTAATGATCCCTTCCATGCTTGCATAAGGTTATGGATGGAGGTTTGATTGAGTAATGGTATTGATGCGATCAAGGATGAGGTTGAGTATGAATCGCATTTCTTCCCTAGCTTCTATTGCAATTTCCCTAGTGGATTGGCAATGTTCACAATGTAAGTGATGTGGGTAATGAGTACAGAAATCTTCCGGGTTGTTTTGATTTGTGAGTTGCGGAAGTTGTGGTGGAGAAATAGGAAAATATGGATCGAAGTCCGGAATGATTGGAAGTGGTGGTGGAAAAGAACCTAGATGTTCTTGTAGTTTAATGGGAGCTAAAGGTGGTGATGTTTCAAGATCATTGAAGATTGTATTTGGAGAAGTTGGAGGTGTCAAAAAGGCTAATTCTTTTTGCTTTGGTTGTTGAGATCTTGTTGGAGTCGTAAGGAGTTCCAAAAGAGTGATTTTAGGTGGTGAGTGATTTGGTGATGAAGTTGGTGTACTCGTTGGTGATGAAGGAGGTGCTATAATGTAAGCATCTTGTGGTGAGTTAGTTGATGGTGATGAGCCATATGATGATGGTTTTCCTAAGCAACAAGATCGGATGTTAATCCGTGCGGATATCCTAGAGTTTGATTTTGGTATTTTGGAAGTTGGAAGTACAAAGGTTTGGGTTTCATGAAGATGATTGTTTGTACTAGGTGATTTATCTAAAGACTTTGTGAATGACATGGTGTAGTTTGTTTGTGAAGATGAGATGGATTATGCAAGCATTTTGGGAGTTCTATATATAGAAAAACAAAGCATTGTAATGAATGCTTGACCCAAAATGTGGATTAAAATCTAATGATTAGATATGAATTTAAGGCATGTGATCATGAGAACACAAGCATTAAAGAACATACTCCAAAAATAAAACAAATGTGGATTTTTCATCCAAAGTGAGAAAATAGAAGTTAAAAGCGACCTGTCTCACGGATCCCACGGATCCTTCCTTGAGGATCCGTCCAAGATAAAGACGGATCCGTGGGTGCGGTGATTCAGCAAAGACAAAATTTTCCTTTTGGAAACATTTTTGCCTAGTGTGTGCCTATATGCAAACTATTTGGAGTTGCGGTTATCTCGACTCCTAAGAAGAAAAGAAAAATAGACTAGAAATGAACAAGCATACTATTATGTGAGATAACCCGAAGAACACATACTTAGTACTTTGAGTACGTAATTTAGTGTTACCAATGCTCTTAATTCATTGTGGCTTAAATGAATGTACTCGAAAACACATATTAGTTATGTGTCCCCTTTAGCATTCAAAAGACATGAGATTCAATGAAAACGGGTTTCTACGTTGTATTAATAATGAAAATCGATTTGTCCTAGATGTGAGAAATTGCTTTTATGAAATTGATACGGGAAGAAGTATCATTTTAGAAAGCATTTAAAATACGAACGTTTTATCCTTTTGAAATAAGGATGTGTATGTAACCCGTACTTATTTTGAAAGAAAATAAGAAAATTATAAGTGAAAAACTTATCTTGGGTTTTGAAAATTCCCGTATTGTTTGCGATTTGTGCGTGAAACAGAGATCCTAGACTCAGAAAGAAGAAGGCTAGTGTTTACATACCTTGTAGAGTCAAAAAGTAAGTTACGACGTTTGTTCCATGAGACCAAGACCAAGGCAAGTAGGTTGAATTGTTCCTCTTCAACGGTTTGGTGAGGACGTCGGCTATGTTGTCTTCGGATGCTACCTTCTCAATAGAGATGTTCCCTTTTGAACATTGTCTCTTAAGAAGTGATGACGAATCTCTATATGCTTTGTGCGAGAATGTAATACGGATTCTTGCTTAGATCTATGGCACCCTTGTTGTCACATAGAATGGCAATGTCACTAATATGAATGTCGTGAGTCGACTAACGCTTGTTTCATCCATAGTGCTTGTTGGCATGCTTTGTCGGCGGAGACGTATTCGGCTTCGGTTGTTGATATTGCTAGTGCCGTTTGTTTCAGTGAAAACCAAGATGTTAAACAACATCCCATGAAAGTACATACCCACTTGTACTTTTTCTATCAACGTAATCACCGCATGGTCGAATCTGCATATACAATTGTTTCTACTCCCGTGCCCTTAGGATACCATAATCCTAATTGTGTTGTACCCTTAATGTATCTAAATATCCTTTTTATGGCTTCTAAGTGTGATGTTTTAAGGTCTTCTTGAAACCTAGCACATAAGCAAACACTAAACATGATATTCGGCCTACTTGCCGTGAGGTAGAGAAGACTACCTATCATGTCACGATATTTAGTATTATCGACGGATTCGCCGTCTTCGTCTTTTGTGAGTTTGGTGTCGGATGACATTGGTGTCCTAATTGGTTTCGACTCTTCTAGACCAAATTTCTTTAACATCTCCTTTATGTATTTAGATTGATTAAAGAAGATACCATCTTCTACTTGTTTGATTTTTAGACCAAAAGAGAAACTAAGTTCTCCCATCATACTCATTTCGAACTCGTCATGCATGATTTTAGAGAAATCATCACACATGTCTTGACAAGTGGATTCGAATATAATATCATCTACATATATTTGCACTATGATTATATGTGACTCTCTTTTCTTAGTAAAAAGTGTGTTGTCAACTAACCCCATGGTATAGTTGTGTTTAATTAAAAATGACTTGAGTCTATCATACCAAGCTTTTGGAGCTTGTTTAAGACCATAAAGGGCTTTCTTTAATTTATACACATGTTTAGGTTTTCAAAATCGATGAAGCCGGAGGTTGAGCTACATATACTTCTTCATTAATGAAACCATTTAGAAAAGCGCTTTTGACATCCATTTGATAAAGCTTTAGATCATTAGCACAAGCATACGCAAGAAGTATTCTTATAGACTCTAATCTAGCCACGGGGGCATAGGTCTCATCAAAGTCTATTCCTTCTTGTTGGTTATACCCTTGGGCAACGAGTCTAGCCTTGTTCCTAGACACTACTCCGTTTGCATCTAATTTGTTTTTATAAACCCATTTGGTTCCTATTATGGTTTGATTACTAGGTGGAGGGACAAGTTGTCACACCCCCAAATTACATGTTTTGCAGCGGAATGGAATACCTTGGGGAGGACTGTCATAGCATCAAAGTTACAGTTATATCGAACGACCTAAAGTGTCGTTTTGAAAATATCGTTTGATTTATTAAAACAATCAGAGTTTACAAAGTATAGGTCCCAAATGAAAATCAATTTGTGCGGAAATAAGTTTGTTACAAGCCAAACGATGTTTTAAAATGCATAAATCCCATGTGTGACGCGTCGTCACCACGACTCTATGATATGTCCAAATGCATGCCATGAAGCGAATGCCTTAGATACCTGAGATAAAACATGCTAAAAGTGTCAACACAAAGGTTGGTGAGTTCATAAGTTTGTTGAAAATGATTTGAAAAAGTCTTTAAAGAATGTTGATGCAGCAAAGGCATCGTAAATCCACCCAGTTCCAAGTCCCGCCCATACAAAACTTGCAACCTGTGTGTTTACGACCCACTGCCAAGACATAGAATTGTTAATCTTGTTTGTAAGTAGGACATAGGTGCATACGATATATACATGTACTTAATGCAAAGAATCACAGCCAACTGAACCTCTTGACAAGTCTACTTTGTTTGTTGAGTCTCATTGAATAACAGATTATATTCACCCCAGTCAAGTCATCGAGGATCCAAGGGTGGGGCGCCACCGATAGTACTATCAATACCTCTCTGCCGGCTCGCAGGAGTTAACCATTGCTAATGTATGTATGTTGAGGCATAATTGAAAACAAGTTTAGCACATTAAGGCACATATCGCAATAAACCACACATAATGTCCAAAGAGTATAAGAAGTATAGTATAACACATTTGTATAAATGGTTTGAGTATTCGCAAGAGTAAAAACAAGTATTTAAGCATGTATCTCCCCTAAAGAGTTTGTAAGAATTTAAACGAGTAAAAGCGGGGTATGAACTCATGGTAATCCTTAAAAGTTTAGAGTACTTATAAAAGTAAATGAAATTAGTTGAGCATGTATCTCCCCCAAAAGTAATTCAAAATGTATAAAAGTAGGGGCTATGAAACTCACCTATTGCAATAGTTATGATGACAAAGTGGATGCACAGAAATGAGACGCAACTCTCTAACCGCGACCTATTATGAATGATATGATCTAATATAAGTCATGAAACAATGTCGTGCATGCAAATCCACATGTAATCTATACCACTTGTACGCTTTTGAAAATAGAATTTATCGTCGAAATATATGTTTATGACATCTCGTCATGTTATAAAATACTTTACAAGTATTTATGTTTAAACGATAACCTACGATAGTCATTTAGTGATTTATTATGAAATTATAACTTTTCGTCGTAAAATAATGTCATTGAAAATTTCATGAAAGTGACAAAACAGCCTTGAAAAGCTAGTCGTAAAATGGTGCACATCGAGTGTTAGGAAACAAACTCAACGGTTTTGGGAAGCTTGTATCATTATCTCAAAGTTTTAGCATTTAAGTTTTCATCCTAGAGGTCTCGATCATGGAGAAAAATATAGGTTAAGTATGGTACTTGTGTCCAAAATATTGTTTAAGGGTGGTTTTTCGGCAAAGTTTAAGTGACCGTATTTTATTCATTACAACTCCGCTTGACGAATGGTTGGACATTTTGGAAAATATGCTAGGCGAACTTACTTTTACTAGAAGACATCACATTATAAAAAGTACTACATCTTTGTTAAAAACAACCCTCAACATGGTCCCTTGTTGCCGTAAGGTTTGTCTAATAGAAATATATTAGTTTTTCTTATGTAATAAAGTTACGGCAACTTTGTGTAAACGTGTATAATTTAATCGTTACAAGTCCGTTTTCTACGTTTTATATGTCCTTAGCTTCGTATTAAAGTATACTAATATATTTTTGATAAGTCGACACAATTTATAACACTTAAGACTCATTTTTGACTCGTAAAAAGTCGAGACAGCATGCTGAATTTTCTGAAACAATTAGTTTTCGTCGTCAACTTGAAAAATTCATAACTTCTTCGTTATAGCTCCGTTTTAATCCGTTCAAGCGGCCACATTTTCGTTTTGAAGTGTATTTTCCAAATATCTAGCCCAAAAATTTTTATCTACTGTCGGAAATTCCAGATTTTAAAGAATAAGGACAGACCCTTTTTAAAACTTGTCGAAATGAGTTTTTCTCGCGCCAAACCTATTCCTACCAATTCAAAATAACTCTGAAGCTATTCTAATCCTACCATACACCTTCTTAGGGTGTCATGGGTTCCTAGACATCACCAAAAGTAATATGTTTCAAGGGATTCATTGTAGGATAATTATATTACATAATAAGTAATAAAAACAACAAAAGTGGTATAAATATCCGTAGGACTTGCGTGTTTTGCTCAAATATGATAAAATGAATATGAAATAAATATGAAAGATGAAAAATGGACATGAGATGCTTACTAGTTAACTTGATGAGGTTTATGATCAATGGTTTAATCCTAATCACCCAAGGTTTTTATTTCAAAACCTTAATCAAGAGTGTAACTAGAGTGTATAAAACTTGATTAGAAAATTTTTGATGAAATCCTTCTTGGACCTCTAGGGTGGCCGGTCACTTGGAGAAGAGAGGGAAAAGGAGAGCTTTTCTTTCACCTAGGATATTTTGGTATGTATGTGTATGTTTGAAGAATAATATGAATATAAATGTTGTAAGTAGATATTTAGTAAGTAAATGGTGTGACTCATACACTTGTCGACACACATAAAAAAAAAGGGACAAGTTGCATTTAGTGGTAATTACATATATTAATGTAGAGTAAATGTGTAATTAAGTAAGGATAATTAATAACTTGCGTATTTATTTAAGCATTTAGAGTAGCGATAGCTAAAAATAAATTTTAATGGAGAAAAATAAAATATATTGAAGTCATAAAAATTATAAAAATACATTCCTTACAAGAACTGAGTGAAATAATAATTATCGGATTGAATTTACGAAAACCGTCGTAAGTATATAAATATAACAATTTATATACAAAATAAATTTAAACCACCGGGTAAACTCATATTATAATTTTTATAGTCTTAAAATGAGAATAAAAATATATCGGAATAAATTTTTGGAAGTGTCGGAATCAAATGTTCAAAATAATTAATTACGCGATAGCGTTTATTTAATAAGAAATATATACGTTAATGAAATATAAATTTGAAAAATGACCGGAAATTGAGAATTGTGACATTCTTCCCATGTCAGAGGAATCACGTCCTCGTGATTCGATTAATGATACTATGGTCCGAACCTCGACAAGGGTTCTAAAAGTTCATGCTCGTACGAATAATCTAAATGATCATATCAATGCTCATGCATATGGGTTCCTCATCCAACTAAATACGTTCTCGTGCTATCGTGAGCATTTCCCGTCCTAAATACATGCTCTCTTATGACTAGGCTTGATGAGGCAGGCTTTCCCATTCTCGAGCGAAACCCTCAAAAGATTTTTAAGTAACCGATTTTTACTTAATCTCACAACTCATCAAACAAGAACTGTCATGAGATTAGGCTAAATCGGTTTAGGTAACAACTTGTTTCTAGCTTGATCTTTGCAACTCATCAAACAAGAACTGTCGCTCGGATCAAACTGAAAACAAGTGGTTTGAAGAAAATCTTTTGAAAATTTGGCTCGATTACGGAATTGCTTACACATATGAGACTACTACTCCCTTCATTGCATGATTCTTCCTGAATTAGACATAGGTGATCAGGCTATGTATAATTTAGGAGTAACTATGCAATGCTTGGACTAATCGTCTCATATGATGTTTGGTGTTGAGTCATAAGTTCGCATGTATAAGGAGTATGCACTTATAATGATATGATGAGATGCTATGATGATGTAGTTATAGTCTAGGGTCAATGATGCAACCTAGTTCTCTATAACCGATCTCTCGATACCAATCATCACAACCCCAAATTACCGCTTTGCAGTGGAATGGAATACCTTGGGAGGACCGTCATAGCATCAAAGTTATGATTATATCGAACGACCTAAAGTGTCGTTTGAAAATATCGTTTGATTTATTAAAACAATCAGAGTTTACAAAGTATAGGTCCCAAATGAAAATCAATTTGTGCGGAAATAAGTTTGTTACAAGCCAAACGATGTTTTAAAATGCATAAATCCCATGTGTGACGCGTCGTCACCACGACTCTATGATATGTCCAAATGCATGCCATGAAGTGAATGCCTTAGATACCTGAGATAAAACATGCTAAAAGTGTCAACACAAAGGTTGGTGAGTTCATAAGTTTGTTGAAAATGATTTGAAAAAGTCTTTAAAGAATGTTGATGCAGCAAAGGCATCGTAAATCCACCCAGTTCCAAGTCCCGCCCATACAAAACTTGCAACCTGTGTGTTTACGACCTACTGCCAAGACATAGAATTGTTAATCTTGTTTGTAAGTAGGACATAGGTGCATACGATATATAGATGTACTTAATGCAAAGAATCACAGCCAACTGAACCTCTTGACAAGTCTACTTTGTTTGTTGAGTCTCATTGAATAACAGATTATATTCACCCCAGGTCAAGTCATCAGGGATCCAAGGGTGGGGGCGTCAGCCCGATAGTACTATCAATACCTCTCTGCCGGCTCCCGCAGGAGTTAACCAGTTGCTAATGTATGTATGTTGAGGCATAATTGAAAACAAGTTTAGCACATTAAGGCACATATCGCAATAAACCACACATAATGTCCAAAGAGTATAAGAAGTATAGTGTAACACAATTGTATAAATGGTTTGAGTATTCGCAAGAGTAAAAACAAGTATTTAAGCATGTGTCTCCCCCAAAGAGTTTGTAAGAATTTAAACGAGTAAAAGCGGGGTATGAACTCACGGTAATCCTTAAAAGTTTAGAGTACTTATAAAAGTAAATGAAATTAGTTGAGCATGTATCTCCCCCAAAAGTAATTCAAAATGTATAAAAGTAAGGGCTATGAAACTCACCTATTGCAATAGTTATGATGACAAAGTGGATGCACAGAAATGAGACGCAACTCTCTAACCGCGACCTATTATGAATGATATGATCTAATATAAGTCATGAAACAATGTCGTGCATGCAAATCCACATGTAATCTATACCACTTGTACGCTTTTGAAAATAGAATTTATCGTCGAAATATATGTTTATGACATCTCGTCATGTTATAAAATACTTTACAAGTATTTACGTTGAAACGATATCCTACGATAGTCATTTAGTGATTTATTATGAAATTATAACTTTTCGTCGTAAAATAATGTCATTGAAAATTTCATGAAAGTGACAAAACGGCCTTGAAAAGCTAGTCGTAAAATGGTGCACATCGAGTGTTAGGAAACAAACTCAACGGTTTTGGGAAGCTTGTATCATTATCTCAAAGTTTTAGCATTTAAGTTTTCATCCTAGAGGTCTCGATCATGGAGAAAAATATAGGTTAAGTATGGTACTTGTGTCCAAAATATTGTTTAAGGGTGGTTTTTCGGCAAAGTTTAAGTGACCGTATTTTATTCATTACAACTCCGCTTGACGGATGGTTGGACATTTTGGAAAATATGCTAGGCGAACTAACTTTTACTAGAAGACATCACTTTATAAAAAGTACTACATCCTTGTTAAAAACAACCCTCAACATGGTCCCTTGTTGCCGTAAGGTTTGTCTAATAGAAATATATTAGTTTTTCTTATGTAATAAAGTTACGGCAACTTTGTGTAAACGTGTATAATTTAATCGTTACAAGTCCGTTTTCTACGTTTTATATGTCCTTAGCTTCGTATTAAAGTATACTAATATATTTTTGATAAGTCGACACAATTTATAACGCTTAAGACTCATTTTTGACTCGTAAAAAGTCGAGACAAGATCTTTGAATTTTCAAACAATTAGTTTTCGTCGTCAAATTGAAAAATTCATAACTTCTTCGTTATAGCTCCGTTTTAATCCGTTCAAGCGGCGTTTTCGTTTTGAAGTGTATTTTCCAAATATCTAGCCCAAAAATTTTTATCTACTGTCGGAAATTCCAGATTTTAAAAATAAGGACAAACCCTTTTTAAAACTTGTCGAAATGAGTTTTTCTCGCGCCAAACCTATTTCAACCAATTCAAAACAACTCTGAAGCTATTCTAATCCTACCATACACCTTCTTAGGGTGTCATGGGTTCCTAGACATCACCAAAAGTAATATGTTTCAAGGGATTCATTGTAGGATAATTATATTACATAATAAGTAATAAAAACAACAAAAGTGGTATAAATATCCATAGGACTTGCGTGTTTTGCTCAAATATGATGAAATGAATATGAAATAAATATGAAAGATGAAAAATGGACATGAGATGCTTACTAGTTAACTTGATGAGGTTTATGATCAATGGTTTAATCCTAATCACTCAAGGTTTTTATTTCAAAACCTTAATCAAGAGTGTAACTAGAGTGTATAAAACTTGATTAGAAAATTTTTGATGAAATCCTTCTTGGACCTCTAGGGTGGCCGGTCACTTGGAGAAGAGAGGGAAAAGGAGAGCTTTTCTTTCACCTAGGATATTTTGGTATGTATGTGTATGTTTGAAGAATAATATGAATATAAATGGTGTAAGTAGATATTTAGTAAGTAAATGGTGTGACTCATACACTTGTCGACACACATAAAAAAAAAAAGGGACAAGTTGTATTTAGTGGTAATTAAATATATTAATGTAGAGTAAATGTGTAATTAAGTAAGGATAATTAATAACTTGCGTATTTATTTAAGCATTTAGGGTAGCGATAGCTAAAAATAAATTTTAACGGAGCAAAATAAAATATATTGAAGTCATAAAAATTATAAAAATACATTCCTTACAAGAACTGAGTGAAGTAATAATTATCGGATTGAATTTACGAAAACCGTCGTAAGTATATAAATATAACAATTTATATACAAAATAAATTTAAACCACCGGGTAAACTCATATTATAATTTTTATAGTCTTAAAATGAGAATAAAAATATATCGGAATAAATTTTTGGAAGTGTCGGAATCAAATGTTCAAAATAATTAATTACGCGATAGCGTTTATTTAATAAGAAATATATACGTTAATGAAATATAAATTAGAAAAATGACCGGAAATTGAGAATTGTGACACAAGTGTCCAAACATCATTAGAAACAAATTGATTTAATTCTTCTTGCATAGCCATTACCCAACTCTCATCTTTTATGGCTTCTTGTGTATTCTTAGGTTCTATGGTTGAAACAAAACAAAACAAGCTACTTTGGTTTTGAACTTGAGACCTTAATGTTCTTTCGTTTAGCTTTCCTATGACCTTATCTACGGGGTGATCTTTGGACTCTTTAATGTTTATGACTTCATCATTTAAAGGTTCTTCTTCTTCATTTATCTTTTCTTTATTACTATAGCTTCACTTTCTACAATCTCGTCATCGACAAGAGGTGGAGAGGGTTTGGGTGGACTTTCATCAAATTTTATATTTAATGACTCTTCTACCTTCATTGTTTCTTTGTTTAATATGACCTAAGCTTTGCTATTTGGAGAGTAACCTAGAAAGATACCTTCGGTTGATTTAGGATCAAATTTTGTAAGGTAATCTTTAGTGTTAAGAATAAAACATTTGCTACCAAAGACTTTAAAGTGATCTAACATAGGCTTTTTGCCTCGGAGTAACTCGTATGGAGTTTTACCTAAGATTGGTCTAATTAAGACTCGATTGAGTATGTACGTTGAAGTATCAACGGCATTGCACCAAAACTTTTGAGGTATGGATTGCTCATTAAGCATGGTTTGACTCATTTCTTGTAGGGTTCTATTCTTTCTTTCAACTACCCCATTAGATTGTGGAGTACGTGGAGCCGAGAAGTTGTGAGTAATACCATTAGCGTCACAAAAAGCTCCAAATTGCACTTCATTATCGAATTCCCTACCATGATCCGTCCTAATAGACACTATAGGACTTCCTAATTGTCTTTGGATTTTCTTGCTTAATATTTCAAATAATTAAACATTTCCATTTTGTTCTTTAAGAATTTTGTCCATGTGTACCTAGAGTAATCATCCACTATGACCAAAGTGTAGTAGTTGCCTCCATAACTTTGGATAGCGGATGGACCAAATAAATCCATATGTAGTAATTCTAGACACTTAGTTGTAGACACCATTTTTTTAGCTTTATGACTAGAATGAACTTGTTTTCCTACATTACAAGCATCACAAAAGTGATGTTGATATTTTAACTTAGGTAGATCTCTTACTAGATCTTTGGATGATAGCGATTGAAGAAGTCACATGTTGGCGTGACCCAATCTTCGATGCCATAAGGTCAAAGTATCATCCATAGAGGTAAGACATAGTTTGTCTTTAGGTTCATTACCGATTTTAATGACATAGACTCCATGTTTCCTAATTCCTCTTCCTATAGTTATGCCATTTTTTAGTATCTTACTACCGGTTTCGGTAAAAAGTACATTGCCCTTTTTATCACATATTTGTCCTATACTTAAGAGGTTAAAGTTTTGGTTTTCTATGTGACACACATCGTTAATGGTTAGAGATTTGTTAGAAATCGTACCTTTACCGATGATTTTACTTTTGCTATTTCCAAACACCACATTATCTCCATTGAAGGATTCATATGTGGAGAATAGATCCTTATTGCCGGTCATGTGCCTCGTGCACCCGCTATCCTTGACCCATTCATCCGGGTCTAGGTCGACCTTTAAGCATACCTAAGAAAACAATTAACTCAAAAGTTTGGTCCCCATTTGTTCATGGGTCCATTAGTGTTAAACATTCCATTCATGTTAGACATGTATGGATAAGATGAGTATGCATTCCATGGAGCAAAGTTTTGAAAAGGAAAACCATTTTGCATATTTGGGTTCCATCCCATTTGATGGTTACTTCTCGGGTAAACATTATTAGGTCTCCTAGATGGATTAGGTTTTGAAAAAGATGGAGCTTTGTTTCTTGCAAAAGTAGGATTATATTTTGAAGGTGGTTGTCTAGTGGTGACATGAGTTGGTTTCTTCCTATTAACGATAACAAACTCAGTTCTAGATGAAGAAGCTACGTTATTACCACTTTGTTGCTCTGAGACCCACGCATCCCTAGCTTAACACTAGCCGGTTCCCTTTTGATGGGATCCGTGGTATCCGCCACAACAGTGGCTGGTTTTTCTAGTGCCTTAACAAATTATGTTTCTTTGTTTTCACTAGTTGATGGATCAAGTTGTTGAATACCTAAACCTTTTTGGTTGTTACCGGTTTTAACACTATCTAATATCATATCTAAAGTATTCGTACTCATTCTAGCAATTTTAGAATCTAGTTGATCAACTAGTGTTTGAAGTTGAACGCAAAGTTTACATTCACCACTTGCTACTTTACCATTTTCTAAACGTTTCAATTTTGCTTTTAATTCTATGACTTCTTTATCTAAACGTTGGTTTTGACTTTTTAAAAGCTTGTTTTTGTTAATTAGTTTTAAGCTAATATTGCATAGTTTTTCATATTCATTATGCAGTGAGTCGTCATCAAGTGATGAGCTACTATAGTATTCGTGACATACCTCGTCATTTGTCATGAGACAAATTTCTTCGTCCTCCTCGTCGCTCATTCCCCACGTGCCGCTCACGAACGCCTTTTGATCATCCGTTTTGGGACACTTACTAATAAAGTGGTTTGGGTCCCCACATTTAAAGCAATGTTGGGTTTTGGTTCCTTGGATCAAGAATTATTCTAAGTACTAGAACTACGGACAGAGTTGATATAACCACGGACAGAATAATGGAACCACGGATGAAGACAAACCTCGGCTAGTAGTATTGTGTAACCACGGATATTGATATGTAACCACTGCTAGTCTTGTATAGTCGGTTTAGTATTTTGTATTAGATAAATATGGTAAAGATATTTATATTGTAGGTTACGTGTTGTATAATGTAAAGGACTCTTTAGCCTATAAAAGGAGGTCCTAGGTTAGATTAGATATACGTATGTTTTATATCTAAGGTCGATACACTTCAAGGTTGTAAAACCCTAATACTGATTAGAGTATTCAGATTAATAATAATATTGAGGTGTTGATTGTTTCTTGTTCTTCTTCTTAAGATTAAGTATAAAATTCGCGTGATACTTAATAAGCTTTTGTTTAAAGTCGGTTTCTATATTAGATCGTTTGCTCAACTGGGATCAACAAGTGGTATCGAGCTTGTGATCTAGAAACCGTAACCAAGAAGAAGTTCTGTTAAGTTCTATTCAAGAAAGCTAAGATGTCTGACGAAACTCATATGGTGACTGCTTCAAAGGTACCCATGCTCAAGCATGGTGAGTATCAAATCTGGAGAATGCGAATGAGGCAATACATTCGTATGATTGACTATGCCATCTGGGATGTCGTTGAAAAAGGTGATACTCTTCCTAAGAAGGGTGTTGATGGTAAAGTAATAGAAATTGTTAGTGAAGTTGACAAGGCTAGAAGGAAATTGGAGATTAAAGCTCATAGTATTCTTTCTATAGGAATACCTAATGAGTATGCTTTGGACTTTGAAAGATATGAGTCTGCTAAAGAGTTACTGGATGCTCTTGAGACAAGATTTGTTGGTAATGAAGCTACAAATAAATCAAGGAAGAATATGCTTAAGCATCAGTTTGAAAACTTCACTTCTCTAAGTGGAGAAAAACTTGATGGAACTTATAACAGGCTTCAAAAACTTACTAGCCAATTGAAGTCAGTGGACTACAATGTTATTCCAGAAGATATTAATTTGAAGTTCATTAGAAGTTTATCTCCTGAATGGGCTCTTCATACGATTGTGTGGAGAAATAAGGAGGACTTTGATAAGATGACTCTGGACAATCTCTACAACAACTTGAAGGTTTATGAGTCTGAGAAAAACGTTGCTGGTGCATCTTTTGCTAATCAAAACATTGCTTTTGTTTCCACCAATCACAAGAGTTCACAAGATGTATCCACTGCTGCCTATGGAATAACCACGGCTATTGCAAACAATACCACTGTTAGTGATAATGTCAGTGATGGTGCAATTTGTGCTTTTCAGGCTGATTTAACTACCAGTGTTACTGTTTTAAATCAAGATCTAGATCAAATTGATCCTGATGATCTTGAGGAGATTAATCTTCAATGGCAAATGGCAATGTTGACTCTCCAAGCAAGGAAGTTTCGAGGAGGACCGGAAGACAGGTTAAGTATGATGGTCAAAGGAGAGTGGATTCGACAAAAGCAAGATGGAGTGCTTTAACCGCAAGAAGAAGGGTCACTTTGCTAGGGAATGTCGAGCTCTAAGAGAATTAAAGGCATGAAGAAGACCACGAAGAGCACGCTTCTTCTTGACTTTGGTTGCTCAAGATGGGATTGGTGATTATGATTGGAGTGATCAGTTGAAGAAGGTCCAAATGCGCTTTTCTTGCTAGTGAAGCTTCAAAGAGCATAAGTTTGCTCTAATGGCCTATGCTTCATCTTCTGGTTCTGATTCTGAGGTATCCAATGACTCTACTTGTTCTTTTAAATCATGTTATGATAACTTAGAATCTCAAAAAGCTTTCACTGAGAGTTTAAGAAAAGAAGTAGAAAGACTGTCTATGGACAACCTAGGTTATAGAGTTGGTCTAGAAAGTGTGGAAGAGAAGCTAAAGTTATGTATTAAATGTGAGTTTGAGTATGTAGATAAGATCAATATACTAGGTGGTGAAATTGATCTTAAGGATAGAGAGATTAAAATGCTTAAAGAAAAACTAGAACAGGCAGAGAGTGTAAAAGAACAGGCCCTAAAAGAAAAAGAACAACATGTTGTTAGGGTTGTTAAAACACAATATGCTTCTTATGTAGTAAATAAACCAATAGGTCAAAAATTGTTCAAAGATGGTACTGGCCTAGGTTACAATGATATGCCACCACCATCTCTGATGAAACATGCACCACCTGCAAAAGAGCTCTCATTTAGCAGTGAATTTAGCTTCAATAAACCTGTAGGTGAGACTAACAAGATTGAATCACCTAAGATAGGTTATGATAAGTCATTTGATGCTCCTACAATTCAAGATTGGGAATCAGATTCTGAGGAAGATAGATCTGAATCAACTCAACCTGAAAAGATAGAGCATGTTAAGAAAGTTGATTCTAAACAAGTCAACCTTGTACCTAGATTTGGAGCTCAAATTGCTAAGAGAGTAGTTGAGTACAAGGAAGTATCTAGGGAACAGATGAAAAGATACATACCTAGGGGAAACCAGAGAAACTTCAATGGACTAATTTCAAATAGATTAGGAGATGAGTTTCAATGTGTTAAAAAGGCTTGTTATATATGTGCTAGTTTTGAGCACTTACAGAGAAACTATTATAAAAACAGACCACAAGTTTGGAATCATTGGAAGATGGTAAATCATCAAAACTTTTCAAAGAAAAAAAACCCTCATCCTAACAAAAACATGATTCCTAGGGCAGTGTTGATGAGGAATGGGAATACAAAATCAATAGTCATCTCTGCACCTAAATGGGTTCCAACCATCGCTAAGCAAAATGTAAACACGGTTAAGCGAGAATCAAACCATCATAAGCAAAATATCACCACCGATACAAAAGAAGTTTTAAAAATTCAAAGGTGATAAGCGACACGGTGGTTGGAAATCATTTTATGTTGTTAAGGCCTCGACTAGTTGGCAATGGAAGCCTAAGACCAAGGTTTTACCAAATGTCAATCTGTGCATCAATGGACCTAAAGAAATTTGAATATTTTGATGCAGGCGACTCCAAGTCGATATTGGCTTGGGTCCACAAAAGAACTAACTTGTTTAATTTCATGTGTAGGGCAATCTACAAGATGAGCTAAAAGATAAAGGAGTTTTTGATAGTGGTTGCTCTGGGCACATGACTTGGGATGGGAGCAACCTGGAGGATTTTGAAGCTTTTGATGGAGGATATGTGGCATTTGGAAATGATCCAAATGGAGGAAAGATACTTGGCAGAGGCACAATCAGAACAGGGAATTTAGACATAGATTTGCTTGCTGAATCTCTTGGTCAACTGATTGGAGTGACACATTGTATCCACTAATAGTGTGTTTCAAACCGCTGACAGCAGTTCTGAAACCACTGATATAATGCTGCTTATTTTTGGATACTACAGGGGCTGTTTGGTAACTTTGGCAAAAGTATATTTATCTCCCCAAAATCACGGATGGATCATTTACTTGATCTTCAAAACACTTCAACTTGGCGCCTACATTAACCCTAATCACTTTCCTTTGCATAATTCACATACCACATCATACCCATCATCAATCACAATGGCGACCAAGACTCAACACACATAACCTTGTTGCTAACCTCATCAAAACAATCGATCCAAGGTTTTCATCAAATGATTGATTTCCTTATTCACGATCCTATTCACTATGCCTTGACAATACACCAACCATTCTTAAAGCCTACATACATCGATTCGGAGGAATGCTAAGCTTGAAGAGGTTGAAGGAGTCAAGTATTTAGCATTGTTGTGGATGAGAATGCTATTTCACTTCTTGAGGAGGTCATTAGGGAAGTTTTAAAGTTTGATGATGATGATGGTATTGTAAACCTTTCGAGATCTTGAGATAGTTGCTGGTTTGGAAAGGTTAGGATATACACACGGGGTGATAAGGTACAATTTTTAAGAGTTTGTTTTCAAAGCAATGGAAGTTTTGATTCACACCTTGTTGATGTGTATGAGTAATAAGACCACTGGGTTTAATGACTTTCCTTCAAAATTGCTACTGCAATTATTTGTTTGTCGATGGAAGGAAGTTTAATTGGTCTAGGATGATATATGAGGGCTAGTACAAAACATTAGGAAGAATGGTAAATACTATTTATATCCTAGGTTTGTTCAACTGATTGTGGAAAGTCAAATAGAGGAACTGTTGAGCATTCTAGGAGTATGAAGTACATCATATGCTTCCTAAGGTTTTGCACATATGAGGAATCAGCCACAAAATGTACAAATTAGAGATGTTCCTTTATTTCCTCATATGCTTACTTTGCCTACTGATCCTGAGTTTGATGAAAGTCTTGAATCACAACTTATAGTCACTGAACCCACTGCTAGTACATCTGAACCCACTGCTAGTTCACCTCAAACCACTTTTAGTGACACTCAACCTACTTCTAGTCAAACCCAAACCACTATTAAACTAATTGTCTAGACTAGGAGACTGAAGGGCACCAAGCTACCTCAGGCTGGTGTTAGTGGTGTTGTTCATGAGGCTGTCACATGGAGTGGAGGTGACATGATTAGAAGGGCTTCCACTATCGATTCATGCTTAGATCTTTGGTCGGGATAGTGGAAACATAATTAAGACCCAACCTTTGGCAACTCCTAATGTGGAGAGTTCCTTGAACTTAACACAGTGGAGGAATCCCTAGCCAACTGGCTAATATAGGGTGCATAGATGATCGAGGCAAGGTCCGGTGCTATGTTTACTATATCCAAGGATTCACCTCTCGGAGCGCTTAACACATTTCAAGTGATGAGGATAGTTTGGAACATGAAACCGAATTGACGGATCCTAAGTCGGTACATGATGACTTTTCCAATGAACCACCTCTCGGACCAGTTCACACAGGTCGAAGTGGGGAGGATATACTTGAACATTTAAATGAATTGACGGCTAAATGTACCAAAATAGAGGATACTATCTCGAATCTTCAAGAGTTGTCTGTGTTTCAAGGTAAAGATATTCAGAGACTGAAGCATCGGGTTTTGGTTTTGGAAAAGATGAGAAGGCCTGGGGTTGCTGCTTTATGGCATCTGAGGAGCAAGAAAACGAAGGTGATTTCCTCTCAAGCCCTGAATATGGAGAATGTATCCAAACGGGGGAGGAGTGATGGCATAAATTCAGGGGAGGCTGTAGATGTATCTATGAAAGAAGATGTTGATAGTGGAGATCAAGAATTTTTGGTATCTGATAAAGATGGGAATGAGGTAGTTCTTGAAAGTTTGAAGAATGTTGTAGAAGATGAAGTAATTCAAGATACAACCACTGATAGTATGTCTGCAACTACGGTTAGTACTTTTGTAACCACTGCTGTAGTTTCAGACATGGCAATTGTACCCACTACTATCATACCCGCTGCTATCATAACCACTTCCACTATTGTTACAACCCTCTCTGTATCACCACCTAAGTCTAAAGAAGTTGAGAAAGAAGCTGCAAGTACATTGATAAATCTAAGCAAAACCTCATCTATTTCTACACCTATCATTGCACTGCTTTATCTCTTGAATCTGCACCTAAACCTAGAAGTAAAAGTTTGATTATTGGTGATTCATTAAAGAAGAAAGTGGTTCAACAAGACATTGGTAAAGGTAAAGGGATTGCGAGAACCGAGTTGAAGTTTAAAAGTAAAGCGAGCAAGTTGCTTATGATGAAGAGTATGTAAGAAATATGTTAGTGAAAAACAAGAAGCTTTAGAGAAAAGGAAGCAAGAAGAAGAGGAAGCTAGTCGAGATGGTTAGCTACATGGTATGAATCACAAAACTATCTTCAAGCTTCTCAACAAATACATGATGAGTATACTTCACAAGAATGGGCACTGTTGGATGATGAGGAAAGAGCTAGACTTTTAGGTGAATGGGCAAGGAGGATCAGTAAAGAAAAGAAACAAGTTATAAGAAAGAAACCTCCTTCAATTGCACAGATGCGGAATGTACTGATGAAGATTATTAAGAATTCAGGCATTCATATTCCTGATAATCTTAATAGGTGTTCATTTGAAAGAATTCGTGAGATTTATATGAGATGTATGAAGATTAATAATGATGATTTCTGTCCAATGAATTCTAAAAAGGAAGAAGAGTGGATTCAAAAAGAAGAAGAGTGGATTCAAAGTAAATAAAAGATAAAATCTGAGGTTCAGGAGACATCTGATTCTAAAATACTGAAAGTAGTTGAAGATGTTAATCAAATTATTTCTTATGAGTTTAAGCTTAAAGTTGGAAGTGAAGGAGTTTGGAAAATTCAAAGACTCAACAATGAAGTTTCTGAGTATAATAAATTTTCACAGATGCTTCAGTATTTTGATAGAGATGATTTGATGAATCTTTGGATACTTTACAAGAATAAGTTTGGTGAAGTACATCCAAATGATTATCATGAGAGATCGGTTTATCATCATTTGAAGATTTTATTTGAACCTACTCATGATGAACCCGAATGGAAAGGAATCTACAATGGTAATGTTACAAGATGGTTTTATATCAAACTTGTGGAGTTCATGTTTTAACTATTTCGGAGAAGTTATTCATATGCTTGTAGAAGGTGATTATCCTCAATCGAATAAGTATCCGTGAGTTATTGCTCGGATGTTGAAGCTGGTATTATCAAGATGTTGTTGCCCTATGATGGTCAAGCTTACAATTTGTTGTTGAAGTATGAGAAAATTCTTAAATCTAGTAAGTGTTTGACTACATCCTCCAATTCGGATGTTTTGAGCTTAAAGGAAACTTGAGAATTCAGTTGGAATGTATCAAGTTTAGGGGAGGATTGTTGGGTTTTTGGTTCCTTGGATCAAGAATTATTCTAAGCACTGGAACTACGGACAGAGTTGATATAACCACGGACAGAAGAATGGAACCACGGATGAAGACAAACCGCGGCTAGTAGTATTGTGTAACCACGGATATTGATATGTAACCACTGCTAGTCTTGTATAGTCGGTTTAGTATTTTGTATTAGATAAATATGGTAAAGATATTTATCTTGTAGGTTACGTATTGTATAATGTAAAGGACTCCTTAGCCTATAAAAGGAGGTCCTAGGTTAGATTAGATATACGTATGTTTTATATCTAAGGTCGATACACTTCAAGGTTGTAAAACCCTAATACTGATTAGAGTATTCGTATTAATAATAATATTGAGGTGTTGAATGTTTACTATTCTTCTTCTTAAGATTAAGTATTAAATTCCGCGTGATACTTAATAAGCTTTTGTTTAAAGTCAGTTTCTATATTAGATCGTTTGCTCAACTGGGATCAACAAGCAAGTATGATCATCTTTTGGCTTCTCGTCCTCTTTTCTTTTCCGAAAGCCTTTCTTATCGTCATACGGTTGTTTGACGTATCTTCCCTTCCTTCTAAAGAACTTTTTAAAATCCCTTACCGCCATAGCATACTCCTCGTCATCACTACTCGAAGAGGAGTTCTCTTTATCGCTTGAAGCCTTTTTGGCTTTAAGGGCAAGAGATTTGTGTTTCTCTTTTACTTTTGAAGCTTTGGAGTCTTTAGCAAGGACAAGCTCGTAGACTTTTAAGTTGCCTATGAGTTCATCAAGGGTGAGGATTGTCAAATCTTTTGACTCTTCGATCGCCGTCACCTGGGATCTCCACTTAGATGGAAGTGCCCTTAGATATCTCCTAACATGGTTACGGCTAGAAAAAGATTCATCAAGTGCTTGTAAAGATGTAATAATAGTATTGAAATTAGCAAATGAATGATCTATAGTTTCCTCATCCGATATTAAAATTTTTTCATATTGGTGAACAAACAAATCAATTTTATTATTTTTAACTTGTTGGTTACCTTGATGAGTTACAACTAAAGAATTCCAAATTTCTTTAGAGGTTTTAAGCATAGAAATTCTTTCAAATTCCTTTTTCGGTAAAGCATTATATAAAACCATTTTAGCTTCACTATTTTTAGAAAGATTTTTCTTCATTTCATCATTTAGTTTATCATGAGGTATGTTAACTAAATTCCCTTTATCATCTTTTGAGGTAGCCTCAAAATCGCCTTCAACAATAATGTACCAAATATCAATATCTTTAGACTTCACATACGTTTCGAATCTATTTTTCCAATATATAAAACCATTAGTTTTGAAGTAGTGGTGGTCGTTGCATAGATTGCCCTTCCTTATAATTTTCAGAACCCATAGTGATCGAAAATTTTTTAAATACAATTTTACTTTAAAACTTTTATAAACTTAGCTCTTGATGCCAATTGTGGAAAACTAGAAGGGGGGGTTGAATAGTTTTGCCGATTTTAAGTTAGTTTCAAAAACTTTAGATTCGTTAATATGTGAGATCTTATGGATGTAGAGAAAGTATAGATCTAATGATAAAGCAAGTAAATAAAGTAAAGCAAAGGGATAGAAATGACACAACCAATTTATAGTGGTTCGGCTACAAGGACACCTTCCTTGCCCTACTCCACTCCCCGAGTCACCTACTCGAGAGTTCAAGCACTATGTCAACAAACTCCTTCACTTGGCGGAGAAGCCTTCACAACGTTGCTTACACCTTTTCCCGGTACAAAGCTAAATACCGAGTCCGTAACACGGTGGACCAAACCAACACGACTATTACACAACAAGTATGTGAAATATCAAATACAAGATCTTCGCTACAGAAATCTTTCGGAGGAACAAATCAATCAAGTACCCCTTGCTTGGATGACTTGTAGATTGCTCGTGATCTCGCCTTAGAGAAGGACCTATATGAGAATCACTAAAGAAAGAAAGAAGGAAGTACTCTCTAGATCAAGTGATCTTTTTCTAGAAGAGAATAATAGTATATGAGAGAATTTGTAAGAAGAGGGGTGAGTTAGAATGAAGAAATGGCTCTCTATTTATAGGCAATTTATGCCACTGTTCCTCAGATCCCACAGATCCCTCCCACTTGGGATCTGTCTAGTGTAATCATAGGGATCCGTGGGACGCTCCTCTTTGCCCATGGGTTTTTTGGTTATGGGTCATGGGTTAAGGGTTGGTCCATGGGTTTTCCTTAGATTCAATGTATCTAATGAATACATTGTATCTAGTCAATCGGTATGGGTTAATGGGTTATAGATATGATCCATGGGTTATGGTTTTTACCCATCCTAATAAACTATTACAACAAATAATTAATTACAACATTTTTGTATTTAAATGGCTATATGTAAATGCTTTACAAAAATAACATGTATCTTTATAATTGTACTTAAGATAACATTATATTTGTTATCAACAAAACACAACGATATCACAAAATATTAATAAACATTTTTACGGTTTATTTGTATTAACAAAACTCATGAATTTCTTCTTGCGTGGCATTGAACCAGCTGTCTTCAGTCATGGCTGTTTTAACGTCTTTTGGTTCGACCTTAGATAGTACGGAGTTGAAGAAGCACCACAAGGGATCAATTGCAAGTTGTTTACAGTGGATACTGGACGAGAAGGGTTTCTAATGATGTTGTCCAATGGATGGTCATGTATCTATTTTCTAAGGTGCTCGTGTGGTTGTTGTTGAGGACTAAAGTAGCGAGTTTGGATCTCCGATGAAGATGGTTCAAGTTGGTTCAGAGCAAATATGTTCTCAAATGGAGCATCTCCGGAGTAGCAAAGGGTTATCTCAATCATAGTTGCGAAACATTTCCATGATGTACACTCGATGATTGAGGATTTGATGATGATGATGATGAGTGATCTCCAGAGGCACTTCTTGACTCGATGACACGAAAAGGGTTATCTACGTTGACTGGGTTAGGGGCCGCCATTGTTGATGGATTAGACTGATCATTAGCAATAGGTTAATAGTATTCATCAAACATAGGATCAAACAATTTCTTCAAATCATCTTCAGAAGGAGGTACATATGGAACTGCTGGTGAGGGGTTTTGTACAAGAGAAGAACTAAGGGGACTACTTAATGAATGTTGAGATGGAGTCCAGAACTTGATTGTCCTGGAGCCATTTGCCCAGACAACTCATCAAATGTGACGTGAATAGTTTCCATGATATCTCGAGTTCTTTTGTTGTAGATTCGGTAACCCTTCATGTTTGGTGCATAACCCACAAAAACTCCAATGTCCGCCTTAGCTCTTAATTTACCTAAATCTTGACCATCATTCGTTGGATAGCACAAAGCACCGAACATACGGAGGAAGGAGAGGTCAGGTTTTCGATTGTGGAAAAGTTCGTATGGAGTTTTTCCATGAGTGGTGTGTATAAGGGAACGATTTTAGGTATAGCAAGCAGTGGCAATTGCTTCAGCCCAGAGAAACATTGGAACCTTTGAGTAAATTAGCATTGTTCTTGTAGCTTCCACAAGGGTCCAATTTCGTCTTTCAACTACACCGTTCTGTTGAGGAGTACGTGGAACACTTCTTTGATGGCTGATTCCAATGCTTTTATAAAACTGACTTAGTTCTTTGTTAACAAACTCAGTTCCATTATCCGTTCGAATAATTCTAACAGTCTTATTAAGTCGAACCTGCAGCTGTTTGATAAGTTTGATGATGACATCTGGAGTTTCATCCTTTGTCCTCATAAACTTAACCCAAGTAAATCGAGAGTAGTCATCAACAATAACTAACACATATTTCTTCCCATTTATTGTTTGCACTCTCATGGGTCTGCACAAATCCATATGAAGAGTATGAAGAACTTCCATAACTGAGTTTGCAGGTTTGGGTTTGTGGGCATATTTCTTGCTTTTTCCCAATTGGCATGCTGAACAAAGATGATCCTTTTCATACTTTAATCAGGGTAAGCCTCTTACTAGGTCCTTTCTGGAGAGATCATTTATGGTGCCGAAGTTCAAGTGATTGAGACGACGATGCCATAACCATGACTTTGTTTTCGAAGCCTTTGATAACAAGCAGATTGGAGAGGACTTCATCATGTCTTCGATAGAGATGGTGTAAAAATTAGTTCCACGAGTTCCTTTCAAAAGTTCAACACCATCTAGTTACCTAACGAAGCATGTATGTTTTCTAAAGGCTACTTCTAGATCAGAATCACAGAATTGACCGACAGAAAACAAATTGTGACCAAGACCTTCAACATAATATACCCGGGAAATTACACTATCACCAACCACATAATCTTCATAACCCATAATTGCCCCAAAATGGTGGTTTACGAATCTAACGGTCCGATAAATTTACTCACGAAGTTCATGAGCATGAGCGATCTCCAATCATATGCTTGGAACGGCTGAGTCCGTGTACCACGAGCGATTTGAATGACTGCGATTGAACACGAGACAGAATGGATGATCGACAATTAGGATCCCCATGCAAGAATGGGTTCCACTTGTTTAGTAAATGTGATTGGAGCACCCACATCAAAAGTAGAAACAATGATATCATTAGCGGTAGATGTCGGGCTAGTAGTAACAGTAGATCTATTCAAAGTATGTTCACTTCTTAAAGGTATAGTTCTATCAGTAGGCATCCATTTCCTAATGGGCATTGATCTAGATAATTTATGGCACAACTCATTAAGATTGAATTTACGGCCTGTAGGTATCCATTGATAGCCTACATTACTAAATTTTCTTCTTGTTGATTTCCAATGTTTTCTAGCCCTCTTCCACCTTGGTTTTCTGACCTTCTTATCCTGTTTTCTAGTGTTAACATTTTTTACCGGAGATTCGACAGCATTACTCAAATCATTCACAACACATTCATGATTAATACCAGAAATCAAGCATTCATTACATGTTTTGCAAGTAGAAGTAGAATTCGAATTAATTACAGTACGCTTATAGCTAATACTAGAATCAACACGATTCGTCTTATTCAACACAAACTTATTGTTCCTAGGGTGGTCTTCTAATTTCTTCCATTGATCTTTCTTAGCTTGTGAGGTCCTATCTTGCTTTGTATTGCCTGGAGGCTTTGACCCGCTTGCTTTTGTATCACTGATTACTCCTGTAGAGGGAATGATGGGAACATTAGTTGGTTTTGCTACTTTTGCATTCACGATCTATAAGTGATGGGATCAAGTACTTGCAGCACATCAAAGTTCACATGCTTGACTTTCGACGACGAACAAGGCATATCATGGGTTGTATGCTTAACACTAGGCATAGAGCAAGGCATAACAACTTTATCTTTCTTACAAAAGGATTTAGGGCATGTTGCTTTTAAACATTCTAAAAGTTCCTGAGATCGTTTGGCATATAAGCATGCATACCTAACTTCACTATCAAGTGGTTTATTTATGCTATCCTCTTCGAAAATCTCACGGAGACATTCTAGACTATCCTTAAGGTACGAAAGATATTCTTGAAACACAAGTTCGATAGTTCTAAGATGGGGAGGAATATACTTTACAGTCACAGCATACTTAGAATCCGCAGATGCCTTTGATATAACATTCTCATCACAGACAAGTGGCATTTTCCTTTTTACCTGACTCTTCAGATTCTCAATTTCATTTTGTAAAGAAGTTATTTTTTTATTGTTCTTGTCACGAGTGACTTTCATTGAATCATATAACTCTTTGAAGTGTCATTTAACCTTTTCATTTTCTTCTAGAAAACTCTCATTTTCTTGTTGTAATACATTAATGATGTTTTGAAGATGAAAGTTTTGAGAATACTGAGAATCAAAAGGAGGAGGCATTTGGGAGCCATTCACATTGTTCTTTTCACCCTTTAATTATGAAATTTGGGTTTTCAACCTTCTGATCGTGTTACAGTGAGCTCGAATCTATTCGTCACGTTTGTTTATTTCAAAAACTGCATCAAACTCAGGAACATCCGAGGATATCTTGATATTTGAGGTTTTAACATTTTCTTTGAGATGTTGATATTTTAGTTGCAAATCAAAATGTTCAACTTCCAGCTTAGAATAATGTTTTACCAAATTATCATGATCATCCCGTTCTACTTTATCATGCAATTTTGAATTTGTGGTTTCAAGCTCAACGACACGATCATGGGAAACTTTTAATGCAACAGTTAATTCATGATATTGAGACGCGATAATAGAATAATTTGTAACAGTGTAGAACACATCTTGAGCAACACATTGAGAGATCAAATTATCATTAATGATGTGCAGATTCTTTATCTTAATTTCATTACTCTTAAGCTCACGTTCATACATACTGACCTCAAATTCCATATCATTAAACATCTTTTTCATTTCTTTAATCTCTGTGTCCATTCCCTTTTGAAGACTCTCAAATTGTTCTTTAAGTTGTTTAAAGAAAGGCATGACCTCAGTTAAATAGCATTCTTTATTTGTTCAAAACCCTTTTCCCCTTCAGTTATCCCAGTGGGTGTGATTCTCTTCTTACATGTTTTCTCAAAATCAACAAATAGTTGGTAAACTACATAAAGACTGATTAAGGTCTTGCTATTAGTGGGAAGAATTCTAGGCACTAAATGCATTGGTGTATTTGGGGGATACACAGTGGCTGGAGGCAATTACCTACAAGGGGAATTCTTTTCGATAAAATCATCAGCTTTTTGCTTGTCCAGATCCTTTTTCTAGAACATTTGTTCAGGGGTCAGCTGAGTGTGAGGTCTACACTTATTAAAGGCAATCCAGTTTTCCTTGGAATAATTTGGTGTTATAAAGGTTATATTTTCTTTTATGCACAAGGGATTCTTAAGTTTATCATCCATTTTTTTTCTAGAGACTTCTTCTAATTTTCTATCTTCCTCAGTGCACTCAGCACAAGTGGGTTTTTGTCTAGGCTTAATAATCTCATTTCCATCATAGATTACCTTTTGAGCTGCTTTATCTTTAAAACAAGCCTTAGGATTTGGTTCATCTATAAGTGCAACACTATGCTTATCACTTAGAACTCTATGCTTAGTGATCATGTGAGCAGTCTGAATGGTGTTCCCTTGTACGTACAACTTATTTTCAAGTTTTTTCTTTAAAGTTTTTAGGTTGGAAAATATTGATTCCTTATCATTGAATTCCTGTTTAAGCACTTTCACATTTTCTTGAAGTTCTTGTTTACATTTAGCAGTTTTGTTAAGCTTTTCTTGTAAGGAATCCAACTCTTGTTTTAACATTTCTTCCTAAAATTACTTTTTCGATAATTGTACGATCCGGTTATCCATCTCCGCTCACGAGTAGTTAATTCAAACTTAGCACGTTGTTCATATATAGAAACTTGTTCCTTATAGGCATTTAGTTCAGATGTTATAGAATCATCAGGGGCACATGCAGTGTATTCATAAAAAATATAGTCATCATTGACTGCAGAAGATGAATCACTTGGTACAATTTCACTTTCATTTTGTTTCACATATTGATCATATGGGACAACATTGATATTACCCATATTTTCGATGATCCGATTCAATAATTTCGATTGATTGTACCTTGTCGTATCTTTTTCACATCAACATCATCATATAGTTTTAATACCTCGATATGATTGATTCCTTGGAGGACCGGTCTTTTGTGGCGAAGGAGCCTTTGGAGAGACCATTGGTGAGATGCTAGCCATGAAGATGGTTTGGGCGAGGGTTCATCATCGACATCGAGTCAAATGCGCCACAATCAACAACTTGAAATGCATTTGGATTGTTGTGTCCCATACCACCTGACCGGTTTCGCTCATCTACATCTCGCATCGTAAGTTTTGGCATTTCCTCAAAGAAGAAACAACAATTCTTCTTCATCCAAAATCGCTCCATTATCTTGAGCTTGTACCAAGAATATTTTATCCTCAAGTACTCGCTTTTGTGGACATTTTGGAGATGTGCAGTTCTTTGCAATGTGTCCTTCTCCAACACAGTTGTAACATTTGATTGGCTTCCCTTGACCCTGAGTTGTGTTCCTTCCTCTGTTCTAATTACCCATATACCCTCCACCTACACCAGCATTTCCATAAACTGATCCTGCCATTCCTTGTTCATTATGTCGTCCTTGCACATTTTGCACCACAACCTTTCCTTCTTTGACTGTAGCATGATTGTGGAGATTGGAAGCTGTTCTGAGATGATTGTTGGTGTGTGGAGTGAAGTTTAAGTTTTGCTTAACCATTAGAGCCAATTGATTGACAAGGTGTTCCATGAATGTGTCTGAATCTGGAGTCTTATACCTTGGATCTAGAATGAGTTTGTGATTACCATTTCTAGTAGGTATGACTTGCGAAGCTTTGGTGGTAATTCCTACATTTGTGTAGAATGAAATTGAATCTTTGACGAGTCTGCATCACCAGCATTGTTCTTGAACTTTTCCAAAATGATCCGTTCAAACACAGCATGTTTCTCATTTTGAAGCAAGTAAGCATACAATTGCTCGTAATTTTTGGTCCTCAATCCTTTGTTAAGTTTGACTGCGGTGACAAATTTGTGCCATTCGGGATTCATGTTGTTCACAAACTTTGAATTGAAATGGATATTTGGCATAGTCATTTTGATATTCCTCATGTCATTCACCGACTTGTGGAATCTCACATAATACTCGATGTGATTTCCCGGATTCATCTAAAAGTTCTCAAAGTCATCATATAGCCGAGATTCCCTGTCTTCTTTAGTCGATTCGAACCAGAGAAATATCCTTAGGTAAACCACAAGTATAATGTTTGAAGCCACGATGTCGCATCGTATCTCTTCTTCTCCTTATCATCCGGTTCATCATACGTCTTTGGTCTATCAAATCCTAATATTCTTGAACCATCAACAAGTTTCAAGAATGTCTCTGGTAGACTCAACTTGATATGGTCCTTCATCAATTGACTTAAGTATGTTAACCCCATTTTCTTTTCCTAAGCAATACAGTCTGATTCTTTGAGCCCAAGAGTCATAGTCGGTTTTGTCCAGCATGGGAGGACGAGTGTCAGATCCTACAGCTTGTACGTCATCAGCAACGGAAGAAGTGATTGTAGACATGATTACAGATTCTACGGGATTTCACAACTCTTTGATTAAACCGGGAAATAGATTCTTTCACCGGATTTTACTAAATCAAAAGAAAACTGTAAATCGTAACAAGAAGAAACAATAAGTTTCAAAAGAAAAATCGCACACTTGACAAGTCGCTCTATAGACAAATCGCACCCTAATTCCCAAATCGCTTAAACGAAAATCGCTTAAGCAGACAAATCTCTTAAATAGACAAATTGCTTAAACAGAAAAATTGCTAAATAGACAAATTGCTAAAAAGACAAATTGCTAAACAGAAAAATTGCTAGACAGACAAATCGCTATACAGACAAATCGCTAGACAGAAAAATCTCTTAGTACACAAGTACATCCACTACTTCGTCCTTTTTGTCGTTTTGTCTCAATAGACAAGTCGCTTAGTGCACAAATCGCTTCACAAAAACAGACAAATCACTTCAATAAGCAATCTCTCGAGAGATAAATCGCTTAAACACTGGGACAAATTGCATACAAGAAAATTAGTCCGAGACACAAATCGCTTCCGGGAAACTTTCTAAAAACACCACTTTTCAATCCAAAAACAACCCAACTACGCTGATTCAAGCCTTCCAAATCAAAACCTAAACACTTATAATGATTCTAAACATAAAAGTACTATCAAAATCCAAACTTTAACACTAGAAATGATCTAAATGATGCAAACTACTCTAAACTCATTCAAACCCAAAAACCTTATGAAAACCACTAGAAATGCAAGAACATGAAAGATGAATGATCAAACCATGGCTCTTGATACCATTTGTTACATATTGGATTTCATAAACACATCACATATATTAAATATGGGGTGTATAATATAGGTTTTAGAGAGAGAAAGTGGAAGAGTTTAGGGAACTTAATGAGACAAAGAAAAATGATATTATGAAGCTCCAACCCTCTACCTTGGGATGTAGAGGGTATTTATAGTTTCTTACAAGACACGCATCCTACGGGCTGTGGATCAGGCATACAGTGGGTAAAGACTCGTCCGTCCTCCACGGTGTTATTTAACAAACTACTTACTAACATTACATGACTACGACTACGAGCTTTCTAACGAATACATATACTTGAGGTGATCGACTCTTTAACTACCGGATTTTCTAAATCCTAACAAGTATTAACAATCCAGTAGTAGTAGTTCAGATTGTACTAGCAGTAGGTACGATCGGTAGAGTGTTTCCTCAGCAGGCCAAACTAACGAGGCAACATTCGTAATGTATGACTTCAAAGACTTTATATTAATTAAAGTAATTAACTAAACCATATATTTTTTTTGGTACCATTACTGAACTTTAGGATTCAACTACAATTATTGATCTGATACCTACTATACATGAGTTCCAATCTGCATGGTGGATAGATAGCCTAGATTTTTTCAATGACTACGTTCCCACAGTACGCGGTCGAGGCCCGAAGACTGCCTTGTCGATACCTACTTTTCGAGTCGGAAAAGTCACGACAGCGTCGAATCTTGGTTTGAAAGTAAATTCAAAACAATGCAAGAGTGGAAGTAGTTCCAACAAAAGCCTTATGGATCATGTAATTGCCGGTCAGAATCGCCAATTTTTAACTTGAGTGTATTATTCGTGTTCTCTTTATATTCATTATAATATAAGAATAGTAGACTCACCTTTTATAACATGACCGCTGAATTTTATAGCGCTTAAACCTTCACGTGTTCTTGCACATGACAGAATCCGATCTTCGGTATACTTTTCAATTAATCTATAGTTATTTCTTGCACCATTGTTTAATTTTATAAATTTCATGCATTTTTTTTGAGGACAAACTTGATTTTGAGTCACATTTTCCAAACACAAGGACCGCTTTTACGATTCACTTAACAACATTTATCTCAAATTGATCGACTTTCCGAATCGGCGTGAGCGTTGCTCGTGTTAATATTTCTTCTTCGCATTTAGTTATATGGCCGTTATATACACATGTAATCAGCGTTAGTCTGTTCCAGGAGTATCTCCTTTTAGAGGAATTGAGATTGGCGTTGGCAAAGGAAGAAAGGTTACAGTTGGAAGAAGAGAAGAAGAATGCTGAGGCCAACATCTTAAGGCTGGAAGAGGCTAATAGGTTGCGGTTGGAAGAAGCTGACATGTTGAACATGGAGAAGGAGAAGAAGAAAAAACGACGCGCGTTTATGAATTCGTCACATTTTAAAAAGGCTTTAAGTCGGTTAGCACCAGACAAGAGGATTCTCATGGAACCTGTTTCGGCACAAAACAATCTGAAAGTTAAACGACGTAAAATAAAAACACACGATCCTAACATGAACGACCCAACTATTGCTGAGGAGCTTAAAAGAGTGAAACCTTGGGTAGAGGTATTGTGATAATTTTTACAAACTTGTTAATATACTTGTTTATCAATAATGCTCTATCAAACTAATAAATTGAAGCTGTTTTGTAGGATCTAAGGAGATGGTTTCATTCAGTCAAAACTCTTTGGCTGTCTGATGAGATTGAAGAATTACATTGTGATCCTGAGAGACTACGGTGTAAATTTCCATGGTCATATGATTATAGTGTAGACCAAAATTTCTGGCTTCGATTAGTTTGCTTAGACCCTGCTAGAAAAGGTTGGCTAACTGAGGAGGTTAGTTTATACACGTAGTCTTATTCACTTTTTTTTACCCTGTATTTGATTATTAACATTTCTTAAAATGGTATTTTATTTACGGCAAATGCGCAGCATATAGACCTATGGGTTGACTACATGTGGCATGTACGACCTCAGAATGCTAACTTGGCGATGGTTAGTAGTTACTTTATTCAGATTCTTCTTCAAAATGGCATGCCCGTGTTTTATGCAAACGTGACGAGGTATCCCAGGCCCTGGAATGATGTTGAACAAGTAATACATTTACTTTTCATTTCGTGCTATTTTTACAGTTTACGGTCATTCAATTATCAGGTAGTTGATGAAAGGAACTTTAAAAACGGCAACTTTTAAAGTATGAACAAACTTGATATGTTCCCCTCAAATCATCAACTTTCCTTTACGTATCAACAAACTTGATACTCTGTCTCAGACTCACAATCTTTATCCACAACTTTTGATCTATCATCAGTTCTTCCATTCCCACTAGCCTTGGTTTATGTTAAAAGATGCAAGTTGATCCATACTTTGAATAATTCGTCCAACAGAACCAGAAACCCAACAATCCTCCCCTAAACTTGATATTTACAATCAAAATCATCAAGTTTCTTCTTAAGCACAAAATACCTTTTTTGGAGGGTGCTTCCAAACTGCTAGACTCTGTATGCTCCATCTCAGAATCAGAACCATAATCCACAGTTTTTTGACTTATCTGCCATTCTCTTCTTTTTCCTTTGAAGCTTATCGTTGATACCTAAAGGAGTTTCAAAATCAGCAATCGCTTTTAAATGTGTTGACCCTTGGCCTCCCTTGTCGCTCCAAACCTCTTACCTTGTGCTGCAACTTTCTGATTGTGTCATCCTGAGAAGAGGTTATTTGTTGTATGCCAGTGATCTTAGACTCCATTGTAGTACATTTAGCCATCAATTCCTGTAGAAGTTTCATGGTATCCTCATGATAAACTAACTAGCAGTGTTTTCATAACACTAGCAGTTTTTTCATGCAAGCTAGCAGTTGGAACAGCTTTGCACTCCAATCTTCCAACCAAGTCCTTCTTTCCAAATGATTTGGCAATGTAGTATATCATGCATCTTTTTGAAGGAGAATACAACAAAATTTACACAATTTTATTATTATTATTTTTTCATGTTTTTATTTGTTTGTTTATTTTTATTTTTATTTTACACTAAAAGGTCCAGCAACAAAGTCCAAAAATCCTAGTGCTCATAAACAATCCAACAAACTATGTACGAATCTTCTTCAAAAACCTGCATGAGACAAATACAACCCATAACTACACAACCTTTGTTAAGGTTAGACACATAGTAGTTATAAGTGTAACACAAGCACTAAAACATGATATGCACTAGCAGGACTTAACAAAAAGAACAAGCAGTGGAATCATATACACTAGCCGTACTAATATTTCCAATATCAGTACTACCTTTGTTACAAACTTTTGCAAAAAACATCTTGAGACTTAGAGATTGATCATACACTAGTCGTACTAAGACTTCCAATAGCAGTACTACCTTTTTAAAATGATGTCTTATCTCAATATGCTTACTTCTAGAATGCAAAACACGATTTTTAATGATGCATATAGTACTGTTATTATGTATATAATTCTTAGTATGCATGAAATTTTCAATCCAATGTAGTTGATTTAAAGCCTTGAATGACTAGTCGAGCCTTGAATGTCGTTCTAGAATGTGCAACAGCTACATACTCAGCTTCAGTCGTGGAATTGGCCACAATTGTTTGCTTCTTACACTGACATGAGATAAGGCTGCTTCCCAAAAACTGACCCCCTCTAGTTGTAGTCGTTCGATCCCAGCAGTATATTGAATACCCTAGCAGCAGTTATGGTAACACAAGCAGTAGTTAACAGTTGAAGCAACATATCCGGAACTACATAAGCAGATGAGTTTCCCAAAAGTAGTTTTCATAAAACCCAACACCGTGCATGAAGACGTTCTCCATTATCTAAACCTTCCATTTGCAAGTAACATAATGCTTACCAGCAGTACGCTATGTCAACAACACAAATATGTTGCAACAGTTTACAAGACCATGATAACTGAAACAACACTTAAAGTAAGGTTAAGGTGGAGTTGACCACTTTGCCTTGCACTTGGTCAACTCCATCCCTGCTTTGAACAATGTTCGCCACATTAGCTGACTTTTTAACATAGAAACATGACAATTGTATTCTTGTATATACCTTTGACCACAATAATAAAACATAAATTTTATTAATTTTATACATTGACTAACTATATCCTAATACACCGCCAATTTTCTTTTAGGTTTTTACTCCTCTCAACGAGACTGTTAAACACTGGTGTCTTGCCCAATTTAACATACCTACAGGAGTGGTTACATTCTATGATAGTGGCGACACGTGTGACTATGAGTCACGTGCATGGTATGTCCGTGTTAGGGAGTGCTTACAGGTATTTTCTTATTATAACAAAGTCATATTATTACGTGTTTATTATACTTTGTGACCAGACACCATGCTTGTTATAACCAACATATATAATACAATTACGGACAACACACACATAAATAAACTTATAATTTGTTATACTTTGTGACCAGACACCATCCTTGTGAGTAGTTGCCCATTATTTGTGTCTAGTTTCCCCATAACAAAGGCCAAAATTTCTTGGGTGTTGTGTTGTAGCAGTTTGACTTTGAGTTTTGTGGACACTAGTTCCCTTCAAGTACATGCCACTATGTACCATCATCATTTCCTTACATCTATTCACCATTAATAAACTGTCCTTCTTATTTTAAACCCCAATTTTTGTTTACCACAACCAACAACAGAGTATCTCAAAAACATTTGTTATACTTACTTGTCTATATTAGTAACATCAAAGGAATACCTAGCGTACACCTAACAATAAAATGTGTAGGTTAACTAGAAGCAACCCAAAATAAACAACATAAATCTGCTTGCTTCGTATTTTAACAATTTATTTTCCTGATTTTAATTTACATTGTGTCTCGCACATATAATACGATTATAGGAAATACATACTTAGCTACCAAGCTTGATTACTTTTAATTTTGAACTGCACATAAGGTTCATGATTTAGTTGGGCCACATATGATTCCGTTGCCCATCGTATCTATGTGCTTGCCCAAAAATATTAACTTGTTCGACACAGGTTTCATTGTGCCTTTTTTGTGCAATACTTAAACTTGAAAATTAATGGACTAGTTCCCTTCAAATAAGATTTATTCAAAGATTTCTCAAACTTCTTATCTAAATTTTCTAATTCTTCTCAAACCTTAAGCAAGATTTATTCAAAAATATTCAAACTGATTTCAAAAAATTTCAAAATTGTGATCAAGAAGACTCCTTTATTCAAATATAAAAAGTTCAAAACTCTCAAAAATATTCTTTATTTGAGGGAGAGTCTTCAAACAATGTTCCAAACTTCATGCAAGTCCATTTTCTCCCTATTAGCTTTTCAAAAACATTGCTTTTAATCAATTGTTATAAAAAAATATAACGGATATCCTATTTCTGATTGGGAGAAAATGTGATTGACTTATATGATAAAAAACTTTAATAGACTTTTATAGAGACAAATAATAACTTATGGTTGATTAACAGCCTGCCCTTTTAATTTCACAAGTTGGTGAATCCTTTAAACATCCATGTAACCGTGTCCACCAAAGTCTTTTCTGTTTAGGGTCCATTATTTAATTTCATAAGTGGAACTCTTCTATCCGTTTTCAAAAACACTTGAAAACATATATGCACATGTGTAGAGGGAGTATTTCTTAAAACCTTTTGAAAAGATCAATAAAAAGAAATGGTTTTATAGCTACGATGTATATCCAACCAACCACAATCACTATGATGTAAAAGGAGATATAAGGTGATAAGGTTGGGTATAATCCCATGGTCCAGGGAGAGCCGAAGGGACCTACCCAGAGACATTCCACTAGCTAGAGTAGAAGTCCAAATGTCAAGGAGATGAAAAAAAAGGATTAATGCTATCATCGTCATGAGATGTTACTGGAACAATCAAAACAAGGTGATGGTAAGGACGACGTGATATGCATTGAAGATGTTAAAGAATGAAAAAGAAAAGTTATGAAAGGATTAAAATAAATGAAAAGCCTCCATACACTTAGAGAAGAAACTGGGTCAATACATCTGATATCGATTATCATAAAGATGATATTGAAGACAGACATCATGGACCTTGTGATGCAATGCACAACCCTTCCCAATCTACTTAAGTTTCTCTCAAAAGAATCTTGTTTCATTTCTCTTTGAAATTACATGTTATCTACCGACTTCTCACTCCGAGAATGTTGGTGTTGAAACAGGCAGCAGTCTGCTCCAGCCTCCGCTTACTATACCAATACGCACTTATCAAGTCTAGAGCCAATTAGATTCAATTATATAATCTCAATAGGACACTAATTCCAAATATATACACTTGTTGTTCACAAATAAGAACACAAGTTGTAAAAGAGTCCTTCATCGATCTTAGTAATCTTGCCATAGTATTCATAGTGGTAATTACGTAGTGTTCCATGATTATTGAACGAAAAAGTTCCCCGTGTCAACATCAAACATCATTGAAAGTGGGTCTCCTAGTTAATCCTTTATAGATTAAGCATGGTGTAACTGGTAATCTACGTGAACCAGGTTATGGTGGTAACTTTGCTTCAAACGATCTACAATTATGGAGTGATGATTTATGTATACTCTAGCGGATCATCTAAATTATCATAAGCTTCTTGAGGCATCAAATTCAGGTAACCGGGGGGGGGGGGGGTAATCCTTATGGATTATCTGGCACTTCGAGCTAGAAGCCCTACCAAGGAGATTCCTTTCATGAATCGATTCATGATGACGTAATTCTATACTTGGATTTATCCAACGTACTGATATTGGTCTTTAACGGGACTCGAAGGTTAAATCTACCCAACTAAGATGAAATGGAATCAAGACGTTTCATCAGTAAAACAATTGTAGTGGAATACTTTTGTAAATAAAGTCCACGAGGATCAATTAGCCGGACACTATTATTTTTACCTTTTTTCTGTGGCAGGTACCGATGAATTTCACTGCTCCTGATCTACCACCATAAGCAACCCAACATCTTCAAACTCCACATACTCATACTCACATGATCTATCCTCAATAAGTTCGGGACAAAGTAAAACAAGACAAAGAGCTACATCAAATTCAAGAATGTCATGGACAAGTTTAAAGAAGAAATTAGGAAAGCCATAACTGTAAAGATTAATGTGTGGAGACCTGCAAGTATGAGTATGTGATTTAGGGAAACCAGTTATAGTGTTGGAAAATTCAAACGTATTAGGTTTGAATCCCCGGATCGTTCCTAGCGAAGGATGAATGGAGTTTTAAACTCACGTTGCGTTATTCGGGATTTGAATAGTGAATTTGAAATAATTGTGATTTCTAAACTACAGGGCAAGAAATAATAATGAAAGATAATTAAAAAATTAATTATAATGTGCAAACAACAAATTATAACTAAATATGCAAATTAAGCTAAAAACGTAAATTACGATAATACTAAAACGTACTCTAAATTGAAATCTAAACCAAATTAACCTCTAAAAGAGAACTGAAATTTTTCTCTGCTAAAAATGTAATTTAAAATTTATCTAAAATTATTTTTGGTTTTCTAAATTTTATTTGAATTAAAAACTATTTTTTTTGTATTTTAAATTGATTTAAAAGCAAGATAATATGAAAATGTGCAAGAAAATTACAAAATATTTTCAAAAATCTAAATAAACTAAAAATAATTTTAAAAGCGAAATTATATTTTTAGACTTTTCTCTATTTATTATGAATTAAAAGCTATTAAAACTAATTTAATTCGGAAAATAGTAAATGACTATGGAAAATTATGAAAATTACATATAAATCATAAATGATCTTGAGAATCTATGAAAATATGAGGACGACTTATCACACCTAAATAAGCTCTTTGGGCTAAATCTGTTTCAAATAAGCATTTTAAAATAAGCACTTAAGCACTACAAGCTACCAAAAGGCCACAATTGCTAAAACCTATTCTAATCCACTTATAGAAGCAGATTAAGATGAGATAAGATCAAAATATAATCTGATAAGCACTTTTGTTCTTCCAAAAACCAAACAGTCAAACAACCTATTATACTAACTTCAAGCTTAGAAGCTTGTATTCAAAAGCTTATGGCAAAGTTTAAGTTGGAACTTCAAGTTAGCTCAGCTGAGAGCTTAATATTCAAAGCCTAGCTTATGAGAAGCTTATGAGAGCTTATGAGAGGATTTGGAAAATGGCTACTCAGCCTGATGTGTCCTGATACAGGACACCTATTTTGAAAGCAGGCTATTTTAAGCCTTGTAAAAGCTAGTTTAGAAAATTATAAAAATTATTATAAAAATATTAGCTTATAAACCACCAACCAAATACTCTATCTCCAAAATTATAGCTAAATTGGATAAGTAATGAAGAATTTAAAATCCAAAAATGAAACCATTTGAAATTGTTTTGTGAGTTTTGACTTTTAAAGGAAAACTTGAAATTTGACTTTGTTGAGATTTGATTGCTTCTAACTTATCCTAAAGGATGTAATGAGCTAATATAAGACCTAATTAAGCTACCTATACTAATTCTTGGCCTAAATTATAGCTTATGCAAGTTCTAAATCTAACTGTTATGTAGTAAAATGAAATTTAAGCTGATTTTGACTTTTGACTAAATGACAGTGCAATTTTATGTTCTATCTAATCTATTCTAACCTTAAGATTACTGTCTATACTACCTTACCACCTAAATTCACTTCCTAACTCAAACCGACTAGTTATCCCAAACACCACTTAACAACAGTTTTGGAAAGTTTCAAAGCAAAACAACAAATTAAGCTTGATCAATCCATAACTCAGAATCCATAAGTCATATTTGAGCTTTAAGATGCAATTTTAACAATGAAATCAAACTAAATCCTCAATTGAATCAATATGAAAGATTATGACAGAAATAAATGCAAAATGATGAGATGTGATTAACTATGACTAGATCGATTTACTAAGCTCAAATATGACTTTAATAAGCTAATTAGGCGAAATAAACTACTTACCACAGATCTACACTATTCTAAGCTATTTATGCAATTTTAAGCTAAAATGGAGATTACACTTACTTTCACCTCAGCTAAACAGAGGTTCCAACTTAATGGCAGCTACAAGCTCTAGCCTAACCAGAGATTAAGCTAGTATAAGTCCATCTGGCCAATCCCTTATGACCACTTCCATGCTTTCCACAATTAGCAAAGGTATTTTTTATTATTTTTTACTGATTTTGGTGAAGTAGTGTGTAAACTAATTTGAAGCTGAATGAAGCTTAGAATAAGCTATGTAGAGATTATATAAGCTTATGTAAATAGATTATGAAGCTTATTGAAGCTTAAAAACAGTTTTGACAATATTTTTTATTTTTCAATGATTTTCTTATTTTGTGATTTTTGATTTGAAAACAGAAATAAGCTAATTAAATGATTGATAAGCTAATATGAAACAAACAAGAGCTTAATAACAATGATGAATGATTTAAAGCGAAAATTTGAGATTATAGAGAATTGCACAATAAAAGTAAATTCCTATTAACGAAAATTTGAGTACAATCTTGAAAAATAGAAATACTAAACTACTTGAAGCTTTATAAAACACTTAATGAAAAGAAATACACACTAAAACACCTACAACTACTTGATACTATGTGAAGAATTGAGGCTTTATATAGCGATCATGAGGAGCTTGGAAGCTTGAGAAGCTCAATGTGTGCTAGTATGAATCAATTTCATCCCTTGATTAAGCCGATTTGGCAATCCCATCAATGCATCTCCAATCTAAACCATTATAATCACTTGATGACATGATTTCCACCAATCGAGCACACCTTGGCACACGGATTACCAAGGTGGCATTCTTTTAGTCGAGAATGTACTATATTGCCCTTAATTGTTGTTAATTTGTGCGGGTAAAGATTGGGGAAAAGGGTGAATAGTGTAATTGATTTGGTAGCGTATTTCGGTTGGGGTAATTTTTATGGGAAAATAACGCAAATGCCCTCGGCGCACGAGGCTAATCACTTTCCGGACCACTTTTTTTTATTTGAAAATGGACCGAGGGTAACCTCTGTCATTAGGAAACTCATCGACATTGTGACAAGTGTCCCGTATGTGTAAGGTATTGTTTTTTTGGCAACTAAAGTTCGTTGGGCAACCGTATATTTTAATAAGGGTTGTTTCGTCATTTCACATTACATAGAAAGTACACTTTTGAATAATGAAAGTACAGTACATTTCTATTCAAAATCAAATACCCACTCGCACAAAAACATTCATAGTTGATAACGCTACACGCGTCGTTCGGGGTCAAAGGAACTTCCTTTTCTTCGAGCAAGTTTTATAACACCCTAGGCAGTGAACCTAATCGTTGTAGTGTAGTAATTAGGGTAAGCCACGGGTATTGATATCGTTCTTTGGGGAATAGGAATGCTAGTAGGAGTTACTACGCTAAGGTTAAGGTTGAGGAAGATTATTTTTATCTTTTATATTTTATAAAAATGGAAAGGTACGAATCTCGGGTATTGGATTTGGGGGTTGGTATTTCTACCGATTACTCTACTATTATCTAATTATCTAAACTAAGGTTGTGGAGTCTATGTCTAATTAATGTGTGCTCGTATGATAGTTTAAAGATGTGTTTACTTAGTTTGTATTACTCCTTAATTATCTCCTATTGATGGTTGAGTGTCACGTCTTATTCCTAGTTGTTGTGTTTCTAAAGTTGTAGGGTATCGTTTCTCCTAACTCTTTGAACTTACCAAAGGGTCTTGTCTACAAATCCACTTAGAGATTATAGACTCCTACTCTAAAGCGCTCTTCGGATGGTTTAGCCTACAATCACTCGGGTAATCATACTCTAAGGTTCACAAAGATGAATCAAGCATTAAGTACACAACGAATGACCTATCGCATTACTAGATCATTAATCAACTAAGTTAAGAAACAACCAATCAATATTCAATAATTAAGTTTCATACTTCCTAAGCAAACACACAAATAAATTAATGGGACATGGAGAACATGCAAGCATACACACAAATAATCAAAGACATAATTGAATTAATGAAGCAAAGACTTATCTTGGTGTAAGATAGGGTTAAAACCCTAAAATCTTACAAGACACCTTAGGTTCGGTTTTAGGTTTTACTCAAAGACTCTCCACATAAAGACCGAAAAATTCGGATTCTATATAAGATTACAATTGCGGCGGCGCACCTTATGTTTAGTGGCGCCGTCGTGTCGCCGCCATTAGGGTTTCGTCTTGGCCACGTTAACCTTGCGACGGCGTCACCTTATGTCCGTGGCCGTCCTCTTGACCGGCGTCGTGCGGATCGCATCTAGGCCGTGCGAGTAGCGACGACCTACTCTTTCACAACTAGACGCCGTCTCTTGAAAACACGAGTTTGAGTTCGACCCGTCACAATAATTCTCCGGCGGCGTCGCAAATAGCTCCCGACGCCGTCGCCTTCTACATTCAGTTGTTGTGAGTGTCTCGATTTCGACTTTGGCCATTTTCTTCATATATTCGCCTTTTCGTCCAAATAAGTGCCATTCCAAAGATTTTGCCTTCACGAGACCTAAAAAGTGAAAAGGAGCGATATTAAGCAATAACGGATACAAAGTGATCAAATAAGGACTTAAATGACCCCTCAAAATGGTACCTTTAAAACCTTATCAAATATCCCTACACTTGTTATTTGCTTGTCCTCAAGCAAATGTGCTTTTAGCCAATTAATTTATAAGTTAGGGTCATTCAAGATTAATTCAAAACGGTCCACAACACATATAAGCCCATAAAAGTCATAACAAGCACGGAAATTACATACTAGCACCTCACATGGGGTGTTTGGATACTCACATCTCTCGGTGTATAAATGAAATATAACAATATAGGAAATGGAAGATAAACACTCATTAACCGGTCTTAGTACATAGATTACCATAGGCTTGAGAATAGATCAAACCTCCATCGCTTTGGCGTAAGCACCTAGGAAAGACTATCAAAGAGGTCTTTTAAAGGGTTGTAATGTTAGGCTTACGGTAGAGAAATAAGGGTTTGGTGGGATAGGCTATTTAGTTGTGGTAAGTCAAAAATCTTTATGTTAACTGCATATGAAGAATGGTGTTGCTAAGCCAAGACTCGACACTCTAAACTCTAGATAACTGAAATAAACAAAAATAAATTTAAAGGATAGATGTAGGATGGTAGCCCGTATGTTTTTTTTTTTTTATCACTCTATTTTTTCTTTTCTCTTTTCTATTTTTTTTTTTTTTTTTTTTTTTTTTTTTTTTCATACACTTTTACTCTACCATCCTCTAAGATAACATCAAAATACTAGGGATTTATAAGCATATCCCTACACTTGAGTTTTATTATTCTAACACTAATTTGACCCGAATCGAAAAGATCAAAACACTTGGGGTACATTATTACGTAAACAAAGGAATTTGAATTTAACGTTCCCTTCCCGTCATTTCATAAACTTTAACTTTTCCCATGAATCCCAATCGTCCCAAAGCTGTATACAAAGGATATGACTCGACTTAGCAACTTATGCAAGCAACTAGATAATTGAACTAAGGGTTTAGGGTGATAACAAACATTTGCACTAAAAGTGAGTGCATAAGGGTAGGCTAAGGCGATTTGGGTGTATATTTGGGGTGGGGTGTAAACAATGCTCTTCATTGATATTCGGAAAAACCGAAATATCACGAGAACCGCGAAAAGGATAGGCTCGAGGGGTTAACTAGGGTATCGTGTACTAAAGATGAGTACAACGCAAAGGGTGTGGGGAATTACTCAACCGATGTGGAAGAAGTAATTATATTACGGTGTATCAAACAAGGGTTATCCTAATGCCTCTTATCATTTAGTTATTCCTAACTACACAAGTGTAGCCTCACTTGCGATCTCGGAATGCATCACAAAACAAGTTCTAGAATCTAATATACTACGGTTCACACTCTAAGCATTAAAGATGAATGCTTTAATTCCTACTAATCTAAGGCGATCCTCACATTTTGGGTGGAATTTGGGTGGTAAGGGTTTTGTGCTAGTCATATAACTTCCTATCCATGAGGCGCTTTTGTTAAGACTAATGGCCCACTCCTATATGTTATGAAAAATTTAAATTTGGTGCCAAAATTACCCTAACCGACATTTTCTCATGGTTTATTACACAATCACAATTGACAAAGCAAATAGTCAAGGATAAACATAGTTTCAAAGTTCCGTTTATTTTCCTCCTACACTTAAACCGAACATTGTCCCCAATGTTCCCGAAAATATCAAAGTTATGATAAAGAAGGTAATTAAAAGCGAAAGAAACTAATACTCCCCGATTAGCTCGGTAGGATCCGTGTAAAGTGGTGGTTAAATTCTTTTCAAGAAGAATTATTGCGTGAAAAGCTCCTTCCAATCTTGTGTAACTTCTTCTTGACAAACTAAACCTCGCACACTTGAAGAAAACAAAGCGAAACCTTCGCGTAAAATCGGCGGTAATAATATATATAAGACTCGATTTAAACTAGGATATAATGCTTGTGGAATGGATGTTTACAGAATTTCAAAGAAAATTAAGACACGAAAATTCCAAAATTTATAAGTAGCTCGAAAACGAGAAAAAGTAATCGATGTTTTACTCCTTCTGACGCCGTTAGGTTGCAATCCTAACGCCGTCGAGTTATCTGACAAAAAGCGGTCTGCGATTTTGGAAAATTTACGGAAAATTTACATCTTTAGAATCGGAAAAAATTTACGCAAAACATCCATTATGACTCGATACAAGCATTTGACTCGAACAAACAAACATATATCTTTTAGTTAATTGTTATTCTCATGTTTACGTTTCTTTTGAAAATGTGTGTAATCCTCCCTACACTTATCCCTTATGTAAAATACCTTTATATGTAATTAAGGCGGTTAAAAACAAAATAAAGCATTTTTACAAATTTAAACATGAGGATAAACAATTAATAAAAGATGTATGACACTAACAAGCAAACAATTAAGCATGGGTTGCCTCCCAGCGCTTTTCTTTATTTAAGAGTCTTGTAGCTAGACTCGTAGTCATGCTCCTACGTTTTCTCACCACCGTTCTCTTGACGGCCTCTAATGGGGGATTCCATGTTGTAGAAGTGCCCTAAAATGCGCTTCTCTAAGAGTTCATCCTCTCCCCATTCGGTCCTGTATTCCGGTCCTAGGCTCAAACAATCCTTGTAGAATCCAAAATCTTAGCCATAACATAATCAACACCTTTCTCCCTATCCTCATCATTCCTATAATAGACCGATAGTTTAAGTTCCTTTTCATCATTAGAGAGGACGAAAACTTCTCAATCTTAAGCGGCATTTGGTAAGCTATGTCATCGTTCTTATTCTTGAATCGCACTACTCCTAATGAGGGTCATAGGTCATTCCGGTGCTTTCTATGAAAGGTTTTCCTAGAATAACATGGGATAAGCTAGGGTCTATGGTCTGTGCTAATATCATCCACAATTATGAAATCCGTAGGAAACGTGAAACTACCTACATAAACGGGCAATCCCTTAACTCTACCAAGAAAATTGCAACCAACATTAGGATCATTGGGGTCTTGCCTGGTTGGAAGCATGGTGTAATCGGTAATCTCGTGAACCGAGTTATGGTGGTAACTTTGCTCAAACGATCTACAATTATGGAGTGATGATTTATGTATACTCTAGCGGATCATCTAAATTATCATAAGCTTCTTGAGGCATCAAATTCGGTAACAAGGGTAATCCTTATGGATTATCCGCGCCGAGCTGAAGCCCTACCAAGGAGATTCCTTTCATGAATCGATTCATGATGACGTAATTCTATACTTGGATTTATCCAACGTCCTGATATTGGTCTTTAACGGGACTCGAAGGTTAAATCTACCCAACTAAGATGAAATGGAATCAAGACGTTTCATCAGTAAAACAATTGTAGTGGAATACTTTTGTAAATAAAGTCCACGAGGATCAATTAGCCGGACACTATTATTTTTACCTTTTTTCTGTGGCAGGTACCGATGAATTTCACTGCTCCTGATCTACCACCATAAGCAACCCAACATCTTCAAACTCCACATACTCATACTCACATGATCTATCCTCAATAAGTTCGGGACAAAGTAAAACAAGACAAAGAGCTACATCAAATTCAAGAATGTCATGGACAAGTTTAAAGAAGAAATTAGGAAAGCCATAGCTCAGAAGATTAATGTGTGGAGACACAAGTATGAGTATGTGATTTAGGGAAACCGGTTATAGTGTTGGAAAATTCAAACGATTAGGTTTGAATCCCGGATCGTTCTAGCGAAGGATGAATGGAGTTTTAAACTCACGTTGCGTTATTCGGGATTTGAATAGTGAATTTGAAATAATTGTGATTTCTAAACTACGGGGCAAGAAATAATAATGAAAGATAATTAAAAATTAATTATAATGTGCAAACAACAAATTATAACTAAATATGCAAATTAAGCTAAAAGCGTAAATTACGATAATACTAAAACGTACTCTAAATTGAAATCTAAACCAAATTAACCTCTAAAAGAGAACTGAAATTTTTCTACGGCTAAAAATGTAATTTAAAATTTATCTAAAATTATTTTTTGGTTTTTCTAAATTTTATTTGAATTAAAAACTATTTTTTTTTGTATTTTTAAATTGATTTAAAAAGCAAGATAATATGAAAATGTGCAAGAAAATTACAAAAATATTTTTCAAAAATCTAAATAAACTAAAAATAATTTTTAAAACTGAAATTATATTTTTTAGACTTTTTCTCTATTTATTATGAATTAAAAGCTATTAAAAACTAATTTAATTCTGGAAAAATAGTAAATGACTATGGAAAATTATGAAAAATTACATATAAATCATAAATGATACTGAGAATCTATGAAAAATATGAGGGACAGCTTATCACACCTAAATAAGCTCTTTGGGCTAAATCTGTTTCAAATAAGCATTTTAAAATAAGCACTTAAGCACTACAAGCTACCAAAAGGCCACAATTGCTAAAACCTATTCTAATCCACTTATAGAAGCAGATTAAGATGAGATAAGATCAAAATATAATCTGATAAGCACTTTTGTTCTTCCAAAAACCAAACAGTCAAACAACCTATTATACTAACTTCAAGCTTAGAAGCTTGTATTCAAAAGCTTATGGCAAAGTTTAAGTTGGAACTTCAAGTTAGCTCAACTGAGAGCTTAATATTCAAAGCCTAGCTTATGAGAAGCTTATGAGAGCTTATGAGAGGATTTGGAAAATGGCTACTCAGCCTGATGTGTCCTGATACAGGACACCTATTTTGAAAGCAGGCTATTTTAAGCCTTGTAAAAGCTAGTTTAGAAAATTATAAAAATTATTATAAAAATATTAGCTTATAAACCACCAACCAAATACTCTATCTCCAAAATTATAGCTAAATTGGATAAGTAATGAAGAATTTAAAAATCCAAAAATGAAACCATTTGAAATTGTTTTGTGAGTTTTGACTTTTAAAGGAAAACTTGAAATTTGACTTTGTTGAGATTTGATTGCTTCTAACTTATCCTAAAGGATGTAATGAGCTAATATAAGACCTAATTAAGCTACCTATACTAATTCTTGGCCTAAATTATAGCTTATGCAAGTTCTAAATCTAACTGTTATGTAGTAAAATGAAATTTAAGCTGATTTTGACTTTTGACTAAATGACAGTGCAATTTTATGTTCTATCTAATCTATTCTAACCTTAAGATTACATCTATACTACCTTACCACCTAAATTCACTTCCTAACTCAAACCGACTAGTTATCCCAAACACCACTTAACAACAGCTTTTGGAAAGTTTCAAAGCAAAACAACAAATTAAGCTTGATCAATCCATAACTCAGAATCCATAAGTCATATTTGAGCTTTAAGATGCAATTTTAACAATGAAATCAAACTAAATCCTCAATTGAATCAATATGAAAGATTATGACAGAAATAAATGCAAAATGATGAGATGTGATTAACTATGACTAGATCTGATTTACTAAGCTCAAATATGACTTTAATAAGCTAATTAGACAGAAATAAACTACTTACCACAGATCTACACTATTCTAAGCTATTTATGCAATTTTTAAGCTAAAATGGAGATTACACTTACTTTCACCTCAGCTAAACAGAGGTTCCAACTTAATGGCAGCTACAAGCTCTAGCCTAACCAGAGATTAAGCTAGTATAAGTCCATCTGGCCAATCCCTTATGACCACTTCCATGCTTTCCACAATTAGCAAAGGTATTTTTTATTATTTTTTACTGATTTTGGTGAAGTAGTGTAAACTAATTTGAAGTCGAATGAAGCTTAGAATAAGCTATGTAGAGATTATATAAGCTTATGTAAATAGATTATGAAGCTTATTGAAGCTTAAAAACAGTTTTGACAATATTTTTTATTTTTCAATGATTTTCTTATTTTGTGATTTTTGATTTGAAAACAGAAATAAGCTAATTAAATGATTGATAAGCTAATATGAAACAAACAAGAGCTTAATAACAATGATGAATGATTTAAAACAGAAAATTTGAGATTATAGAGAATTGCACAATAAAAGTAAATTCCTATTAACGAAAATTTGAGTACAATACTGAAAAATAGAAATACTAAACTACTTGAAGCTTTATAAAAACACTTAATGAAAAGAAATACACACTAAAACACCTACAACTACTTGATACTATGTGAAGAATTCAGGGCTTTATATAGCTGATCATGAGGAGCTTGGAAGCTTCAGGAAGCTCAATGTGTGCTAGTATGAATCAATTTCATCCCTTGATTAAGCTGATTTGGCAATCCCATCAATGCATCTCCAATCTCGACCATTATAATCACTTGATGACATGATTTCCACCAATCAGAGCACACCTTGGCACACGGATTACCAAGGTGGCATTCTTTTAGTCAGAGAATGTACTATATTGCCCTTAATTGTTGTTAATTTGTACGGGTAAAGATTGGGGAAAAGGGTGAATAGTGTAATTGATTTGGGCGCGTATTTCTGGTTGGGGTAATTTTTTATGGGAAAATAACGCAAATGCCCTCGGCGCCCTGAGGCTAATCACTTTCCGGACCACTTTTTTTTATTTGAAAATGGACCGAGGGTAACCGCTGTCATTAGGAAACTCATCGACATTGTGACAAGTGTCCCGTATGTGTAAGGTATTGTTTTTTTGGCAACTAAAGTTCGTTGGGCAACCGTATATTTTAATAAGGGTTGTTTCGTCATTTCACATTACATAGAAAGTACACTTTGAATAATGAAAGTACAAGACATTTCTATTCAAAATCAAATACCCACTCGCACAAAAACATTCATAGTTGATAACGCTACACGCTGCTTCGGTCAAAGGAACTTCCTTTTCTTGAGCAAGTTTTATAACACCCTAGGCGATGAACCTAATCGTTGTAGTGTAGTAATTAGGGTAAGCCACGGGTATTGATATCGTTCTTTAGGGGAATAGGAATGCTAGTAGGGAGTTACTACGCTAAGGTTAAGGTTGAGGAAGATTATTTTTATCTTTTATATTTTATAAAAATGGAAAGTCTGAATCTCGGGTATTGGATTTGGGGGTTGGTATTTCTACCGATTACTCTACTATTATCTAATTATCTAAACTAAGGTTGTGGGAGTCTATGTCTAATTAATGTGTGCTCGTATGATAGTTTAAAGATGTGTTTACTTAGTTTGTATTACTCCTTAATTATCTCCTATTGATGGTTGAGTGTCACGTCTTATTCCTAGTTGCGTTGTGTTTCTAAAGTTGTAGGGTGTCGTTTCTCCTAACTCTTTGAACTTACCAAAGGGTCTTGTCTACAAATCCACTTAGAGATTATAGACTCCTACTCTAAGGCGCTCTTGGATGGTTTAGCCTACAATCACTCGGTAATCATACTCTAAGGTTCACAAAGATGAATCAAGCATTAAGTACACAACGAATGACCTATCGCATTACTAGATCATTAATCAACTAAGTTAAAACAACCAATCAATATTCAATAATTAAGTTTCATACTTCCTAAGCAAACACACAAATAAATTAGCGGGACATGGAGAACATGCAAGCATACACACAAATAATCAAAGACATAATTGAATTAATGAAGCAAAGACTTATCTTGGTGTAAGATAGGGTTAAAACCCTAAAATCTTTACAAGACACCTTAGGTTCGGTTTTAGGTTTTACTCCAAAGACTCTCCACATAAAGACCGAAAAATTCGGATTCTATATATAAGATTACAATTGCGGCGTCACCTTATGTTTAGTGGCGCGTGTGTCGCCGCCATTGGGTTTCGTCTTGGCCACGTTAACCTTGCGACGGCGTCACCTTATGTCCGTGGCGCCGTCCTCTTGACCGGCGTCGTGCGGATCGCATCTAGGCCGTCCGAGTAGCGACGGCCTACTCTTTCACAACTAGGCGCCGTCTCTTGAAAACCACGAGTTTGAGTTCGACCGTCACAATAATTCTCCGACGGCGTCGCAAATAGCTCTGACGCCGTCGCCTTCTACATTCGTATTGTGGAGTGTCTCGATTTCGACTTTGGCCATTTTCTTCATATATTCGCGCTTTTCGTCCAAATAAGTGCCATTCCAAAGATTTTGCCTTCACGAGACCTAAAAAGTGAAAAGGAACGATATTAAGCAATAACGGATACAAAGTGATCAAATAAGGACTTAAATGACCCTCAAAATGGTACCTTTAAAACCTTATCAAATATCCCTACACTTGTTATTTGCTTGTCCTCAAGCAAATGTGCTTTTAGCCAATTAATTTATAAGTTAGGGTCATTCAAGATTAATTCAAAACGGTCCACAACACATATAAGCCCATAAAAGTCATAACAAGCACGGAAATTACATACTAGCACCTCACATGGGGTGTTTGGATACTCACATCTCTCTCAGGTGTATAAATGAAATATAACAATATAGGAAATGGAAGATAAACACTCATTAACCGGTCTTAGTACATAGATTACCATAGGCTTGAGAATAGATCAAACCTCCATCGCTTTGGCGTAAGCACCTAGGAAAGACTATCAAAGAGGTCTTTTAAAGGGTTGTAATGTTAGGCATACGGTAGGGAAATAAGGGTTTGGTGGGATAGGCTATTTAGTGGTGGTAAGTCAAAAATCTTTATGTTAACTGCATATGAAGAATGGCGTTGCTAAGCCAAGACTCGACACTCTAAACTCTAGATAACTGAAATAAACAAACATAAATTTAAAGGATAGATGTAGGATGGTAGCCCGTATGTTTTTTTTTTTTTTTTATCACTCTATTTTTTTTTCTTTTCTTTTTCTATTTTTCGATTTTTTTTTTTTTTTTTTTTTTTCATACACTTTTACTCTACCATCCTCTAAGATAACATCAAAATACTAGGATTTATAAGCATATCCCTACACTTGAGTTTTATTATTCTAACACTAATTTGACCCGAATCGAAAAGATCAAAACACTTGGGGTACATTATTACGTAAACAAAGGAATTTGAATTTAACGTTCCTTCCGTCATTTCATAAACTTTAACTTTTCCATGAATCCCAATCGTCCCAAAGCAGTATACAAAGGATATGACTCGACTTAGCAACTTATGCAAGCAACTAGATAATTGAACTAAGGGTTTAGGGTGATAACAAACATTTGCACTAAAAGTGAGTGCATAAGGGTAGGCTAAGGCGATTTGGGTGTATATTTGGGGTGGGGTGTAAACAATGCTCTTCATTGATATTCGGAAAAACCGAAATATCACGAGAACCGCGAAAAGGATAGGCTCGAGGGGTTAACTAGGGTATCGTGTACTAAAGATGAGTACAACGCAAAGGGTGTGGGGAATTACTCAACCGATGTGGAAGAAGTAATTATATTACGGTGTCAAACAAGGGTTATCCTAATGCCTCTTATCATTTAGTTATTCCTAACTACACAAGTGTAGCCTCACTTGCGATCTCGAATGCATCACAAAACAAGTTCTAGAATCTAATATACTACCGGTTCACACTCTAAGCATTAAAGATGAATGCTTTAATTCCTACTAATCTAAGGGCGATCCTCACATTTTGGGTGGAATTTGGGTGGTAAGGGTTTTTGTGCTAGTCATATAACTTCCTATCCATGAGACGCTTTTGTTAAGACTAATGGCCCACTCCTATATGTTATGAAAAAATTTAAATTTGGTGCCAAAATTACCCTAACCGACATTTTCTCATGGTTTATTACACAATCACAATTGGACAAAGCAAATAGTCAAGGATAAACATAGTTTCAAAGTTCCGTTTATTTTCCTCCTACACTTAAACCGAACATTGTCCCCAATGTTCCCGAAAATATCAAAGTTATGATAAAAGAAGGTAATTAAAAGCGAAAAAACTAATACTCCCCGATTAGCTCGGTAGGATCCGTGTAAAGTGGTGGTTAAATTCTTTTCAAGAAGAATTATTGCGTGAAAAGCTCCTTCCAATCTTATGTAACTTCTTCTTGACAAACTAAACCCGCACACTTGAAGAAAACAAACGAAACCTTCGCGTAAAATCGGCGGTAATAATATATATAAGACTCGATTTAAACTAGGATATAATGCTTGTGGAATGGATGTTTACACAATTTCAAAGAAAATTAAGACACGAAAATTCCAAAATTTATAAGTAGCTCGAAAAACGAGAAAAAGTAATCGATGTTTTACTCCTTCTGACGTCGTTAGTTGCAATCTAACGCCACAGTTATCCCGACAAAAAGCGGTCTGCGATTTTGGAAAATTTCGGAAAATTTACATCTTTAGAATCTGGAAAAACTTCTGCAAAACATCCATTATGACTCGATACAAGCATTTGACTCGAACAAACAAACATATATATCTTTTAGTTAATTGTTATTCTCATGTTTACGTTTCTTTTGAAAATGTGTGTAATCCTCCCTACACTTATCCCTTATGTAAAATACCTTTATATGTAATTAAGACGAAGTTAAAAACAAAATAAAGCATTTTTACAAATTTAAACATGAGGATAAACAATTAATAAAAGATATATGACACTAACAAGCAAACAATTAAGCATGGGTTGCCTCCCACGAAGCGCTTTTCTTTATTTAAGAGTCTTGTAGCTAGACTCGTAGTCATGCTCCTACGTTTTCTCACCACCGTTCTCTTGACGGCCTCTAATGGGGGATTCCATGTTGTAGAAGTGCCCTAAAATGCGCTTCTCTAAGAGTTCATCCTCTCCCCATTCGGTCCTCTGTATTCGGTCCTAGGCTCAAACAATCCTTGTAGAATCCGAAAATCTTAGCCATAACATAATCAACACCTTTCTCCCTATCCTCATCATTCCTATAATAGACCGATAGTTTAAGTTCCTTTTCATCATTAGAGAGTGACGAAAACTTCTCAATCTTAAACGGCATTTGGTAAGCTATGTCATCGTTCTTATTCTTGAATCCTTTACTCCTAATGAGGGTCATAGGTCATTCGGTGCTTTCTATGAAAGGTTTTCCTAGAATAACATGGGATAAGCTAGGGTCTATGGTCGCTAATATCATCCACAATTATGAAATCCGTAGGAAACGTGAAACTACCTACATAAGCGGCAATCCTTAACTCTACCAAGAAAATTGCAACTAACATTAGGATCATTGGGGTCTTGCCTGGTTGGAATAGGCTTCTTCAATATCCAATTGTAGTAGGTGCTAGTCATTATGTTGATTGGGGACTTGCGATCAATGTAAGCTTTGCTACAAAAGGTGTCCTATGACACATGGTATGTTAAGATTCCAAGGGTTCCCAAACTTAATTCGAGGACTTTTCCTAACATACATGTGACGGAGGTCACGCACTAAGTGAGGGTGGCGAGATAGTTCTTCGTCCGTAGGAAATTCGTTGAAATAGTCAATGTCTACTTCATCTATTTCCTCGGGTATTTCCTCATCCACTAGTGTATAGTCCTCTTCGTCATTTGTTTCATCGAGTTCAACTAAAGGCGATGATATTGACGAATTGGACATACTTTAGCTTGCTTGGATCCTTAATCTCTATGCACGAAGGCTCGGGAGTTGAGATAGCACTAACCTTCTTATCACTATTAGCTATGGCTTTCAAAGGTTGTCTATTTTCCTATCCATCTCGGCTTGTTGATTATTAAAGCGGTCCGAGAGCTTAGCTATTTGGGTTTCTTGGGATGTAACTAGGTTTTGCAACATCCCTTCGATGTTTTGTTGGTTAGGACCGTTAGGTGGGGCCATGAGAAATCATTAGAGGTGAATTCTTTGGTTTGTCCCGGTGAAATCGAGGCTTTCCTTTCCATGCCTCTCGGGTTTCATTGAAATTCCTAGGTCCGGTGTTGTAGGGAATCTTCCTCTGTTCCATGTCTGTGAGGATCGTAGTCAATGAGCGTGTTCGGGATCGGGTGCTATTATGCGTGTTATGAGGATCACAAACGGCTCACATGAAGAGGAAGCTTTGTTCACATGGTGTGAAGACTTAGGATTTTCGTAGGAACTCATGAGGAATTTAACACGATCTTCAAGTTCGATCATCCTACGGTCGGGAGGAGGCAAGGAGATTGCCTTGACGGTTTGGGCGGATCACGGGGTCATCCCAACTTTCGTTGTCATAGAGGGCAAGGTCCTCTATTATTTCCCATGATTCTTCTGCGGTGAGATCACTAAGTTTTCCACCGGCCGCTTGGTCAATGGATCGCTTAGTGGGAAAGTTGACATGATCATAAAAGATTTGGACTTGGAGCCAAAGATCAATGCCGTGATGAGGACTTTATGAAGTAAGTCCTTGAATCGGGTCCATGCTTCGTAGAGATTCACCTTGACGTTGTTGGAACATCAAGATGTCATTCCTAAGCAGTGGTTCTCCCGGTGGGAAAAATTGAGCAAGGCGAAGTAAGATCATCCCAACTTGAGATGGAGCCATGGAAGTCGCTCAAGCCAATTACTAGCTTGGTCTCGTGAGAGAATTGGAAGAGGCGCAGCGCGTGGTCTCCCGAGTAGTAGCATCAAGGTCGATGGAATCGGCGATTTTGAGAAATCCTCGGATCTTGATTTGGATCTTGGAACGAAGTCCATGGAATGCACATCCGCTTTGCACCAACCGGATGGTGTCGGATCATGAGGCCGTAGTTTGGGCTTGGTCGGGAAGCTCAATGGTGTTCCTATAGCCTAAGTGGCTTGGTCTTGAGTATTCACCAAGAGTACGGGCTCTTGGCGGGTCATTTGGTGGTATGTTGATGAATGGTAGTGGGTTATCACCTTCCATGATGAAAAGTGATGAGGTTACGAACAAAGGTTACAAAGAAGGGGATAGACTAAGAGAAATCTAAAATGAGAAAAAAAGTTTACTTGATAGGAATCAAGCAAAGAAACCTAAACGAGGTGGACTACTAACTAGCTATTCTATTCCCCGCAATGCGCAAAAACTTGATAACGCTACACGTCGTTCGGGGTCAAAGGAACTTCCTTTTCTTGAGCAAGTTTTATAACACCTGGCAATGAACCTAATCGTTGTAGTGTAGTAATTAGGGTAAGCCACGGGTATTGATATCGTTCTCTAGGGAATAGGAATGCTAGTAGGGAGTTACTACGCTAAGGTTAAGGTTGAGGAAGATTATTTTTATCTTTTTATATTTTATGAAAATGGAAAGGTACGAATCTCGGGTATTGGATTTGGGGGTTGGTATTTCTACCGATTACTCTACTATTATCTAATTATCTAAACTAAGGTTGTGGAGTCTATGTCTAATTAATGTGTGCTCGTATGATAGTTTAAAGATGTGTTTACTTAGTTTGTATTACTCCTTAATTATCTCCTATTGATGGTTGAGTGTCACGTCTTATTCCTAGTTGCGTTGTGTTTCTAAAGTTGTAGGGTATCGTTTCTCCCTAACTCTTTGAACTTACCAAAGGGTCTTGTCTACAAATCCACTTAGATTATAGACTCCTACTCTAAGGCGCTCTTGGATGGTTTAGCCTACAATCACTCGGTAATCATCCTCAAAGGTTCACAAAGATGAATCAAGCATTAAGTACACAACGAATGACCTATCGCATTACTAGATCATTAATCAACTAAGTTAAGAAACAACCAATCAATATTCAATAATTAAGTTTCATACTTCCTAAGCAAACACACAAATAAATTAGCTTGGACATGGAGAACATGCAAGCATACACACAAATAATCAAAGACATAATTGAATTAATGAAGCAAAGACTTATCTTAGTGTAAGATAGGGTTAAAACCCTAAAATCTTGTACAAGACACCTTAGGTTCGGTTTTAGGTTTTACTCCAAAGACTCTCCACATAAAGACGAAAAATTCGGATTCTATATATAAGATTACAATTGCGGCGTCACCTTATGTTTAGTGACGCCGTCGTGTCGCCGCCATTAGGGTTTCGTCTTGGCCACGTTAACCTTGCGACGGCGTCACCTTATGTCCGTGACGCCGTCCTCTTGACTTCGGCGTCGTGCGGATCGCATCTAGGCCGTGCGAGTAGCGACGGCCTACTCTTTCACAACTAGACGCGTCTCTTGAAAACACGAGTTTGAGTTCTAACCCGTCACAATAATTCTCCGGCGTCGTCGAAAATAGCTCTGACGTCGCCTTCTACATTCGTGACCGTGAGTGTCTCGATTTCGACTTTGGCCATTTTCTTCATATATTCGCGCCTTTTCGTCCAAATAAGTGCCATTCCAGCATTTTGCCTTCACGAGACCTAAAAAGTGAAAAGGAACGATATTAAGCAATAACGGATACAAAAGTGATCAAATAAGGACTTAAATGACCCCTCAAAATGGTACCTTTTAAAACCTTATCAATAGTTACCATTTTTCTCTGTTTTTGCTTCTGGCATAAAAACATTCTTACTTACATGTTTTCACAAATCAAACCGTCTTCTTCGTCAGTGCCTCTCTTCCTTGTATCGTCATTTATGTCACCATCTAGAAAGCTACAGTGTTGATTGCAAACCACATTCGATTGATCAAGTTTTTTTCAAAAATGGGGCCAAATATGCTACGTAAATATTTTTCTCATTGTTTATTACATATGATTTATTTCCAATTGGTTCTATGTTATAATAAATCATTGTTGTTATTCGATTAATACCTATGTTAGATAGGTGGTAATTCCATTTTATAATCCATTGCTCCTTTTTTATGTCTGTCTGATTCGTAATTATGTAGGGTATAATACGTTAGATGTCGTCAGTTAGGTATGTAAAATAACTTGGTTCATTAAAAAATTTAGTGGTAGTCTGTAGACTAATAAGGAGTGGTTTATATGCATCGTCTACGCAATCGTTTTCGACGTTGGTATAGATTCCTTCTATGGTCTGAATTAATTTTTTGTTTTTGTGGACCCTTTTTAAGACTATGAAGCTAACTTATCATTACGAGTAAACTGAACTACTTTTGGTTGATAAAGCAAAAGTTAGACGTAAAACTCCGCATCTTGTTTAGGAATACCTGCTTTGGAAGAGGGATTGATCTCTTGTTTTTTCAACATGAAACGCACATCATAGATTATATGCTAAGGAAACAACATACAGTGGACGATTCTCACTATGATATGCCCTTCATTTTTTACATTGAAGGGCATGCTTTACATTTTGGTCGTCGTGAGTTTTGTCTAATAACCGGGCTACGGTTTGGATCTGTAAGCTTTGGGTTGTATACACATGGTTCTTTAAATTTTCGTAACAGGGTATTTCCTGACAAGCAAGGGTATATTCTAACCAACTTAGATGTTATTGGTGTTATCGAGGATCAAGAGCGGTTTTGACAGATATCTGATGAAGACGCTGTACGTCTTTGTCTTTTGTTAGCCTTAGAGGTGATCTTTATGGTTCGTTTGTTGACATGCGAGGTGGATGATACACTAATGAGGTTAGTTGATAATCTAGATGATTGGAATGATTTTCCATGGGGTGAGCATATTTGGACACATTTACACGACCAACTTCATAATGTATTTGAGAAGCACACGGATGACCACCTTTTAAGATTGAAGAAAGATCCAAAGCATTCTTTGACATACACATTGTCTGGATTTGTGTTTGGGTTTCAGGTATCCATTTTCCAACTTAACATTTTTATTGATTTCTATATTTAAAGGTTTATGTATTTTTTTTTTTTTTTATTTTTTTTTTTTATTCTCATAGGTGGAGATCCTTGAGTCGTTATGCTTGGTGGATTAAACATACAAATGTGATACCAAAAGCACTTGGCTGGTCTAGGAAGTCCATCTTTAAAAGAACTGATCGTTCGAACCTTTTTTCAAACGTAAGCCTGTTAAACTTTGTTGTTATTTATTTATTGTTTATAGGTAAAAAGTAAACCTACACAGAAATTTAGATGTTCCATTTCCACCTATCTAAGCCCACAATACCTTATCAGAGTCAGATTCTTCATCAAATGCTTTTGATCTGTTTGCCTTTCTTTTCATTCTACCTTGAGGCTTGCCTTTAATGGCCAAAGGAATTTCATAATCAGCAATCTTCTCAATCTTTCTCAGCAGTGGATGAACAATTGGATGACTTGATTTTGTACACTGCAGATGAAGCTTAACTTCCAACATATGTCTGGCTATAGTCTTCATTAAAGTGTAATCTCTATCAACCAGCATGTGGATTTTCTCTTCTAAAGTCTTAACAGCATGTACTCTTGGATGAGCATACAACATCCATTCTTCAACCACACAAGCTTCCCAACATTTATCTTCTGAATTGAGCTCAAACATGCACTTGAATGCAGTCCACATAGACCTAGACATGGTTCCTGTTGGTCCAAGCTTTCCACATCTAAAAGACATTACCTTCCACAGCTACTCCAAATCATTTGTAGTAAAAAAGAATAACATATACCCAAAAGTATAGTACTGACTTTTCTTTCCATCTCGTCTAGTAAGCTCAATACTATCTCTTTCATCCACTGAGACAATCCTCCAATCTATGATAGGGTGTATAGATTTTCTGTGTAGGATTAATAGGATCTTGACCACTTTATCACTTACCACAATATCTTGATCCAATCTCTTTTATCATCCACCTTACATCTTTTTAGCTTGACTCTCTATCACAGATCCTGTTCTCTTTTGTCTATTCCTTAGCATCTCAGCTTCTTTCTCAGAATTCATGGGGATGAAGTTAACAGACCTTCTTTTGCAAATCTTATACAGCTCCTCAAGTTTCTCATAAGAACAACTCTTCAAATTTATAGTTTTCATATCATCCATGTGTTTGATAAAATTTATCATCTGACTTTTTTTCTGTTGCTTTGTTGGTGGTTTGTTCTTCTTTCCATGATAGTCTTTAAATTCCATGTCCTGTTTCATCTTCCTCACCTTCTCAACCAGAAACTTAGACCTTGTAACTATGTCTAACTGACCCCATTCATCCATAGTCATCTATGTCTGAATTTTCTCAGAAGCTTGAAAATACATATGTTCCTTTTTCCACTCTTCTACAGCTTGTTCAGAGGCTTCTTCCGGCGCTGCCCTTTCCTTTTCTTTAGCAATTTCTTTAGCATTTAGTTCCATATATAATCTTTTATAAAATTCTCCATCATAAGCTATCTGCTCCTCTCTACTTTCAAACTTCAATGTTGGCTCTGCAATCCCTTTACCCTTTCCAATATCAGGTTCAGTAACTACACCTTTATGCACGACTTCACCAATCTTTAGACTCTTAGCAATAGGTTTGGGTGCAAGGATAGGGTGAGATTGCTTTAGGTTGAGCAATTGTATGGCAATCTCATTCTCAGCCTTTTTTGGTTTTGGTGCTGTTGTTATTGTGGTGCTTATAATTGTAGCAGTGGTTGCCTCTGCACTTGAAACGTCTGAATTGGCACTGGCTAGCATAATACCAGCAGTTGTTGCAGGAGTGGTTACTTCAATACTAGCCGCGGATGCAGCAACACTGGCAGTGATTGCCTGCACCACTTCTTTTTCCTTTTCTTCAACTGCAGCCTTTAAAGAATCATCTAGTACTGCTTCTTTACCTTCCATGTCAGCCACCAAATAACCTTCCCCATTGTCTCCACTGTCCAAATCCAAATCTACCAATGCCACGCCTGAATTTGTACTCTCACTCCTCCCCTGTTTGGATGCATCCTTCAAACTTTGATTCCCAGCGCAGCTTGCTTTCTTTCCCATTTTCTTCACTTTCCTGAATGCATTGACCCTTGGCCTTCTTAGTCTGTCCAAAACACTTATCCTGTGCTTCAACCTCCTGATTTTTTCAGCCCAAGTAGTTGTCAAATTTTGAAGACCAGTGATCTTTGACTCGATAGTTGTGCATCTATCCGTCAATTCAAGAATGAGTTTCATAGTATTCTCATCACCTCGACCTATGTAACATGGTCCGAGAAGTGGATCATTGGAAATGTCATCATGTACAAAGTCATTAGCCGTCAATTCATGTTGGTGTTCCAAACTACCCTCATCAATTCGAGCTGTGTTACCTGCTCTGATAGGTGAATCATAAGATGTGTCTAACATTGCATCAGACCTAGCCTGAACATCCATGTCCCCCAAACTACCCAAACCCCTGCTGAGATTTCCAATGCTGATCCCACTGCTACCACAACATAACCTATAACCACTGCTGAACCTTTACCCTCAACTTCCCAACCCCACAGAATATTGGTCACCCGTAAGAGGAAGAAGGGCACTAAGCAACCTTAGGCTAGTGCTAGTGGTGTAGGAAATGAGGTTGTCACAGTGTGGTGGGTGACATGATTGGAAGGATTCCACCTTCGCCTCGGGCTTAGAAGGCGGCAGGCCGTGGAAACCTAAGTAAGACCCAACCAATGGCAACTCCTAATGTGGAGAGTTCTTTGGAATTTAACACAGGTGGAGGAATCCCCAGCCAATTGGCCATAACTAACAGTTTTTGCAAGCAAGATAGTAGTGGAAACATTCTTTGCACTCCAATCTTGCAGTTTATGACTTTAATTACGAATCCCTTATAAAATGGTGTCTTATCTCAATATGTATTGTTTGTGAATGATAAGCGATTATTTTATTTTACTAACAGTGTGCAAACTTTAGTTATTCAACTCTTTATAAGCAAATGTTGCATCCTTATATGTTTCTGGTTGTGTTTTTTCCTTTTATCACTACAATCTAAAAACATAAGCAGTAGTCACAAATAACTCCAATAGTCATAAAGCGCCAAGGTGATGATGGTATGTGGCAACCATTGTGTAATTGATACACTAGTAGTAGTTTACCATTTGGTGGCAGAAAGAGATGATCTTAACAACAACTAGCAGTATTAACAATCCAGTAACAGTAGTTCAGATTGTACTAGCAGTAGGTACGACCGGTAGAGCATTTCCTTAGCAGGCCAAACTACTAGACTTTAGGATTCAACTACAATTACTGATCTTAGACCTACTATACATGAGTTCCAATCTGCATAGTGGATAGATAGCCAAGATTTTTTCAATGACTACGTTCCCAGAGCACCGAAAATTATAAGCATCACAATAACACCAGCATGATAAACTAAGATTTTTTCAATGGATAGATAGCCAAGCTTTTTTCAATGACTACGATACCTACTTTTCAAAGCTGGAAAATTCACGGAAATGTGCGAATACTGGTTTGAAAGTAAATTCAAAACAATGCAAGAGTGGAATAGTTCCAGAAAAAAAAGCCTTAAGGATCATGTAATTGCCGGTCTGAACCGCCAAGTTTTTAAACTTGAGTGTATTATTCAGGTTCTCTTTATATTCGTTATAATATAAGAATAGTAGACTCACTTTTTTATAACATGACCTGCCAGAATTTTATAACAGTTAAACCTTCACAGGTTCTTGCACATTTTCCAAACACAAGGACGCCTTTTCGATTCACTTAACAACATTTATCTCAAATTGATCGACTTGCGAATCGGCGTGAGCGTTGCTCGGGTTAATATTTCTTCTTCGCATTTAGTTGTATGGCGATTATATACACATGTAATCGAGTTAGTCATTCAGAGTATCTCCTTTTAGAGGAATTGAGATTGGCGTTGGCAGAGGAAGAAAGGTTATAGTTGGAAGAAGAGAAGAAGAATGCTGAGGCCAACATCTTAAGGCTGGAAGAGGCTAATAGCTTGTGGTTGCAAGAAGCTGAAATGTTGAAGTTGGAGGAGGAGAAGAATAAAAAAACGATGCGTGTTTATGAATTCGTCAAATTTTAAAAAGGCTTTAAGTCGGTTATCACCCGACAAGAGGATTCTCATGGAACCTGTTTCACCGAAAAACAATCGAAAGTTAAGCGGTAAAATAAAAAAACACGGTCCTAACATGAGCGACCCAACTATTCTTGAGGAGCTTAAAGAGTGAAACCTTGGGTAGAGGTATTGTGATAATTTTTCAAACTTGTCAATATACTTGGTTATCAATAATGCTCATCAAACTAATAATTTGAAGGCGCTTTGTAGGATCTAAGGAGATGGTTTCATTCATCCGAAACTCTTTGGCTATCTCGATGAGATTGAAGAATTCCTTTGTGATTACGAGACTACGGTGTAAATTTCCATGGTCAGATGATTATACTATAGACCGAAATTTCTGGCTTCGATTAGTTTGCTTAGACCCTGCTAGAAAAGGTTGGCTAACTGAGGAGGTTAGTTTATATATGTAGTCTTATTCTCTTTTTGTACCTTGTATTTGATTTTTACCATTTCTTAAAATGGTATTTTATTTACGGCAAATGCGCAGCATATAGACCTATGGGTTGACTACATGTGGCATGTACGACCTCAGAATGCTAACTGGGCGATGGTTAGTAGTTACTTTGTTAAGATTCTTCTTCAAAATGGCATGCCCGTGTTTTATGCAGACGGGACAAGGTATCCCAGGCCCTGGAATGATGTTTACAGGTAATACATTTACTTTTCCTTTCGTGCTATTTTTACGTTTTACGGTCATTCAATAATCAGGTATGATGAAAGGAACTTTAAAAACGGCAACTTTTAAAGTATGAACAAACTTGATATTTTCCCCTCAAATCATCAACTTTCCTTTACGTATTAACAAACTTGATAATCATCTCGGACTCGAATCTTTATCCACGACTTTTGATCTATCGCCAGATTCTTCCATTCCACTAGCCGTGGTTTATGTTAAAAGATGCAAGTTGATCCATACTTTGAATAATTCGTCCAACAGAACCAAAAACCCAAAAATCCTCCCCTAAACTTGATATTTACAATCAAAATCATCAAGTTTCTTCTTAAGCACAAAATACCTTTTTTGGAGGGTGCTTCCAAACTGCTTGACTCTGTATGCTCCATCTCAGAATCAGAACCATAATCCACAGTTTTTTGACCTATCTGCCATTCTCTTCTTTCTCCTTTGAAGCTTATCCTTGATAGCTAAAGGAGTTTCAATATTAGCAATCTCTTTTAAATGTGTTGACCCTTGGCCTCCCTTGTCACTCCAAACCTCTTTCCCTGTGCTGCAACTTTCTGATTGTGTCATCCTGAGAAGAGGTTATTAGTTGTATGTCAGTGATCTTAGACTCCATTGTAGTATATTTAGCCATCAATTCCTGTATAAGTTTCATGGTATCCTCATGATAAACTAACTAGCAGTGTTTTCGTAACACTAGCAGTTTTTTCATGCAAGCTAGCAGTTGGAACAGCTTTGCACTCCAATCTTCCAACCAAGTCCTCCTTTGCAAATGATTTGGCAATGTAGTATATCATGCATCTTTTTGAAGGAGAATACAACAAAATTTACACAGTTTTATTATTATTATTATTTTGTTTATTATTAATTTATTTATTTATTTATTTTTATTTTTTTTACACTAAAAGGTCCAGCAGCAAAGTCCAAAAATCCTAGTGCTCATAAACAATCCAACAAACTATGTACGAATCTTCTTCAAAAACCTGCATGAGACAAATACAATCCAGAACTACACAACCTTTGTTAAGGTTAGACACATAGTAGTTATAAGTGTAACACAAGCACTAAAACATGATATGCACTAGCAGGACTTAACAAAAAGAACAAGCAGTGGAATCATATACACTAGTCGTACTAAGATTTCCAATAGCAGTACTACCTTTGTTACAAACTTTTGCAAAAAACATCTTGAGACTTAGAGATTGATCCTACACTAGTTGTACTAAGACTTCCAATAGCAGTACCACCTTTTTAACCATTTGAATTAACCTTTTTGTCATTGCAATCTCTAATAAAATGATGTCTTATCTCGATATGCTTACTTCTAGAATGCAAAACACGATTTTTAATGATGCATATAGTATTGTTATTGTGTATATAATTCTTAGTATGCTTGAAATTTTCAATCCAAAGTAGTTGATTTAAAGCCTTGAATGACTAGTCGAGCCTTGAACGTAGTTCTAGAATGTACAACAGCTACATACTCAGCTTCAGTGGTGGAATTGGCCACAATTGTTTGCTTCTTACACTGCCATGAGATAAGGCTGCTTCCCAAAACCAGACCCCCTCCAGTTGTAGTCGTTCGATCCCAGCAGTATATTGAATACCCTAGCAGCAGTTATGGTAACACAAGCAGTAGTTAACAGTTGGAGCAACATATCAAGAACTACATAAGCAGATGAGTTTCTCAAAAGCAGTAGTTTCCATAAAACCCAACATCGTGCATGAAGACGTTCTCAATTATCTAAACCGTCCATTCGCAAGTAACATAATGCTTACTAGCAGTAAGCTATGTCAACAACACAAATATGTTGCAAAAGTTTACAAGACCATGATAACTGAAACAACACTTAAAGTAACGTTAAGGTGGAGTTGACCACTTTGCCTTGCACTTGGTCAACTCCATCCCTGCTTTGAACAATGTTCACCACATTAGCTGACTTTTTAACATACAAACACGATATTCTTGTATATACCTTTGACCACAATAATAAAACGTCAATTTTATTAATTTTATACGTTGAATAACTATATCCTAATACACCGCCAATTTTATTTTAGGTTTTTATTCCTCTCAACGAGACTGTTAAACACTGGTGTCTTGCCCAATTTAACATACCTACAGGAGTGGTAACATTCTATGATAGCAGCGACACATGTGACTATGAGTCACGTGCATGGTATGTCCGTGTTAGGGAATGCTTACAGGTATCTTCTTATTATAACACAGTCATATTATTACGTGTTTGTTATACTTTGTGACCAGACACCATGCTTGTTATAACCAACATATAAAATACAATTACGGCTACATAAATAAACTTATAATTTGTTATACTTTGTGACCAGACACCATGCTTGTGACTAGTTGCCCATTATTTGTGTCTAGTTGCCCCATAACAAATTTATTGTTGGCCAAAGTTTCTTGGGTGTTGTGTTGTAGTAGATTGACTTTGAGTTTTGTGGACACTAGTTCCCTTCAAGTACATGTCACTATGTACCACCATCATTTCCTTACATCTATTCACCATTGATAAACTGTCCTTCTTATTTTAAACCCCAATTTTTGTTTAACACAACCAACAACAGAGTATCTCAAAAAAATTTGTTATACTTACGTATCTATGTGATTGCCCAAAAATATTTACTTGTTCGACACAGGTTTCATTGTGCCTTTTTTGTGCAATACTTAAAATTGAAAATTAATGGACTAGTTCCCTTCAAGTACATGCCACTAGCTAGCACCATCATTTCAGTACGTCCTTTCCTCATTAATAAAGTTTGTCCTACTTATATGCATCCCTGATTTGGGTTTTTTAGAAAATATCCATGCAATATTGAAGATAGCACAGCCAAGTGCACACTTACTCAGACTTTATGATATAAAATGTAAGTTATATTATGGTAGTGTATTATTACATAAAATATAAAGTATATGTACACCTAATAATAGCATATGTGTGTTAGTTGATGTAACCAAAAACTAATCAACATAAACCTGTTTAATGGCGTGTATGTACATACTTAAGTAATAATTTTCCTAACCCAAGGGGCATACAATTTTGTTACATTTGCAACTAAACAAAGGCTAACTGGTTTAGTTGCCCCCAAATTGAAACTAGTTGCCCAAAATGGTTATCTTGTGGCCAGGAATCGTTTGAGTACTAGAGAAGCTTCATTAATTAAACTTGGCCTAATGTGCAATTGTAATTACTTGACAAGACTCAACTATTCACCACTTGACTATCCACATTAATTCAGATAGACTTCAATTCAAAATAAACTCCATGTCACCCCACCCCCACTCCCTCCCCACCACATTTGGGTTATATAAACGGACAACATATATTTCATTTTCATACAACTTTTGTCAAGGGACACACACTACCCACAACACAATTTACTACAAAAGAAATGGATAACTTACTTAAAGACATGGCTAACACTTTGTTTGTGCGTGACAATGAACATGACTTCAAGTTCTTAAGTGACATGCATGCAAAGGTGATCGACCTTACTCGTCGTTGCACTGTGAGGGGTGAGCAGATCAAGCAGTTGGAGTGCGTGGTTGGGTCTAGGCTTGCCAGTGTTTTTTTGGAAATCCTGCGTGAAATTCAGCATGAGGAGCTTGAGAAAAACAGGACGTTGATGAGGCTCATGAGTGAGACTCAGCTCCAAGTTCTCAAAAAAATCTCCTTTCTGGAAAAGATGCGCAAAAATTATTAAACCTCTACTCCTTGCTTGTTATGTGCTCTCTCTCACGTTCTGTCATTGTCATATTTTGTGTTTTTGTATCTTCATGAATGTCGTTGCTTCGTTGCTGTATTTTGTTATCCCTTAATGTATTGAAATGAAATCTATTATGAATAAAAATATATCGAAGCACATGTCAAATGTTCGAACCTTGTATACAAATCACGAATAAGAAACATATAATACTTTTGAACACATCTTTAATTAACAACAGTATACTACATATAATATTTAATCCGGCTTGAACAAACAACTTTATTTCATGAATAATTTGGTGACAAACATAGGTATTTCGATTATATAATAGTAACATTTTTTGACAAACCTCTAACCAGATCACCCGTCTATTTATTTTAACAGTTTCTGTTATTCTACAGGCCAAACTACCAGTTGTTCTAGAGCAAGCAAATATTTTTGATAAGACTGGAATACATCTGAATGACTATAAGATTACATTTAGGTTAGCCGAAAACGTTCCTAAGCAAGGGGGATTTTGGGTAATTGTGGTGTGTGGGTTAGTATATTTTTATATCGATTGGCACATGGTCTATCGTTGCAAGTTGATGATCCTGTTGACGTCGCTCTAGCATATCGTGAGAAGATGATTAAGTTTTTTTATAAACATAGATTTTATCCGTTATACTAGGTTTTTCATATAATATATAAGTACATTATTAATAGTAAAATAATAATACTACCTTTCCTAATATATAGCAAAGCTTCATCAAGATCACATTTGTACACAAGTCATGATGCCTATCTCCCAACCATCTATTTCATCAAAAAATGCTGCTAAGCCTCCAGTTGCCTTATTTGATTTCAAGCCAGGGTATGCATGCCATTACCTTTCGTGATTGTCACTTGCCCTTACTAGGTTTTTGTCCATACTTGCTAATCTCATTTGTATACATTTATATACCTTTATTACAGGAGTACTACACGCTATGTATTTGCGTATCCTGTATTTGAGATTCACTATGATGGTGAGTTCATTCGGTTGCCCAAATTAAGTTATGAGTATGGGCGAACCCTTGTGCATACGTTTAGTAACTCCACAAGGATGAACTTTAATCAAATGCTTGACTTTTTGGCCTACAAGTTTGAGTGTGAGATACGGGCTTTGTATTTTTGTAGGCCAAGATTTGCTCTTTCAACTGGTTTGACAATTGTTGAATACGATAATGATATTAAAAGGATGTATGAACTTTTCGAGGAATATGGGTTAATCGGCTTGTTCATTGCACATAAACCTGATAACTTATCATGTTTCTATTATCGTAACCTAATTTTTAATCTTCTTGATGAGCAAATGCGTGCAAAGATAGCGATACATGATAAACTTGTGGAAATTGCTACTTCTAAATCTGCCTCTAATATTGTTGCATGGGAGGAGGAAGAAAAGCTTTCACCTCCCCTAAGAAGCCCTCCTTTCCAAACTAGAAGTAAAGGAATTGAATGTCAAGGAAAAAATATTTTCATGGATTTTTTGCATAGCGAAAGTGTTCATGGTGACATTGAGTTTATACTATGGGGGACTTTTGGGTCTGTATCAATGGATGTTGGGTGTTCTACTTCTTCCGTTCCACAAGAAGTAGGGACTAGTGTCAAGGATATGTCTGGTCATAAGGTTTTGAGAAAACCGTATGCAAGGAGGCTCTGCTTTCAAACACCAAGAGCGGGTTTACGGAAGTTCAAGATGTCGAGGCATTTCAAGGCTCTAACAAGAGACATGCGTCGAGGAGGTGCGGGATTAAAAGCAACTTGGTTTTTAAGGAACGGAAGGTTGGAGTGTAGGTATTTTTATGCAGCATGCTCATGTTGTCGATAACATTTAGAAACTATTGTGTTAACATAACTTTAATGTCAAAAAAGTTTGTCTAGTGTAGCCTTTTTTGTAAGGCAACGTTATGTAATTGTTAAACATTTTTTTGTTGGTGCTTCTTTAGATTACCAAAAAAAATGTTCAATAAATACATAAAATTAAGATGCGATGTTTTTGTGTAACCATCTGGTTTGGGGTAATCGTAGTATGCACGTGTTTTTTTATGTACGTTCGATGTGCTTTTACGAAATATTGTGTATGAATGCTTTATACTATGATGTAAATCATGGCAACCTTGATGGGGCATCTTTGTTTTTGGCTTGCACCCCTATAGGGCAACGTTATTTTTTTGGGGGTCTGTAGATAATTTTTTTTTTTTGCCTTTCAATAGTCAGCATTTTTTGGTGGGTGTATACGTTTTCAACTATGTTTTGGCCACATGCATGGTAACTATCTCTTCCTGGTTTAGTGCTTTATCCAACCTTGTTTGTATTTACCCACTTTGACTTCAAAAAAAACACTAAAAAAATGTATTTGACAGTTTTGCATCTTGATTATACAGCTTGCATCTTGTTTATCAAGTGTTTTGGATTTACCCATTATTTGCTAACTAAATAGGTGCTTGCATTGTCATAACATTTCAAATACATTATACAATTTAGTCTACATATATTATGAATACAACATAACGAGAATAGGTGGTAGCTCACTTGTTCAATGACTCGCATGTCATTCCCTAGGTGTTTAATTGCAGCTTGTTCAATTGGTCGTTCATTTTTAGGTGGTTCACTTGTTATTCGACTTGCAAGTGGTTGGGTTTCTTCATCACTAATGTCACTGGGTTCGGTACACATAGAATCATGAATTTCATCAGGTGTTGTTGTAGTCTCAGTTCTACCTCTGATACTCACTGCACATGCTGTAACATGTAGCCCCATCACACCATCACCTCTACGAACTGCAGTTGTTTTTTCCCTTGTAACATGTACATCACCAAGTCCACATGCAGCAAGTATTGTGGCCACGTCCGTAAAAATTCATTGGACAACAATACCACATGATTTCTCTATTCGGTGGACGCCTTGCATCAAAGGTCAATCCAACCTTGTTTTTTCTTTCCAGCCAGCACCCAATGCACATCATTTTCTCAACCGGTTTGATGTTATAAAGAAAAGAATAGCATTCACGGTTTATATAAGAACGTCTACTAGCATAACCATATGTATTTTTTCGCTTCATTTATTATACTTGAATGGTGTGCCATGAAGAGTAACACACACTCTTTCTAAGCTATTCAATTAAGTTGTGAGTAGTCAAATAAAAGGTCAGCCAACATTGTTATAGCAGAAGTAACCTTAGAAAACATGTAGTAACAACACGTTTATATTATTTGGTCTTCAGCACTAGCAGTACTAACATGTAATAACATTTTTAAGTCTTTATTCTAAAACCTTAGAAAACATGTAGTAACAACATGTTTATATGATATATTGTCTTCAAAGACTAGCGATCCTAACTTGAACTAGCGCTTTTAGTCATTAGTGTGACAAATAGTAAGATACATGAGGACCTAGAATGACAAACACTTAAACCTTTTTACCCCAAAACCACTTATCCTTTTATGGTACCAACCACACATCGCTTATCCTTATGGTCCCAACAATCAACATCCCACATTCCTTCTTATACCCTAGGTCACTTTCATCAAGAATCCAAATAAAAATCGTTGTCCTTTTCTTCTTTTTTTTAGAAACAAATCCAGGTTTTTTGTACTCTCCCGCATGTACTTTGTTACCTTATTCATTCATATATTTATACATGAATATATATAACTGTGCAGCTTTATATTTTATATTCTATTAGTAAATTTTTATTTAATTCAAAGTTATTGAAATTGTTATTAGGGTTAATGTTTTATAGGTATGGTCAGTATACCCCTTTAAGTCTAGTGGTTGATTCTAATTGTTATTAGGGTTTATCTTTTATAGGACATGGCGGAAACCAAAGAAGTCATATTTAAAGTTCACCACAACAGGAAATTTGAATTTCAGCCACTCCGCTATGTAGGCGGTCGCCTTGCTGATGTCTGGTGTTTTAGCTCCACCAGGGGTGCATTTACCAGGGTGCTTGATCATGTTTTCAACGATATTGGAGGGGGAAAATGGGATTTATTTTATGGTGCACCAAACAAGGCACTCGAAGATGGTTTAACATTGTTGCACGCAGACAATGACGTTCGACGAATGTATGACCTTGCGGATGTTAATGGATCCATGGACGTCTACATTGTGCACAATCAACATGCTTTGTCACAATTTTATTTCAAAAACATGTTATAGCAGGAAGAGGACGCTGGCATGCGTTGCGGTAGTGCAACACCTTTCAAAAGAAGAAAGCTAACAAAGCGTGTTTCTGTCACGAAAACTGAAAGAGAGTTCGAGATCAGAGAAAAAGGGGGTAGTGCACAAGGAAATGAAAGACTGTTGCAACAGGAGGGTGTGGAAATCCAAACTGGAAATACAGCCGAGAAGGGAAAAGAGAAACTCTTTTATGAGGATTTTTAGGAAAGCAAGCCAGGGCATGGGACTGCCAAAGGAAAAGAACCAGTTGTTGAGCAAGAGGGTGTTCCAAGAACTGTAAAAAGGGTTTCTATAACCACTTACAGGAGGGCCATACAAAACGGGAAAGCGATCATGATGGAAGTCCTGGATGCCTGAATGATGGTTTGGTACGTTTATTTACTACGTTATATATATTCACAGAATATGTTTAAACCACACGGATGCACGACCGATATTAGATAGCCACCACATGATACAAATAAGTAGTAGTTTAATATCCATTAGTTATTACAAAGCCAAATACACACAAACGTTATCCGTACACAAAAGACAGTATAGTAGGACGTAGGTAGTTAATGCATTAATAAAAACCATGTTCCGGCTTACTTTTAAAAGCTTCTTGGGGTAGGGAAATCAGATAGAAGATAAAAGTTGTGTGGAGCGGACGAGTTTGGTTGTTCACTCGTTTGACTTGAGTTGGGGTGTACTGTCGCATTAATCAGCTCATGATTAGAGTCTCCGTTTGGCTCGGTTTGGCTATTGCTAGTTAACTTAGATGATTCCCCCATCATACGAGCCTTTTTTATTTTGCTTCTGATGTACCTGCCGTGGCCTTTCGTTTGTTACCAACCATTCTCTGTACATGTGCGACCATACACGTTAGTTTTCAATTAACAAAAAAAAGCCTTAAACTTTTGTTACAGTTGAACAAATACGTACTTATCTTTTCACCATAGGTACTCTACATGTTACCCGGTTGTGGCCTTTTGTACCACACCTTCACAATAGTTTCTCTTAGGCTCCTCACCTTGAGATGGTATTCGGTCCTTTTTTTTAGGCCTGGATGAATTACGCTTACCGATAACAGGGGGCAACACCTTCTATGTTCACTGCAGAGTCCCACATCGTCATATCCTTTAATGGATAAATGGTGTCTTGGTACGTCTCTTTAATAGTTGTATTATAAAACCAATATTTTGCCAATTTCTTAACAGTGGTCACGCCTGCAAATCTACCTACAGCACAAACATGTCCGCAAGGTAAGCCTGAAGGACGACAACTGCACTAACGCTTTACCAAATCAACAGCATGATATTTTTTTGTGTCGTTTACTTCATACACTTTGTCCTTAAGTATCCTCAAAACATTCCAGTTTTAACTTTTTACCATTTTGTCTTTCACTTTGTAGAATACAGATCTATGTGTTATAAAATAGCATTTAATAGACCAACAATATTGTGATCTTTTGTTTTATACGGCGATTGGTTATGCTACTGATATATTCTTGTGAATAATCATAATAAGGTACTGTAATTTTTCCAACCACACCTGTTATTGATAGCTAATATCGAATATAAAAAGAATATTATTTGTTTATTTGAAAATTTACATTCCCATATGCATATTTTAATCATGCGATTTACTTGCATTAACAGGTAGACAGGTCCACAAAGACAGCCGCTCAAACAGATTTAGTCTTGAAACAATGGAGGCGGTATTCTTTCAGAATGGAGCATGAGATGCAGGCACAATAAAAGGTGACCATCATATAATTATTTAACAGAAACCCTGGCTTTTATTTAATCAAATATTTTAAAACCATTTGCCAAAGCCTAGACCTACATTTCACAACAACACTCAAACTAAAATTCACCACATATACATGACTACAAATACAAATACCAACATAAACAAGACATCATCACCTCAATAAAAGTCGACGATCAGTGCACAAACGCTTACCAATCCATTAAGCCCTTAAGTTTCTGGATAAACAAATCATTGTTACGATAGTTTAGTTCGAGTTTAGCTGCCAGAATGCGCATTTGCATGAGGTGTTGTTCATCTCTTGCCTGTACTTCTATTAGATATTCTGCAGTTTTCTGGGCATAAACATTCCCGACTGTTTCCAGCTCTTGAATAAAAGTAAGCCTCTCACGAGTAACACTCACCAAGCTAGCGCATAGGCCATTAGTTTTCCGTGACATTTGAAGATCTTGGCCTGCAGCTTGGCGACAGTACAACACTAGGATATCAGACCAGTTATTCGAATTTACTTCACTTCTAAGCTGATCACACTTAGGCCGCCTAGACATTGTGTTTGCTTACTTCTTTATTACAAGTTATGACCAAATAAATATCCACTTAGCCTCTCTTAAATAGCAAAAAACAAGGCTATATCTTTTGCATAATGACAAATACAATGCCCATATGTATACAACATCATTACACATTGAATACTATTTGCATAAAAACAAAACACAGAGAATCGATACTATTTTTTCAGACTTCTAGTTTATTTGCTTTGATGGTATCTAGCACAAATAATTTATGCTTGTCTTTTATTATATGTTTGCTTGGATGGTATCTATTCACTAATGCCAGTTGACATGCCAAATCCTAGCAAACTATTTTAACATAAGGTATTATAGAAATTAAGAAATGATTATTGATTAATTTAGCTTTATGCTAGACTAGCTTCCTCTCTATGTTTTAGGTCCTAAGACTATTGATGTATTCTAAAACCAAATCTGATGTGATGCTAAACACTGCGTAACTACAACACGCCTACACCAAGACAACGATCTACAGCATATATCAAACAAAGTTATGTTCTAACAAATGAATATGTTACCATAAACCTTAGATTCATTAGTTACGGAAAGATTAAAAAAAGAAAACAAAAAAAGATTTTAGAAACACCAAAATCAACCGAATCAGTACACCATGCCTTTCAGCTTCTCTATGAATGACAAAAGCACCTAGGCTCGCTTCTGCTTCTTCATAACATTGAACAATATTGCTGCAGCTTCTGTCAGATCTTCAGTTTGCAGCTTGGTTAATTATGAAATACTTTCCACACAAGAATCAAATGGGTATAAAAGCTCCAACTCTCCAATAACATAATCCCTTTCAGCCACACGAGCCCTGATTTCTTGCGCCTTCTTCATCAACTATGCTCACTCACCTCCCTTCGAAAACGAATAATCATCATATCTCTAACAAAACTAGATCCTGCAACAGCAGCAAGTTCCTCACAAAATGGCATAGGTGTAGTCATCTTTTTTTCTGTTTTCTTTTGTATGTTTTATTCCCCCCCCCCTTTGATTGCTATGTGTGTGTTTTAAAGAGAATATTTAGTTTAAGTTATAATATAATTAGTGTTGTCTCATTGTACAAAACTGATGCGTCCTTTGCGTTGACAGCCACCCTAGCCACCAAAGCCAATGGAGAATAATGATGCATTTTGTCTTCCACAAGAAGTAGCATTAAATGATCAACCTTTCACATACTTTCCTTTTCTTTTTTTCCCTTTTTATTGTTTCCCACATACAATTCCATATATTTCAGTTTGCTACTGTTAAGAAAAAAAACGAAACCAGGTAAAACAAATTATGTGTATATATATGAAACCATGAGGAAAAAAAAAACTGGAAACATGAGAATTGCAAGATTTACCTTACTTTTTTTTAATGACACTTATTCATATAATATGCTTACTTGCAATACGAAACCTTTTTTTTTTTTTTTTTTTTTTGATTTTTTGGGCATAAGAATACAAAAAGAGGGAACATGGCATAAAATTATTTCAAACGTTTACACATTAAAAATAGTTCGCTAGGTATATTGTATGTTTGTTTTACCCAATGTGTATTGTTGTTAGCATAGATGGAACAAATGGTGCCACAAACATTGTAAGAACTACTGCACATCGTTAAGTCGTATTCATTTTTATGTATCAGTAGAACGTACGCATATGTGACCAATCGAGGCAGTGCCAATTGGTTCTAATGAAGTACACCTTGATTATAAAAAAAACACATGCATACTACTCGTTTTGATAATGTTCTAAATAGAAATGATAAGATTCTTGCAAAATACCCAGAAAGTTAAAAAAAATTAAATATGTTGAAAAAATGAAGAAACAACTCACGGGTCGAACTGGTGTTCCTATTTGCACTTCTTCCTCTCTTTTTTTAATCCATGAACCCCTCTCAAAATAGTTCGATTTTAATTGATGTTTCACCCACTGTATAAAATCACCCACACATTTCTTTTAGCCAATAAGAATAAGGCAACACATGCCTTAGATGCATGGTTGCACCTGTTATGAATGTTTGTTGCCTTTAAAAAAATATAAGTTTATGGTGCCAACCATGAGATAGTGCTTCTATGCCCAACTTACTGTTGTTAGGTTTATGCTGTTAAGTCTATCATTTTTGATCATATGGTTAAGAATTATGGTTGCCCGATAGTGCAAGACATATTGACCAATTATGGCATTTAGGTTCCCAGATTGCAAATTAGACCGTGGCCTGAGGTTGAAAAGAAATTGCCCAATTACATAAACTAGTTGCCCATATTACATGCAAACGTTCCGCCTACAATGCTAAGCAACTCGACTGGTCCGCCTATATTATTACAACATAAAAACGTTGCCTGCATTACAAAACAGAATGGCCAATTAACTAAACCAGTCCCCCACAGAAGGGGTAGCCTGAAGTACAAAAGGAATTGCCCAAAGAACAAGAACAGTTGCCCAGTTTACATTTGAAACTGTTGCCTAATGCACCAAAAACATTTCTCAAGGTTTGAACTAGTTGCCCGAAAACAATGTAGCATTGTTCACAGGAAATGTTTGAGTATTAGACAAGCTTCATTAACTCAATAAGTCAAAAATAAAAGTACTGACCACTTAAGTACACGTATTACTAATAAAATTTGACTGAATTCAAATTAAATCCATTCAATCCCCACCCCTTTTTGCATACATCACCACTGGACTAAAAGTACTATTGTAGTTGCCATTAGTACACTATTTAGTTGCCCAAAGTACCATTTGCTAGCTATGCACTAGCAAACTCGTCAAAAAAATAGTTTAAAAAAATAGGAAGATGTAAATTAAATTCATTCAACCCCCACCCCTTGTTGCATACATCACCACTTGACTAAAAATACTATAGTAGTTGCCATGAGTACTATTTAGTTGCCCAAAGTATCATTTGCTAGCTATGCACTAGCAACGTCGTAATAAAAATAGTTTAAAAAAATAGGAAGATACTATAAAAAAACATATTGTGGGTGGGTACTTATTTGGGGTTGTGATCCACTTGTCCATTGGAAACAGACAATTTTCATAACTAGTTTGTCAGAATTTCCATGTCTATATATTAGATGATGATAACGGTTGCGTTTGCTGATTATATATGTAACAAAAACACTTTTTGTTATCTCTATTAGTGAGAGTCTTAGAAAAACAAACATAACAATGTCAGCTGGCATGGTTTTATGTGATGAATTACCAATGGTTGGTGGTTCAAAGTTGTTAAAAGATATTACGATCGCGTACTACAGGGGTGAATTGGATGTTGCTTTACGTGATGAAGCAGATCATTGGAGGAAAGCTGTTGAAATTAGGGCCCGTGTGAACCGTAGACAACTAATGATAGCGGAAGTGGAGCATTTATGCGGGTCGGATTGTTCGTTGCCAACTATTAATCACCTCCTAAGGATGCAAAATGAGGATCTAGCTGAGAGTTCCAAACTTCTGCTTTCTTTGTTTAGAAAATATGACCGTGTTAAATAGTTGAATGGTTTCATTGAAAAGTTGGAGTCAATGGAGATTTGATGTGCTATGTATTGCTTACATTGGAGCTGGTGTCTTTTTTTATTAAGGGATCGTTGTTACATTTTGGAGTCACTTATCTCATCTTGTATACTCTGTGTATGTCATGTTAACCTATGGATGTGCTCCCTTTTATGTTACTAGTTTATATTTGTGGAATGTTACTAGTATATATTTTTTTGCGTAGTTATTCAACTGTGTGCGAGATAGTAAGTCACGTAACAAAAATAAAAAAATTACTACTAAAGTACTAATATGATGATGAATTTTTATTTAGTTAAAAACGTCATAATGTGGGTGGGTACTTGTTTGGGGTTCTGACCACTTGTCAATGCATGCCAATGAGACAATTCTAATAATCTGGTAGTAAGAATTTTTGTGTCTCGATAATAGAAGATGATGACGTGTTGAGTTGCATGCTTATTTATGTATTAAAATAATAACCCTTATTATATCATTAAAAAAATACATAATTAGAATAGCACAATTGGGGATAAATACGCCATAAAATAGTAACAACTGCTACAAGTGTTAAAATTGTTACTTTGTAGTACAAATTAATTTGGATTCAATTGGGGATACAAACTCAATTAAGAGTTACAACTGCTGGCGCGAAACATAGTTTAGACCCCCACACACAGCATAATTCGCAACCCCAAACAATATGTTGCAATCAATTTCGAAATAAACATCAATGGTGCCCAAGTCTTTTGTTGCAACTCACAACATGGTTGCGTTTTTGGAAAAACCAAATGAGGCTACAGGGTTTGAACAAATTCTTAAGTATGTTCATATGTAAATGCGTAACCACTGCTACTGTCTATGCAACCACTGCTAGTGTGGCTGGAACCACCGCTATTGTCGACGCAAATATCAAATTTGTTTGTATTTACCAAATCATTTATATTCAAAAATTCCCTAAAGTACAAAATGGTATTTGCGAATTAAAAGGTTGACTAGTTGCAGTTTAAATTTTAAAAATGAAATTTAAAGCGCCGATATGCATGTTTGACTACAGTTTGTCTAACGTACATAAGCAACATTTCCAAAAGCAAAAACAGATGTGGAAGCTACCTTTTACCAAAAAAATGTATATACAGACATAGCAAACTTTATGTACAAAAACTTAATTGACATAGGGCTTTAAACCCATACATAAAACTACAACCACTGTGTTAATAAACTAATAAATTCAAACTGTTTATAATTATGGATAAGGCTTATCCAAATACCAAAAAGGAGAGAAAATCTGCAAGTAAAGATTCACGTTCCTTCCCAAGAAATTTTATGTCAAATATAGCAGGAAAAATAGATGCCCAGGCTAGGAGCCTAGGCACGTGATTACCCACAAAACAGTAAATGAAAATCAATGATAACGCGTGCACAAACAGTAAAATCCTCGCTATAAATACACGAGGTAAATCAAGGGGAAAGTACATGTTAATACAAATAAACCGTAAAAACGTTTATTTATATTTTACGATCTTCTAATGTTTTGTCGATAACAAACGTAAAATCATTTTAACGAAACAAATAAAATACGTAAATGGTTTGAACTAATAGTTTCTAACACACTTACGTTTTCACATAAAACACTAAAACAAGTATAAGTGATTTTATGATTTAATATTACATATGTACAACAACTAGTGTTTACATATTTGGGTAAAATATACACATAACTAGTATGTAGTATATTGGGTAATATAAATGGGTAGAAACTTAAGTATCATAACCCATTGACCTAATACATTGAATGTAGTTGGGTACAACCCAAAGTTCATGACCCATGGAGCTTGACCCATAACCCATTGCATAACATCATGCTTATATCATATATGGATAATATCCATAACCCATGGTATTGACCCATACCCATTTGACTAGGTGCATTTCACTCAAAAGATACATTGTATCTAGTTAAAGACCCATGGATCAACCCATGACCCATAACCAAAATACCCATGGGTAAAGAGGAGCTTCCCACGGATCCCTAACTTTACGCTAGACGGATCCCTTGTGGGAGGGATCCGTAGGATCCAGGGAACAGTATACATTTTCCTCTATAAATAGTAAGTCATTTCTTCATTGTTTCTCACCCCTTTATCACATACTTTCTCCCTGAGTTTAAAACTCTCTAACCCCATATCCAAGTGATCTATGTTTGTAGTTTTGTTTTTGTGTGATCCTCTAGGTTCCTCTTAAAGGCGAGATCACCACCTTTGAAGTCAAGCAAGCTTAAGTCCATGAGTTGCCATACTTTCTCATCATCAAGACTACTGAAGTCCTCCTGTTGATGATTCTTTTCTTTCTTATAAGAAGTGTAGTGTTGAAGACATTAGTGAAAGATGTCTCAAGTGTCAAGACGAACACATTAGTGAAAGGTGTCGAACGTCCGTATTGTAGGCATTAGTGAAGGGTGCCTAGAAGTCAAGTCACAAGACATTAGTGAAGGGTGTCTTGAAGATCTATTTAAAGGCATTAGTGAAAGGTGCCTTAGATGTACATTCGATATGGTGTGTTTCGATGTACAAGATAGATTAGTATTAGATCAAAGGATATTGATATCCTTGATGATGTAGTAATAAGGAGTTGGTCTACTTTGGGATTAGTCGTTGGTAGTGTTGGGTAGTAGTTCCTCCATTGTAATGGAACTCGGTATTTAGCCTAGTACCGGATAAAGGGTAGGCGACGTTGTGATAGGTGTGGTTCACCTTGGAGTGAAAGAACCCGGTGGTTAGTTAAGTAGATCCTTCCTACTCACACATAACTCACCTAGATCACAATCAAGACACTTGTAGATCTACCGTTTCACTTAAACCTATTACTCTTCCGCTCTCAAGCTCACTCATCATTCCTCACATGATCCCTCACATCTAGCCTTGGAAATCTTTCGATTATGGCAAAATTGATCATAATCATCTTTACCTCAAAATTGGTCGAAATTGATCAAATTCTAATTTTTACATCTTAAGTCTTTAGGATATTCTCCAAAACATTATCCTAAGTCACTATCTGATCAATAGGATCATGTAGCTCCACTTGACATTCTCAAAAATCTTTAGTGTCATCTTTGTTCATTCATTGGTACTCATGAAAGTTCCAATTTCTTCCATAAAAGGCAATCATTAGCTAAATCACTCATTACCCTCAAGTACTTAAGCACCCCTTCATTTAAGACACTTAGATAAACTGAAACACTCAAGAAGAAATAGGCACTAGACCTTACAAACATCATTGCTACTTTTTCTTAACTGCTGACAGACGGATCCCTAGGATTAGCCTAGGCGGATCCCTCATTGGAGGGAACCCTGGGATCCGTATGACAGATTATGTCAACTCTAGCTAAAACAATCATTTCAAGCTCATCTTTCCAAGTTAAACACTCCATCTCATCTTAAATGAGTTCCTAGATCAGTACAAACTCTGAAGTTGACTCTTGTGCATGTTAATCATCACATTCCAATGAAGTTTAGTGGCTTAAGTCTTGAATGCACTTACCAAATCTCTTGCTTTATAAACCACATTGCTAGGACTTCTAAAGTCATCATCTTCATCCTCATCTTCAGCACTTAAGAAACCTTTACAAACCTCTTGTAATCATCTCATCATGAGGAAAACTCCAAGTAGCAACTTATCCACCAAAGAACCACCCAAGAAAATTGCTCGTGTTGTACACGAAATCTCTTCAACCGAATCATCTTCGGTCAAGCCAACAAATGCAATGATTTCTTCTCAACCAATCAAACCAATTCCTAAAAGGATAGTACCCACAAAACTACATATGCCAAACACCGCCATACCTCCTAGGCCAAACAATATCATCTCCACTAAACCATAACCATTGGTTCCTAGAGCTATCTCGCTTACAACTTCACTATCATCACCACACCTCTACAATTTAGAGGATTTGCCTCCTAGGCCGTCTCATCCTCCTCCGCCGGCAACATTCTCCTCATTAGGAGGAATAATGGTACAAAATCAAGGTGTTGAGTCAACATTATCTCCGGCTTCCTTTTCGTCGTTACCATCATATAATCCCATTTGGATTATGAGAAATCATCAAAGTCAACCACCCGACCATATGGAAGTTGACACTTCTCTACCACCACCATCATTATTGGTCGAGCCATCTTCATATGTGCCTCCACCAATCCCTCCGTCATTTGAGGCTCCACAAGCCGCTTCACTTGATCCTTCGCATCAAGCAATTTCATTTCTTCCACCACCACTACCTAGCCATGACAAAGATTGTTATCATTGTCAACATGTTGAAAGTTTGATACATGAAGTACGAGAAGACCAACGTTTCATGTTCTATCACCTCCTCGAACGTTTCGACGCGATTAAACCTAAACAAACTTGAGCTAGAGGATTTTAGTGGTGTCCTAGTTTCAAGCGTTACTTAGATAAGTCTAGTAATTCCAAGTCATGTATCAATCATTTTCTTAGTTTTTAGAGTCATGTATATCATATCTCTAGTTTTATTAAATGAAAATACATGCTACTTGCTATATTTGTGAGTATATGATTATGTTGTATAATACATATCTCACTTTAACATTAACATAATGTGTTATATCGCCATTGCTGAAATTAATCATCAGCCAGACGGATCCCTTGAATTTGCCTAGACGGATCCCTAAAAGGAGGGAACCATGGGATCCGTGATACAGAAAACTATTTTTCTACTAACATGGATCATATTTGCAGGAAATTGTGCATTATACTTGTTTTCTAACCTTTGTTTTGTAGTTATTCAATTTATAGATGAAGACTTTGACACCCTAAAGCTAGGGGAGCTTTGTGCCAAAGCAATACATTGCAAATCACTTGCAATATTAGGATTACATTTCATGACATCCCTTTGCAAAATTGCAATCATCAAGGGGAGCACATTCATCACATAGACGAATTTTTTTTTTGCAAACTTAGTTGCAAATGAACTAGCTTAGTATTATTTTTTTGACGCCCCTACATAGGGATGGACTCTTCAAGGGGGAGTAAAGACGAGATCCTTTCCCGTTACTTACTCTCTATGATTTTTTTTCTCTTTCACATGTTTTTCCTAAAACACTGTGTTAGTTTCCTTTCAAAGATCTTTTTGGTTCGACAAAAAGGGGGAGAAGAAAGTAAAAACTACAAATTCAAACATTTACGTATTTTAGCTTTTCCTTAAAATAATTTTATGTTTTGTCATCAACAAAAAGGGGGAGATTGTTAATACAAATAAACCGTAAAACGTTTATTTATATTTTACGATCTTCTAATGTTTTGTCGATAACAAACGTAAAATCATTTTAACGAAACAAATAAAATACGTAAATCGTTTGAACTAATAGTTTCTAACACACTTACGTTTTTACATAAAACACTAAAACAAGTATAAGTTATTTTATGATTTAATATTACATATGTACAACAACTAGTGTTTACATATTTGGGTAAAATATACACATAACTAGTATATAGTATATTTGGTAATATAAATGGGTAGAAACTTAAGTATCATAACCCATTGACCTAATACATTGAATGTAGTTGGGTACAACCCAAAGTCCATGACCCATGGAGCTTGACCCATAACCCATTGCATGACATCATGCTTATATCATATATGGATAATATCCATATCCCACGGTATTGACCCATACCCATGTGACTAGGTGCATTGCACTCAAAAGATACATTGTATCTAGTTAAAGACCCATGGATCAATCCATGACCCATGACCCATAACCAAAATACCCATGGGTAAAGAGGAGCGTCCCACGGATCCCTAGCTTTACGCTAGACGGATCCCTTGTGGGAGGGATCCGTGGGATCCGGGGAACAGTAGACATTTTCCTCTATAAATAGTGAGTCATTTCTTCATTGTTTCTCACCCCTTTATCTCATACTTTCTCCCTGAGTTTAAAACTCTCTAACCCTAGATCCAAGTGATCTATGTTTGTAGTTTTGTTTTTGTGTGATCCTCTAGGTTCCTCTTAAAGGCGAGATCACCACCTTTGAAGTCAAGCAAGCTCAAGTCCATGAGTTGCCATACTTCCTCATCATCAAGACTACTGAAGTCCTCTTGTTGATGATTCTTTTCTTTCTTCTAAGAAGTGTAGTGTTGAAGACATTAGTGAAAGATGTCTCAAGTGTCAAGACAAAGACATTATTGAAAGGTGTCGAACGTCCGTATTGTAGGCATTAGTAAAGGGTGCCTAGAAGTCAAGTCACAAGACATTAGTGAAGGGTGTGTTGAAGATCTATTTAAAGGCATTAGTGAAAGGTGCCTTAGATGTACATTCGATATGGTGTGTTTCGATGTACAAGATAGATTAGTATTACATCAAAGGATATTGATATCCTTGATGATGTTGTAATAAGGAGTTGGTCTCCTTTGGTATTAGTCGTTGTTGTAGTGTTGGGTAGTAGTTCCTCCATTGTAATGAAACTCGGTATTTAGCCTAGTAACGGATAAAGGGTAGGTGACGTTGTGATAGGTGTGGTTCACCTTGGAGTGAAAGAACCCGGTGGTTAGCCTAGTACCGGAAAAAGAGTAGGCAAAATTGTGAAGGTTTCTCCACCATAAGGATTTGGTGTCGTGTAGTGATTACAAAATCTCGAGTAGGTGACTCGGGGAGTGGAGTAGGGCAAGGAAGGTGTCCTTGTAGCCGAACCACTATAAATACTTGCGTTGTGGTTTTGTGCTTCTTACTCTTATCTTTTCATTACATACTTCTATATGTTTGTTTATCCACATCCAACACACATCCAAATAGATTGACATAAGTCGATCTAAATAGTTTAAAAGGAAGTTTTAATTGGCAAAACTATTCAACCCCCCCCCCCCCTTCTAGTTTTCTACAATTGGCATCAGAGCTTCGTTACCAAGTTTCTTGAAGTATATTGTACTTTAAAAACTTGATACGATCCATGGTTAATTGAAAACTACAAAGATTTTTCATAAAAACAAACACCATGTCTTTTAAAACTCTTTTTTTGGATGTTGATTAGATAACAACATTTTTTTTATTTATTTTCTATTTAAATGCACTAATCTTCTTTGTCATGTTGATTAGTACAAAAAGAATACATCCGAACGTCAACAACAACGTGTTGCCCACGCACGGTCATTTCCAAAAAGCCCATACATAGCCTAAACCTTTACCCCCCCCCCCAAATAAGCGCAAAGCAGATGCTGCGACAACTGAAATATGTTCTTAAATGACTACTAATAACAATTAGTCGTTCTAAAATGACGTCTAATAACCCATCTCCGCGACCATTCACAACATTCCTTCACCCAAAACCCGTGTCCATTGAAGTTTGTGGAAGCCTGTCTAGACCATATGGCGTACCAAAGGTGGGAGTTTAAGCCAATTAGACTATCATCAGTCATTTGGGATCTTGAAAGTGCTTGCATTTCCTTCTTAACCTCGGCGTTCCCGAGCGGAAGAAGGAAATATATCATGGGAATTGGGTCATGGGAGTGATAGAATGTGTTCAGCAGTTGGGTCCCTAGGGAAGGGCGACAAAAGGAAGTTAGGGGCAACGCAATACGTAAAGCAACCCCTAATTAACAAGAAGCTTCCCTAAGAAGGCAAACAACGAGAGGATGAAAACTATGCCTTCATTCCTCTGTTGATCTTGCTCGACCCCAATCAAGTGTCGTCTACTAATCCGAGCATATCGGGTTGGATAGACGGGTTTAAGGTAAAATGACCGACTTGCGGGGCCGGATAAAATGAAAGTCTGCTGGGTGGAAAAGCTACATTACTAACGCCCTTCATGTACCGCGAGAGGGCGTGTTTGAGCGGAAACCCTTGAAAGGCCTATCGAACTTCTCAGGGAATCCCATGGGGGGAATACGGCGGCCCCATGAGGAAGCAATCCACCGGAACTCCTTCAAGAAAAGGATAGCATATAAGAAGAAGGATTCCGAACTCAGAAGAGAAAGGCAAAATACCTGCACCCGGAAAGCCAACGGAAAAAGAAAATGTCAGCAAAAGACAAACTAGTGGTAGTAGAAGTCGCGTACCACTGCTAACGTAGTTGTCACTGCTAGTATGATTGTGTGGGTTTAATATGTAATATTCTAGAATGTCTTCGGTAGGATGTTTTGTATTAGATAAGTATGGTAAGTATATTTATCTTGTAGAGTACGTACTTTATATTGTAAAGGACTCCTTAGCATATTAAAGGAGGTCCTAGGTTTGAGTTAGATATAAGTTTTGGTGATATCTAGAGTCGATACACTTCAAGGTTGTAAACCCCAATACTGTTCACAGTATTAGTGTATTAATAACATATCGAGGTTTTTAGTGGGAATAACTGTTCGTTAATTATTATTCTTATTAAGGTTAAGCACTAGATTCCACATAGTGTTTAATAGGTTGTGTTCGTTTAGTCAGCTTCTATACTAGATCGTTTGCTCAATGGGATCTAACATACATTTTTATGTCAATGGACGAAACTATTTTATAGACCATCACTTATTCTAAAAACATTAACAACTTCACTTGGACGTAAGCACATAACGGCATCAGGTTATCAAATGTGTAGAGTTACATTCGTTTGAGTTGATTATTTTGAGCTTTATGCAACATTTCTATACGTAAAAAAATGCTACACTGCTTTTATGCTCGATTACTTAAATTAAATATCTCAAATTATAAAATGAATTGGTTGTAAAGTTACAATTGCTAGTTGTTTTTTACTACTGCTAGTTATTTTGCCTGCTGCTAGTAAAAATGAATTGGTTGTATACTTACAACTGTTATTAGTATACGAAAAACTGCTAGTTATTTTAACTACTGCTAGTGATAGAAGACATCAACGAAATGATGCCATAGTCATTGATGTTGTTGTGTATGGCCGTGTTTCTGCTGCCCGTGTGTAGGTGTTGTTGTTACCATTATGGGCCCGAATAGGCACATGCGGGTTTACAGATGCTAGCAGTATACGCACAACTACTAGGTAATTTTACTACTTCTAGTGATAGAAGACATCAATGAAATGATGAAACAGTCAGTAATGATGTAGTGTATAGTCGTGTTTTTGGTGCACTTGTGTAGGTGCTGCTCTTACTATTCTGGGCCTGAATAGGCACATAGTCATTTACCACTGCTTGTAGTAAATTTACAACTACTTGTTAAATTGTACTAGTGTTGAATGTTAAAGCTGTTTTTTGTAAGTGTGCATGGTCACTTGTTGGTAGTTATTAGTAGCTTGTAAAATACGAAATGTACGTCTAGAAGGAGTCGTGGGTTTATAAAAGTAGTACATAGGGAAAAGAAGTTGCCCTAAGTACAACAGTTAGTTGCCAAATTTATTTTTGGTAACAACTGCTAGTTGCCCAGATTAAATAAACATGGATAATGGGATAACAGAACAGATGAACTAGTAAATACATTAACATACAACGTTTGATACAGAAAACCAACTACATATTACTGTTACTACATATTTATAAGTTTAATTGTTACATATTATATAACCACTTGATTTATAACATTCAGCGAGTACGAAAAATCTAACCACTCCATGCTTCCTTCCCACACAGACAGCGTACTAAAACCACAAAGCTTCATTCCCATTAAGCATGATCCCTAACTTGAGCCGAACAAACCTGTTGAAATTGGCATTGATATATCATTAACCAAATAAAGTGATAATGTTTAAAAGGAACATGCATAGAATGGTAAGTTAAAAATAAAACATACTATACACAAGACGGTGCATGCGATTTAACAAAAGAAGAGATTCTTTGTATGGGCGATGTAGAAAGATCCCGTATCTCCTAACATTCCCATGTTGACAAATAATTCAAGTTCTTTGTTGTACACAAAAACCGAGTGGCCCAAATGGTTGCCGCTGTACGCTTCCACTATTGGAGCCTGATCCTTTGTTACCCCAAGCAAACGAACAGATAATAGGGTGGGATGGCAAAGAGGCTTCTAAATGATCTTATGGCAGAACCATTCACGTCTAACAACCATCCACAAAACAATGGCATATCTTCATCAATGATCATCCCAGAATTCACTAGAGAGGTTCCAAGATCGAAAACATAGAATAGAACCGGGAGTTCATTTTTTAAAATATGTGGTAGGTCTATAACTTTAAATTGGTTGGTTACCAAATCAAAAGAAATCAACATATAAATCTTGTACGTAACACTGTCCTCATTAGTTAACTTTTCACTCCCAATCCAATAGATAAAGCGACCTACAACTTTTCGAATTTGGCGTTTCAATTTGATAGTTTCACGAGGGTGGAAATTTTCAAGCGTGTCCACCTTAACGAGTTCAAAGAAAAGCAGACACATACGAAACCACTTTGGAAAAGCAGGATAGGAGACCTTCATGATCGTCGGGTCAAGAGTGTCCGGACGGACTGACAAAGCGAAACAAATCTTTTAGATTCAATTTGATGCGTGTAAAGCGGGACATGTCTTGAAAGTGATTTTTGATTGTCGGGTTCCAAATAACAGACATTAGATTAGAACCATAAACAAAACACGAAAGACCATTAGAATTGCCAACTGCAATCATAGATGAAAGCATTAAATCTGTATGAAGTACCGTAGCGATCAGTTGTTCATCAAAAGCTAACAAAATACCTTAGTGACCTTGATCGAATGTTAGCGTAAAAAAACACTCATCATTACGACGAACACCGTAATTAAAGATGAAGATTCCACAATCTATACTAGCCTTCCATAACTTGCAAACACTACATAGCTAGAGTATAGACTTAGGAGGTAGCCTACGAATGATATCTAGTTGAACATCCAGTAGGATATAGTCAGACATTTTGTTAAACAAAAGCAGAAAGATTAGGATAAAGATATGAAGTGAATAGACGAAAAGAAGAAAGAAAGATTTTGTTAAACAAAACAAGAAAGATTTGTATTGAAGAAAGAGATTGGGAACAGAAGACATTAAAGGGCATGTACCGTGATGTACTTTAGGGCAACCAAATATTAAATTATGCTATACACCAAATATTAATAAAGTATACATAACCCATATAGAAGTGATTTGCAAACCACAGGCCTTTTTATGTATGTGCACGGGTATTAACAAAAGAAATTCTATTGAGTTAAAAAAAATATAATAATCGACTAATATATAACACAAGTAAAAATATCTACAGTAAAAGTTGAAAGAAAAATACTTCACAAGTCAACATTTGACAATAATTATGGGTCAAACGGACATTAAGGATCGTACATTGAAAGACCGCTAACAATTTTTGTATTCAACCTTGTGCTTCCAGAAGTATTCAAGCAGCCGCTCACGGTAAGCTAACGCTGTTTGGAGAGGGTCGTCTACTTCCAGAGGCTGGTTACGGAGCAATCTGTACAAAATAATGCACACTCATACTCCACAATCGCCATATAATTCTGATTGTTGTGGGACTTTTGGACACTGGTATATGATTATATAATCCCCCGGTGATATGCTCTTACTATGCAGTACCCCAGCCTTTGTTAGGTACAATTTAAGCTGTGTTTGTAACTTTCTCTTCAAACCTCGCAACCACCGTGCACCTCCTACGGCTGACCCGAGAGAGTCATAAAGGTAAAAAACTCTAGTGCGGATATGGAGCACACCGAGTACCCAGTGTTTTTTATTTTCATTCACGGGAAAATACACCTGATATATAAAATAATTGGAGAATATTATAAGTTTTTATAACATGAGGTATATATGTACGGTGAAGAGTCCGCAAACTAACCTTTTCAACATCTCGCCAAGCCGGGGTATGTTGTGCCATCCGAATAAGTGGTAGGCATTTTGCCATCTAGTATTTGAGTGCAGAAAGTACACCCTGCCAAAGCCCAATCTGCATCGGCTGGTCTAAACAACCACATCAAATTAACCCATACATCCAAGTGTTGCAGACATATAAAGCAAATCAAAACTGTAAGCATTCGGTTCATAAGTAACAAAATGAAATAATAAACAAGTGTAGTAGACCACATAGGCATCAGGTTTACTCACTAAGTCATTAAGCCACCCGCCGGTGCAATCTTCAACATATGCCAAGGCTACCAAAAAACCCCTATAAGAAACAACGGCACTGGAGCCCCAAGGAAACCTATAAAGTAATGGTTTTTTAAGCTTGAAGTAGTTGCGAAGGTAATCAGGAACAGTAACCTTCTTCTTGTTGCATTTGGTGTCGTAAAGTTCCTAAACAAAATATATATATATATATATATATATATATATATATATATATATATATATATATATATATATATATATATGAATAACATACACCCAATGATAATGATGTTAATGGATTAACAAACAGAACCTACCTCTATAAACGGTTCAATTGTGGGCGAATAGAAGTGACTAACTGGACGCGTTTTGGGGTTTCCAGATGTTTCCTGAAAACAAACTTGAAAAATAAGCAGACAAACAAAAAATATTCGTATCCGTTACAATTTAATAAGGTGCTTTACATCTGACCCGGCAGCCGGGATAATAGCCTCGTTAATGACACCCTGCGATCTTGTAAGATGGCGGCAAGGAGTAGCTGATGTTTTTGATACCCCATTTGCCGAATTGATAGACCCAGCCAACTTCGTATAATGTTTTACAATGCGCCTTGTTTTACTGAGGTTGTCATTCAATTTTACTCTCTTTATTTTGTTTGTATTCTTATCGAAGAAAAGATCTTCCAATGGAGGTTTGTCATTAGGACCTACCACATTTGCAAATGACACTTTGTTGGGTTTAACCTGAGATTCAGGGGCTTCAGCGTCTTTCTTTGTTGGTGTTTCTTCTTGGCTAACCACAGCAACATCATTGTTACTGGATTGAAGGCCAACAAACAAATTTTTCTCAACCACATCCCCTTGTTGATCATCACAATCCATTAAATCTAAAGACGGAACACACAATGTTTTATCGACGCTTTTGTTGAAATTATCTTCGGAGGAAACAGGTCCGAACATAGGTGTGTCATTTTGGCCAACCATATTTACATATGGCAGGTTGTTGTCTTTAAACTGAGATTTGAAAATATAGTATGTTACAAAACAGCACATTAAAATATTTTATTTGTCGGCGTTGTTTTACTGATAATGTAGATACCTCAAGAGCTTTGTTGGTTGGTGTTCCTTATTCTGTCTGCACACCAACAATATTGTTAACGGGTTCAGGTTCCCCAGCCAATTGTTTCTGAACCACATCTTGCTGTTCATTATCACAATTCATTGCATCTACAGAATTATCACCCGAAACTTTATCATCGTTTATGTAAGACGACCAATCGTTACCACAATCCGGTTCCTGCTAAATTTTAAATAAATCTACATAAGTAGGGACGTATGCTAAAGTTGATATTTAAACTGTAAGTGAAATATAACATACAATAATGGTCACCGGGTGTTTTATTTTCCTCGTTAGGTGCAACTGGTTGAAGTTGAGTACTACTTTCACCTCCATATTCCATAGCAGGACATTTTTGGGTCATGGCACAAGCTTCCACAAGAATACCAAGGTTACATGGTTGCGTTTCTTTAAGCCCATCGTCATTGTCAATGTCCGTTGCATGGTCAGCATGGACGACCTTATCCCCGTGAGGGCCTAGAATATGACATGATGTGGCCTGTATCGACCAAGGTTTGATATAAGTGTAGACACGAACGATTATTTGAGTTTGGTATAAACCTTGGAGGTAAACTGAAAAGTAAATACAAGCCTTCGGATCATCGGGATTAACGTCAGAGTCATTTTTGTTGGCACAACTTTTAGATTGATCAGGAACAACAGCAACATCATTATTATGACCCAAACGTTGCTGTACTTTTGAAAGTCTGCTTTTCACAGTCGTAAACACATCAAGTACAACCGGTGTGTTTCTGACCGAATGAATGCCGTTTTCTATCATCAAAACTTTTTTATTCAAATCCACTAACTCACGAAATAGAGCCCCTGTGGAAAGAGTAGTCCCCGTTTGTGCAACATTTTAATTGAAATCGTCCATGCACAAGTGTAAATTGAAATCGTCCGTGAATTCATTCGAATGCTCTGCAGTCTTCTCACCGGTCGTATGCAAACAGACAAACCATCTATAAATTGGTAGGCAATACATCGTGGTTGCTTCATTTCACTTGTGTTGCGAAAAGTTCAAGAATGGGAGTTGAATTCTAACAACCAAAAATTTACAATTCTTGATATTGTGAACAAAATCGGTACAAGTTAGTGTGGTCGTGATGTAAGACCGTGTGATGCATCTTGGTCCAAAGAGGTTACAACAGTCCACTTTTGAAACTTTGAAAGTCGACCAAGCAAGACCACGTTGAATGACCTTATTGTCTTTCACCCACCAAAGTGAGCTTTAGGATAAGTCTCCAAAATCCAAATCATAATAGCCTCAACTGTCATCTTTAAAACGCGTGTACTTATGCAAACTATTGTTTTTGAAAATGTTTCAAGGTTACCAAAGTAAAGGTCACCTTTTTAGGATGAAACAATACCTTTATGGTTACAATTTAAAAAAATCACAAACTAAAAAGTGTTATAACATTGTTGTAATCTAAATTACGGGTAACTTTTGTATTACTTGTATACAGAACAAAACACCAGCATTTCATAACAATAAAACAACAACATTATTTATAGGTACTTTTGAAATGAATAAGTAATAGCACAACAAAATAGAATCAAAAGATTTTAATAACCTGTTTTCTAAAGAAATATGTTATCAAAGTTAGACATTCATACATTAGTACAAACTACTGAGAATTCTAACCTTGAAAGCCCAAGCGAACCGGTATAGATTGTATGTGGCACTGAACTTTGGGTTCTTTTTCAATTTTAACAGGTGATCTTTTCTGTGCATATGAACAATATTGACAGTCCTTTGATAAAATTTATGCCACATATATTCACCTGAAGGAAATACATTCCAGGCTTCAAAATTGTCAACCAAGGTCAATAAGTGTTTATGGATGCAATTCTTGTCTTCGTTTCCCACAAACACAAGGTCTGCAGCTACCAACAGACACACCCTAAGAGCATCCTCATTAGAAAGAGATAACCACCTTTTTCCATCCTTTTTTCCGTCTTTAACAAGTTCCAAAAGATCAATTGCATGTACTTTTGTTATACCATTACTCTTTTTTCAGGAAATACACGATAGAAAAATGCGCTAGATCGTTTAATCGGCTTAGAAACTTTGCCAAATCGAAACCCTGTTATCAGACAAAATTCTTTCCGGCCAAACCTTAACGAATGATCCCCAGACGAGATGTTAGAAACATATACCTGATGTTGCAAAACATAATGCATCAGAAGGAAGTCATTATCGCATGACTTTTTATCCAACCATGGACCAAAAACTATTTGCCTGAACAACCTTTCGCGGTTTTCGTTCTTTGACAAACAGAGTTTATATCTGGCAGCAACTTCAATGTAGAACGAACTGCGATTTTACAATTGTACAACTTTAATTTTGTCATACGGAATTATCTGATAAAATTAATTAGGGGTTAGAGGTTACGTGAATAAGATGTGGTTTGTGAGTGTGTGCGCGTGATGTAAAGAAGATGTTTAATTGTAGAAGCATTAAATTGTAGAAGTTGTTAAATTGTACAAGAAGATGTTTGATTGTGTGTGTGTGCGGCGTGATGTTGTGTGAGTACGTGTTGAGTTATTATTATCGCTTTATAATACAACCAAAGGTAAAATGACCATATTATCCTCGTGTATAAATACAAGTTGCCCAATAATATATAGTTGCCCGAAAATACATTTTGGTTGCCCAAAAAACAATACCTTACAATACATGACAAATACTTTCAAAATATGTACTTCTGTCATACCTTTGTCAGACACGTGGCACCCGATGGTTGGCTACAAGAAAATCGCTGGGCAACTGGTCCATTTTCATAACGCAAAAAGCGTGGTCCGGAAAGTGATAAACCTCAAGGCGCGCGGTCCATTTGCCTCATTTTCCTTTTTTTTTTAACCAGTATGTTCGAAAGGACAAAGTACAAACACTTGGAGATGTTGATCGGAGGCAAGACAAGAGATTTAGCTAAAGATCACAAGCATGAATAGAACAAAGAAGTCTAACAAGATTATTACACAAAGGTTCGTGATCAAGTAACAAGTGCTGAAGTACAAAGACTAAAGATGCATCATTAATAAATGACGACCCTTTAGGGGGGATTGTTAGCTTTACGAGGTGATGGTCATTTATTAAATATGAACCTTGTAATCTAATAATATCTTATAATAGACTAAGTGGTGTGCTAATGGACTTATTTTAGACTAGTTAAGCTAATAGGTCATAAGTATAATCTTGTAATACAAATAGTCCAAGTCTATAACATTAGTCCAAGCCCACCAAGGCCCATATGGTCATTCTCTCATGTATAATAGGCGTTTAATACCTTCATTTGAAGGTGTCAGACTAGTGTTAAATTTGTGAAATAAACCTTGTCTTCATCATTCTCTCTTCCTTCTCTCTACACTTTCTTTCTCTCTCTAATCTCTCTCTCTAAACCTTCAATATCATCTATTGTGTGAAATAATATGACATGTAGAGGAATACAGTCAAAGCCCAATGGAATTATGAAAATTAATCAGCCCATTAATCATATCATAATATTCCTCCATTATAGGGATTAGTGGTTACACGACTAATTAAACGTGGTAATTATTTTGCAGTTATAACTTTCCTTGAATAGGTCAAAACAGTTACATTTTAGTTTGAATTCAGTTCAAGCGTGTTTACTCGCTGATGAACATGCTCCCTAAAATATTTGTCTCTGAGCGTACTCACTGAGGAGTTCACTCACTGAAGAGATGAACACTCTAATGAGACAAATTCTCGATGATAACATTCAGGGTCCCACTCTATGAAGAGTATGACATTGAATTCACCAGACTGATGAGATCGTTCAGAGTATTACTCACTGAACTCATCAGAGCCTATTCCACTATTAGAGTCAAGGTAGCTCAGTGACATGATGAGTGTATAATCCGTACCTTTAAACCCGTTACCATATGTAACCTGAAACTCTTAATTGCACTAAATTTCCAACAAAATATAATAACGAGCCAAAACCTACAATGACTCGTGGAAGATCCACAATTGAGATAGAAACCTCGCCATAAAATACTATATAACCACTTAGGGAAATTATGTGGTAGAAAACATGTAAAGAAGAAGAAACTGGCCACAACCATACCAAATGAGACTTCAAACGTAACAGTTTTGGCCACACAATCATACCGAACGGTGACAAGGTGAGATGCGGGGACCAATGGCAAATAAAATACTTACAACAGTAAGACCACCACAAGCCAAGAAACCATAGGCTTTGTCCAACCATAAACCATAAACCTTGACCATCAAATGATCCCTAAAATATACAAACACGGACTCAACTTGCTAGCATGCCGGAAACAACGAACCCACTAGAAAACTCGTTGGGATATACACCACACTCGGCCACCTCTTAAACCAAATCACATAACCGAAAAATCTCGACCCTCAATACACTAGAAAACACGTTGAATATGTACTATGCTCGACCTTCACTTGAAAAAATCTTTAACATGATACCTCTTTATAGTCCGATATAAAAAATTAGGGCAAATGATAAATATATATATATATATATATATAGAATCCGGATCGATTGAGGAGGGTTTTAGATTGAGAAGATTGAGAAGCGATCGTGACCTTTTATCATATCAATCAAGTCAAGGGTAAGATTGGTATTTTCAAATATCATTAATTAATATTTACATTAATTTATTATTTATTAGAGACAACATCAAAGTTCCACTTTCTCAATTTCCATTTGAGCATTCGTGACTTTTTTTCATAGAAAGAATCGTGACGTATAAATTGGTGGTAAGGTTTTTTAGAATCTTCCCATTTTATTTACAAACCAATTTTCATTCAGTATTCTCATTTCCAATTAATATTTTAAGACTTTGTTTTGGACAATGAGTATGAACGATTCATTATTTGAGGTTGTTGTGTCTTTTTTTTTTTTCCTCTTTTTGTCATTGAACTGTTAGGTACCACTTATCACTTGATCGATATATTAATTGATTCAAAAGCACAAAGGTTTAGTTAGTGATTCCAATGATTCAAAAATTAAAGTACTGATTCACTTATATAATGACGATATTATTTAGTTCGTTGAAGATGTTCACATACCTTAACCGTCACTAGTATAGATGTTTGAAGCTTATAATATGATTCATAAAATTGTTCAAACCAATACCAAGTTAAAAAATGTTAACTTTTGATTATCATACAATAATCAATCTTATTTTAAGAACCAAGTCTATTAGCGATTCAAATAAATTAATGAGTGAATTAAAAAAAATGCCATAAATAAAATTACCACGTTTAATTATCCTAAACCCATGATTCAGATTTTTAAATTTTAAGCCCATAATGAAATGATTCATATGTAATGCTAAACCAAAAAACGCATGATTCATATATCTAAGCTTTACCTTATTAAATGATTAAAGTTCATATATTAAATTCATGATTCACTTTTAAGAAAATATGAATCTTCTATGTATATTGATTCTAGATTCTAGATACGTTTTCATGTTAGGAAGAAAATGATAACGCACAAATGAAAAAAAAAAAAAAAACTACGATCCTACAATTATGGTAAAATTAAATTGTAGAATGCAAAATTGTAGGAACATTTAATTCTCACATAACTCTTGCATGTATTGAATTCCATTTTTACCCTTCTCACTTCTTTAAATATTTTTAAAAAATGAATCATGATTAATAGATATCAATGGCTATGATCTCTTCTCATTTTTCTCAATCTAAAATCCTTCTCAATAGAACCAAAGCCTAAAATTCGGATCGATTAAGAAGGGTTTGAGATTGAGAAAAATAAGAAGCAATCTTGACCATTTATCTCATCAAACCTTGTCAAGGGTAAGATTGGAAATTTACCATTTTAATTAAAATACATTTGTGATTCATTTAATAGATTAACGCATCAAACAAGAAGCCTCCATATTTGATACGCATCAAACAATCAGCCTCCATAAGTGTTCTTCTTCTGAACAATTTATAATTAACATACTCAAATATGGTACCATGTCCCGTGCTCAATCTGAAAATGAAGCAACAGATATGATGATCGATAATATGGATGACTCAGACCAGGTTTCTTGTAAGTTTTTAGTTAATTTTTTATATCTTCTTGTAGCTTTTAATTCATATGATGCCTTAGTTAAAGCTATATATCATGCTCACGTGGTGTGAGGTGAGACAAACATGCACATACAAGTCTTTTGAATCGTAATGTTCAAACCAGAATTATATAAATTGTGATAGTCCATATTTGATTGGTTAAGTCTATGATATTCAAGATCTTATATCGATATGTTTTGCTAAATGAATCATAGTGTTCAAAACATAATTATACACACTGGTTAAGTTTTAGTTTTTTATGCAATAAATGAATCATCCTAAATTTCAGTTATATCTTGTTGAGTTCATCAATCACTTTGATACTACTATGCGAGCCCAAAGAAACATCGAAAGAAACAATGATCATGATTCACGGTACAAGGCACCTCTACTCATAACAAGTTTTCATTTAGAGAAAGAAGCGGCTAAAATATTTACGACTGCAGCTTTTAAGTTTATTCAATCACAAATTTTGAAATCAATGATATTTTGCATGTCATATAATATGATTGACATTGAAAGGGGTAAGAGATACTTCATTAGGGATGTGGATGATGATTTCAAATTTCAAGTGACTTTTAGGTAATGTAATTTGTGCAATGATTCACAAAACAGGTTTTATAACCTTTGTTCCTATATCTTCGTTTTCAATGATTCAAAAATGCTTTATCCAACGATTCAATTATTATGCATTTATAGTTTTTGTATTCTACTGTTTTCAGGTTGATTTTGTTGAATCGGAAGTTATTATTACGTGCAGTTGTAAGTTTTTTGAGTTAGAGGGGTTCTTGTGTCGGCATTGTTTCTATGTTCTACGTATGTTCAAGATTAATGAGTATCCAAAACGATACATTCTAAGGCACTGGACAAAGGACGTGCTTCTCCCTTCATCATATGGGAGTTGTTTAAATCGGCATCACATTTTTTAAAGAAAGAAGATATTCAAGCACTTATACGTGAGTCAATGTTTTTTCTAGAATTAGATGTTGATCGTTTGGTGAATGATCCTTTTAAGCTATCATTTTTTCAAAATAAGCAAAAAGAACTTATAGAACAAGTATTTATTGATATGCCATATCAACCTCCAATGAAGAATAAGGAAGTTATCGGGACAGTTCTTGGTGTAACACAACCTGAGGAAACTACCATTGGTAATCCAAATTACAGTTCTAATAAAGGTGGAGTAGGAAGTAAGAAAAGGATGTTCATTTAAAAGACCAGGCAATGTACAAATCCCAAAAAACAAATGCCATGCGATGCAACTATTGTGGAGCATATGAGGCACATGACAGTTGCAATTGTCCGGTGAAGAAGAAAGATGAGGAAGATCAACGAAAGAAACTTGAAGGGCAAAAGAAAATTGAAGCAAAGAAGAATTGTACATAAAATCATCAAACGTCTACATCTAGTCCAAAGACTAAAATGCTATGTAACATTTTCTTTTATTTGTTATTTTTAATCAAGAGTCTTATGAATATTTGTTAAGGCACTGATGTTTTTTTAGTGTGAATTTTTACACTTTCATACTTTAATAAATTGTTGAATCACAATACCAATGCTATCTAATGTGTTAAATTCAGCCACCATTAATTTCCCAAACACCACGGTAGTTCCTTGTTGCTGCACTTTGGTTTATTGTTGCCGCGTTTTGGGTCAATCCTGCCGCGTTTTGGGTCATTTTGAGATGGTTTTTGTTGTTGCACTTTGGTTCATTGTTGCTGCAAAAATTAGCAGCCAAACACCACTTTGAGATGGTTTTTGTTGTTGTACTTTGAGATGCTTTTTGTTGCTGCACTTTGGTTAAAAATCAGCATCCAAACATCACTTTGAGATGTTTTTACTTTGGTTCATTGCTGCTCTAAAAATCAGCAGCCTAACACCACTTTGAGACGTTTTTTGTTGCTACACTTTTGTACAAAAATCAGCAGCCAAATACCACTTTGAGATGGGTTTTTTTGCTGCACTTTGGTTCAAAATGAGCATACAAACACCACTTTTAGATGGTATTTGTTGCTGCACTTTGAGATGGTTTTTGTAGTTGCACTTTGGTTCATTGTTGCTGCAAAAATCAACAATCAAACACCACTTTGAGATGGTTTTTACTTTGGTTCATTTAGGCTGCAAAAATCAGCAGCCGAACACAAGTTTGAGATGGTTTTTGGTTGTTGCTGTTTTATTGGGCTCTTACAAATTTGAGACTTGAAGCACAAATTAAAAGTGAAGCAAAACAACCCATTTAGCTAATGTTTTATTATTCAACCCATTCAGTTAAAACACATCTCGAAACGACCCATCACTTTAATACTTTAATACTTTAATAAATTGTTGAATCACTATATCAATGATATCTAATCTGAAACTTGAAGCACAAAATAAAAGTGAAGCAAAACTACCCATTCAGTTACACACATCCAAAAACGACCCATTTAGCTATTTTTTTAATTCAACCCATTCGGTTAAAACACATCCCAAAACGACCCATCACTTTAGTACTTTAATAAATTTTTGAATCACTATATCAATGATACCTAATGTGTTAATTTTTATTCACACTTGAATTCGATGCTCTCGAGGTAACTATAACCAGGCTCATGGTACCATTTATACACCACTTAAATCATCACCAAAACACCAGTTAAAAGATTGACGTAACTCCAAAAATCAGTACCCAAACACTAATTAAAAACCAATCCATCCACAAAAATACCCAATAATTCAACGTATGCACAATGATTCACGATTATAAAGATACAATATAGAATCATAATCAAACATCAAAAATCCATAACATAATAACATCAAGTTCATTGAATCAATATTCTAGGCACAATCCATCGAAAAAGGATCAAATGAGACAATTAAAAAACAATCATAAGATTTTGAATAAAAAACGCGAGTTTGTGAATCAACAAAGCATTCTATCCAAAACTTGCTACTCGTAATTCTCCTATCACCAACCCATGTTGGTTTAAGATATTTTTATCTTCTTTCATAAGTTTATCAAATATGATAACTTTCCTCCTCAACGCTTCTTTGTGTTTGTTGATATCGGCTAGAAGAATTTGTGTCGCGAATTTTCTTCTAAGCTCATTCAACTGCTTTTGTTGACCAAAACCCTCTTGAGCTAAACCATCTACCATTTTGTTCAAGCCTTTGATATCTCCATATGCCTCATCAAGAATACCCACAGTCGACACCGTCGTATCTAGTTTTCCAGCTAAACTCTAATTGGACTGGCTTATCTCAATGGCAACAACTTTTTGATGATTTAAATTAGTTAAGTATCCAGCAAACTTACTAATTTGTTCATTATCGAGCATACAAGTGAACAAATAAATCATATGATTTAGTTCTTTTTTTTACGACTCATATTTATTATTAACCAAACAATGTATACACATACAAATTTCTCTGAAAATTCTTTGTATTCTGGAAAAATTGCCAAGTTGTCAATAACATAAACCTCATTATTCATCAAGTTGAACGTGATGTAGTAGAAGTGGCCGGATTGGACGGTTGGGAAACAAACCTGTTAAAAACAGCAGTGATTACACCACAACATAATATGAATCATTAAAATATTAAACATATATGTGCATCATTCCGTACCAGTTCGATGTTCTTGTAAAGCTTCAAACAAGCCTTCAAGTTTCTGTTAAATAATTCGCACTTAAGAGCATTCAACATTATTTTATCCATCATAGCCTCACCCTATTATGATTCACAAACATGTTGATATGCAACTTATATACAACTTGATTACATACAACTCGACTCATTTTTCTTACAACTCGGTTCATTTTATAAACTAACTGATAAGTGATTCATTTTTTATGAGAAAAGATAAAACTGATAATTGATTCATTTTTTATGACAAAAGATATAACTGATGATTGATTCATAAACAAAGATTAAATACAACTCGATTCATTTTTTATGTATTCACAAACATATGGTAATGCAACTTTCATACAACATGATTCAAACCTTTTTCAATCACATCGAATTAACATGATTCAAAAATAAAAATTCTAACCTTTGTGATTTTGAGTTTTCTGTAGTTGTAGTTTCGATTCTCTATCCATCTTCAAAAAAAGATACGAAGCTCTAATAGATGATTGATTCAGAGAAAAGTATGATATGTTTCAGTTTTTAAAAAA
>CM040241.1:116707833-116752833 GCA_022545495.1 Chrysanthemum lavandulifolium | reverse complement strand
TACTGAATAAAAAATAGTATTAATTGGTTTTAAGTGATTTTCAAAGAAAAGTTGAAAACAGGGTCATATATGTGAAACGGGGGAAGAAGATGATACTTTAGATCATGTACATTTTATGCCCTTAATTTCTGTAGGTTTTACATTGTTGTTCCAATCAAACACTTTTATCTACACTAAAGTTAAAATAGTTTATAGAATTAACAACTTACACCCTCGTTTGAGAAAATTTACATATGTTCAGTTAATACTAGTTCTAAAATAACACAATGCTTTATATACAGTTAAAAAAAAGTCTCAAAAGTTGTCTAGTGATATGAGTTTGTTCACGAATTTGACACTATTGGTTTTATTCCTTTCTTTACCTTTTGCCATATTCATAAACTTCTTTCGTATGTACACAAATGAAATCTTCATAAACGCAATGTCAAAGCTCGACTTTCTTATTATTGCACAGGACCCTCAAAATTTATGTGACGGCATTATATGTATACAGCGTAAAATAATTAAATGCGATTAAAAAAGTTTGTAACAAATGGTGTATTATCTATACTACATATAATAGAAAAACGGTCAAACCTTTAAAAGTGAAAAGTTGAAAGTTAAAGGTGAGAGAAATGTATTGTGTAATTAATACTTTTATTAAAACACCTCATTACTTAAAAGTACAATAATTTATTCACATTGTACAACCAATTAAAAGTATCTCTATCAAATTAAAAACAGCCAATTAAAACACCCCTTAATAAAAAGTACAATAACATTTTCACAATGTACAATTTAAACAAGCTATAATATAATCCTAAATATAAAATAATTAAACACACTAATTAATGTTATTTTTAAAACACCTCAAAATGAAAAGGAAATGCTATTATACATATTATACAAATTAATAAAACACATAAAGCTTCATACAAGCTAATAAGTTGATGGTACATATAGTTTTGAAAATCGGACCGGATGAACGGGTTCAACCGGGAACCGGTGTCGCCACCGGTTCTGCTAACCAATAACAGCCATCCGAAAACGAACTAGAGAGGACCAGTTGAAACCGATACAAAATGATTAATCAGGTCTCATCGAGATCTATTTCTCCGGTTAATCGTCACAGGGTACCCGCCGCGGCAACGCACGAGTACCCTGCTATACTATATATAAAGGAAAAACCAAATATATTTAGTGCACATTTAACTTTTCAATAGGCTAAAGACGCCTATTTCAAAAAAAAGATGGGGCTAAATGTGCCCAAATCTTTTACAAAATAGCCAAAATTAGCCCATTTTTTATTTTGGGCTAATCACATTCATGCTAATTTTGATACTTGCGTTCTTCTTAACAACGACACCATTAATCCCATCCTTGTTAGCTTTTACGCGACAAGTAACATGTGTTGTTAGTTTTTATCTCATAACTGATGTAATTTACTTTCATTTTCATTAATGTTTTTATATGTTGTTTGATAGATGTTAAGAAGTTTGTCTACACTTTAGTTATCGTATAGTACAACCGTTTGCAATTGCATTTTCATAGGTTCACGTTCTATTTTAAACGCTACATAAAACACTAAACACAATATAACAAATCATTAATTATATGACGCTCGAAACCGCTGCCGTTAGGCGAGGGTACTCGCCTAGCATAATAAAGTGTGTAGATGCATTTTTTAGAAGTAATTATGTTGTCATTAAATATAAAAAAGATCCACACTTTTTTTCTTAAAAAGCAACATTAATAAAAACTTGGCATACATTACATTCAAAACGTTGTTAAATAGTTTAAAACAACAAAGTTTAATTTTTGATCTTGAGACCGCCGAATATAACACTATAAAATGAGATAGACGAGTACCCGCGTCTAACGGTAGCGATTTCTAATTTTCGACAAAATTACAAGGTGAATGTTTTATTATTATTTTTTTTTAATTGTCTTTCTAATGCTCCGTGTTAATACAAATAAGCCGTAAAAACGTTTATTTATATTTTACGATCTTCTAATGTTTTGTCGATAACAAACGTAAAATCATATTAACGAAACAAATAAAATACGTAAATGGTTTGAACTAACAGTTTCTAACATATTCACATAAAACACTAAAACAAGTATAAGTTATTTTATGATTTAAGTAATACATATGTACAACAACTAGTGTTTACATATTTGGATAAAATATACACATAACTAGTATGTAGTATATTGGGTAATATAAATGGGTAGAAACCTTAGTATCACAACCCATTGGGCAAATACATTGAATGTAGGTGGGTACAACCCAAAGCCCATAACCCATGGATCTTGACCCATAACCCATTGCATGACATCATGCTTATATCATACATGGATGATATTCATAACCCATGGATCAACCCATACCCAAGTGACCAAGTGCATTGCACTCAAAGATACATTGTATCTAGCCAAAGATCCATGGTTCAACCCATGACCCATGACCCATAACCAAAATACCCATGGGTAAAGGGCGCCCCACGGATCCCTAGCTTAACGCTAGACGGATCCTTGTGGAAGGGATCCGTGGGATCCGGGAACGTGAGGTTTTTCCTCTATAAATAGTGAGTCATTTCTTCATTATTTCTAACCCTTTTCTAACACACTTTCTCCCCTGAGTTAAATCTCACTAACCTTAGATCCAAGAGATCTATATTTGTAGTTTTGTTTTTATGTGATCTTTTAGGTTCCTCTTAAAGGCAAGATCACCACCTTTGAAGTCGAGCAAGCTCAAGTCCATGAGTTGCCAAGCTTCCTCATCATCAAGGCTACTGAAGTCCTCTTGTTGATGATTCCTTTATTTCTTCAAAGAAGTGTAGTGTTGAAGACATTAGTGAAAAGTGTCTCAAGTGTCAAGACGAAGATATTAGTGAAGAGTATCTATCGTCTATAGCATAAGCACTTGTGGTAGGTGCTTAGAAGTCAAGACAAGAAGCATTAGTGAAAGGTGCTTAGAAGCCAAGACTTGAAGCATTAGTGAAAGGTGCTTTGAAGTGAAGACACAAGACATTATTGAAAGGTGTCTTGTAGATCTAGTCAAAGGCATTAACGAAATGTGCCTTAGATGTACATTCGATATGGTGTGTTTCGATGTACTAGATAGACTAGCATTAGATACAAGGATATTGATGTCCTTGATGATGTTGTAAAGGAGTAGATCTCCTTTGGGATTAGTCGTTGGTGTAGTGTCGTAGTAGTTCCTCCATTGCAATGGAACTAGGTGCTTAACCTAGTACCTAATAAAGGGTAGGCGACGTTGTAAAGGTGTAGTTCACCTTGGTGTGAAAGAACTAGGTACTTAGCCTAGTACCTTATAAATGGTAGGCGACGTTGTGTAGGTTTGGTTCACCTTGGAGTGAAAGAACCCGGTGGTTAGCCTAGCACCGGAAAAAGGGTAGGCGACGTTGTGAAGGCTTCTCCGCCATAAGGAGATTGGTGTAGTGTTTACGAACTCTCGAGTAGGTGACTCGGGGGTGGAGTAGGGCAAGGAAGGTGTCCTTGTAGCGAACCACTATAAATACTCGCGTTGTGGTTTTGTGCTTCTTACTCTTATCTTTTCTTTACATATCCTTATATGCTTGTTTATCAACATCCAACACACACAACCAAATAGATTGACATAAGTCGATCTAAATAGTTTAAAAGGAAGTTTTAATTGGTAAAACTATTCAACCCCCCTTCTAGTTTTCCACAATTGGCATCAGAGCTTCGTTACCAAGTTTCTTGAAGTATATTGTACTTTAAAAACTTAATACGATCCATGGTTAATTGAAAACTACAAAGAAGGTTTTTCATAAAAAAACACCATGTCTTTTAAAACTATATGTTTGGATGTTGATTCGATAACAACATTTATATATATATATATATATATATATATATATATATATATATATATATATATATATATATATATATATATATATATATATATATATATATATATATATATATTTTGCACTAATCTTCCTTGTCATGTTGATTAGTGCAAGATCATACCCACCAAGCTTTAGGAGTCGCTTGGTAACAAGAATACCTTCCTTAATAAGGTATCTTAAACGAAAGGAGCGGGAATAGTCTAAGTGACATTTGTCGTGTCATTTGTAAAGACATTCCTAAGTGCGCTAAAGGTATGATTCCCTTTTACTTTGCTTGATAATTAAGTATACCTATTTAGGTATTTATATGATTATCTTTTGTGCAAATTACATGTTTTACATGAAGCTTCATTAGGAAGCCTTTTTTTCTTTCATACGTGTCTTAATTCTCGTCTAAAGTCGTGGTATATAAAACTTATGGTTTGTTTTTCTTTAAATTCAATAATAAAACAAAAACACGAATTTCAAAAATTCCTCCTTCCCTATAAAAACTCCCACCGTCGACCTATCTATCAAATCCTCACTTTTTCAAATATTCCAATTTCAAAAATTTCCTCTCACTCAAAAACTTCATCTTCTTCCTCATTCCATCTCAACCGAAACCAAGAAGATCCGTCATCAATATGGTTTACATCGCACTTGTGCTCATCGCTTTAACACTCATCGCACTTGTGTTCCCTATGATGAAGTTAACATACGGAGACATTTATTTTGTGTTGTTAATCTATATTGGGGTTATATACCCAATCCTTTGTATCATCTTAAGTATTGAAATGCAATATTATTAATAATCTAGTTTATCTAGGTTATTTTATCATAATGTGTTTGTCACTTATTTTGATTTATATGTTTTGTATTCTTCGTGATACATTAGAAGTCATGTATGCATGCTAAATGAAAATGTAGGATAAAACATATTTCATGGTATAAAATCAGAAACCTATGTTTTATCAAAAGCTTTCTACTACTGATCCACGGATCCCGGAAGATATACTAGCCGGATCCCTTTGTAAAAGAACCGGGGATCCGTCCCACTGAAAAACAATCCTCATGCAAGATTAAAACCAATATCTTTCTAAATATAATAATCCACTAGAAAGTCAAAACCTTGAGTAAGCTAAAGTGTTAAATACCATTGTTAATAAAAATCTAGTAAAACATTAGATTATCATACGTTGACCACAAACATCTCCTTTTATTAACTTATCTTTTCTATAGGTTCAACAATGACGCATGAATATGAGTTTGATTTTTCACTCACTAGCGTCTACACTCCTAACATCTCTTGAGCCCAACACACCGCAATCATGTCCGTGGGTTCAACAATCTCGAAACCCGTCACTTCCATGAAGGACGATTGTAGACACCTCTCTACAATTCAAGAAGGTATCAATACCTCCTTCCGAGCCATAGGACTAGAATGTCTTCTTGAAATCAACGAGAAGATATGTCCAAGGTTTATAATGGAATTCTTCCGTCAAGTCGAACTCGTTCGTAACGAGGATCGCTCTCTATCTCTTTGGTTTTATATCAAAACCAAAAGTTCACTCTAACCCTTGGGCATTTTCTCACATCCTCCGGATTCCAAATCATGGACAATGCCTTCACCGAAGATTGGTCTCTTGATTCTCTCTTCAACTTTCGTGAAGAAAATAGTCCATATTGTTCACACATACCCTCCGGAAGATTTAAATCGCATAATATGCAAACCTCGACCATATTACTCCGATCCAAACATTATCTTTACAAGGGATATCCGAGAAGAGTACAAGCCTCTTGCACTCATCCCACGTGAAAATGTTTGGAGTCTTAGGGAAATCGAGAAATTCTTCCCGCTTGTTGTGCTCACATGTTGTCTTGTTTGCTAACACAACAACCATACAATCTCGCCTACTTCTTCGCAAGGCGAATCGCAAATCTTCAAGGCTCCAAGAATAAACTCATCCCTTATGGAATGTTTTGACACGCCTCTATCATAATGTTATGCACTTCCATCCCCAATTTCAAAGTCCGTTGTACGTACTTGTGAACAAGATGATGGAACCGCTAAACATATCCCTCATGAAGACTTTCTTCATTCTTGATTCCACCAACACTCATCAATCACATAATGATCCTCCTAGCGAAAACACTCAAGGAAACTAATAGTATTCCAAAATAGGATCAAATCTCTTGTACTGTGCTTTATCAATGTAATCCAATTTCTTTCATGAAATAAAACATCTTACATTTGATATCTTAGTATTAGAACTCATTTAGACTATCCATGAGATATAATGCATTTTCAAGATCATTGCATACCTTTAGTAAAGGTCCTGTGAAAGCGATATAGACGGATCCCAAAGATTGTGCTAGACGGATCCCTACACTTAGGGAACCGTGGGATCCGCAAGAAATGTAAAATGCAATTGCAAGCATTATATTTCAAAGATATCCTTAGAACACCTCACACTAAGCTAAACATAGTGTCTTAAGGCAAATTAAGTCCTTATCAAGATAGGTTGATCTTTTACATAAATCACCTAGATCACACTCTAAGAAGCTTGTAGATCTACCGTTTCGTTTTTAATCCATTACTCTTCCGCTCTTAAACTCACACTTCATTTTTTACCTAATTCCTCACATCTAGTTTTAGAAATCTTTCGATTATGACAAAATTAATCATAAATCATCCTCATCTCAAAATTGATCAAAGTTGATCAAAATCTAGTTTTTCCATCTCAAAGCTTCTAGGATATTTTTCAAAAAACTATCCTAAGACACAACATGATCTCTAGGATCATTTAGCTTCAATTGACACTCTACATTATTAGTGTCATCCTTGCTCATCCATTGGTACTCTTGAAAGTTCCAAATCCTTTCATAAATAACAATCATTAGCTACATCATTCATTACCTTCAAGTACTCAAGCACCTCTTCATTTAAAACACTTAGGAGGACTGAAACACTCAAGATGATGTAGGTCTTAGATCTTAGAAACATCATTTTCACTTTTTCATAATCACGAAAGTCGGTTCCCTAGGATTAGCCAGACGGATCCCTCGAGGAAGGAACCGTGGATCCGAATGACAGTTTATGTCAAATCTCGCTTAATCAATCATTTCAACTCATCTTCCTAACTCAAACACTCCATCTCATCTTAAATGAATTCCTAGATCAGTACAACCTCTGAAGTTGACTCTTGTGCATGTTAATCATCACATTCCAATGAATCCTAGTGGCTTAAGGCTTAAATGCACTTGCCAAATCTCTTGGTTTATAAACCACTTTGCTAGAACTTCCATAGTCATCACTCTCATCCTAACTTTCAGCTCTTGCAACCTCTTGAAATCATCTCATAATGAGGAAAACTCCAAGTAGTAACTTATCCACCAAAGAACCACCCATGAAAAAGACTCGTGTTATACACGAAATCTCTTCAACCGAATCATCTCCGGTCAAGCCAACAAATGATAGGACTCTTCCTCATCCAATTAAACCAATTCCTAAAAGGATAGTACCCACAAAACTACCAATGCCAAACACCACCATACCTCCTAGGCCAAATAATATTATCTCCACTAAACCATCACCATTGGTTCCTAGAGCTATTTCATTTACATCCCCACTATCATCACCACACCTCTACAATTTAGAGGACTTTCCCCCTAGGCCGTCTCATCCGCTTCCACCGACAACATTCTCCTTATTAGGAGGAATAATGGTTCAAAATCAAGGTGTTGAGTCAACACTTTCTCCGGCTTCCTTTTCGCCGTTTCCATCATATAATCCCATTTGGATTATGAGAAATCATCAAAGTCAACCACCCGATCATATGGAAGTTGACACTTCTCTACCACCGCCATCATTCTTGGTTGAGTCATTCTCAAATGTACCTCCACCAATCCCTCCATCGTTTGACGCTCCACAAGCCGCTTCACTTGATCTTTCGCATCAAGCTATTTTATTTCCTCCACCACCACTACCTAGCCATGACAAAGATTGTTATCATTGTCAACATGTTGAAAGTTTGATACATGAAGTACGAGAAGACCAACGTTTCATGTTCTATCATCTCCTCGAACGTTTCGACGAGATTAAACCTAAACAAAACTTGAGCTAGAAGATTTTAGTGGTGTCCTAGCATCAAGCGTTAGTTGGTCTAGAAATTCCTAGTCATGTATTGTCTATTTTCTTAGTTTTTAGAGTCATGTATATCATAACTCTAGTTTTATTAAATGGAATTACATGCTACTTGTTATTTTTCTGAGCATATGATTACCTTGTATTCATATCTCATTCTTGTGATAACATTACTTGTTATATCACCATTGCTGAAATTAATCAGCTACTACGGATCCCTTAGTATTGCCTAGACGGATCCCTACTAGGAGGGAACCGTGGGATCCGTGAGACGTAAAGTTTTCTTTCTACTAACTTGAATCACATTTGCAGAAATTGTGAATTATACTTGCTTTCTAATCTTTGTTTTGTAGTTATTCAATTTACATGAAGACTTTGACATCCTAAAGCTAGGGGAGCTTTATGTCAAAGCAATACATTGCAAATTACTTGCAATACTAGGTTTACATTTCGTGACATCCCGTGCATAATTGCAATCATCAAGGGGAGCACATTCACCACTTAGACGAAATCTTTTGCAAACTTACTTGCAAACAAACTAGATTAGTATCACTTTCTTGACGCCTTACATAGGGATGGACTCGTCAAGGGGAGTAAAGACGAGATCCATTCCGTTATTTGCTCTCTATTTTTTCTTTCTTTCTCTTTTACATGTGTTGCTTTCCTTCAAACACTTTTGTTTCGACAAAAGGGGAGAAGAAAGTAAAACTACAAATTCAAACCTTTACAATTTTAGCTTTTCCTTAAAATAATTTTATGTTTTGTCATCAACAAAAGGGGAGATTGTTAATACAAATAAGCAGTAAAACGCTTATTTATATTTTACGATCTTCTAATGTTTTGTCGATAACAAACGTAAAATCATATTAACGAAACAAATAAAATACGTAAATGGTTTGAACTAACAGCTTAACATATTCACATAAAACACTAAAACAAGTATAAGTGATTTTATGATTTAAGTAATACATATGTACAACAACTATTGTTTACATATTTGGATAAAATATACACATAACTAGTATGTAGTATATTGGGTAGTATAAATGGGTAGAAACTTTAGTATCACAACCCATTGGGCAAATACATTGAATGTAGGTGGGTACAACCCAAAGCCCATAACCCATGGATCTTGACCCATAATCCATTGCATGACATCATGCTTATATCATACATGGATGATATCCATAACCCATGGATCAACCCATACCCAAGTGAGCAAGTGCATTGTACTCAAAGATACATTGTATCTAGCCAAAGATCCATGGTTCAACCCATGACCCATAACCAAAATACCCATGGGTAAAAGGGAGCGTCCCACGGATCCCTTGTGGAAGGGATCCGTGGGATCCGGGGAATAGTAGGTTTTTTCCTCTATAAATTGTGAGCCATTTCTTCATTATTTCTAACCCCTTTCTAACACACTTTCTCCCCTGAGTTAAATCTCACTAACCTTAGATCCAAGAGATCTATGTTTGTAGTTTTGTTTTTGTGTGATCTTTTAGGTTCCTCTTAAAGGCAAGATCACCACCTTTGAAGTCGAGCAAGCTCAAGTCCATGAGTTGCCAAGCTTCCTCATCAACAAGGCTACTGAAGTCCTCTTGTTGATGATTCCTTTATTTCTTCAAAGAAGTGTAGTGTTGAAGACATTAGTGAAAAGTGTCTCAAGTGTCAAGACGAAGATATTAGTGAAGAGTATCTATCGTCTATAGCATAATCACTTGTGGTAGGTGCTTAGAAGTCAAGACAAGAAGCATTAGTGAAATGTGCTTAGAAGTCAAGACTTGAAGCATTAGTGAAAGGTGCTTTGAAGTGAAGACACAAGACATTAGTGCAAGGTGTCTTGTAGATCTAGTCAAAGGCATTAACGAAAGGTGCCTTAGATGTATATTCGATATGGTGTGTTTCGATGTACTAGATAGACTAGCATTAGATCCAAGGATATTGATGTCCTTAATGATGTTGTAAAGGAGTAGATCTCCTTTGGGATTAGTCGTTGGTGTAGTGTGGTAGTAGTTCCTCCATTGCAATGGAACTAGGTGCTTAGCCTAGTACCTAATAAAGGGTAGGCGACATTGTAAAGGTGTAGTTCACCTTGGTGTGAAAGAACTAGGTACTTAGCCTAGTACCTTATAAAGGGTAGGCGACGTTGTGTAGGTTTGGTTCACCTTGGAGTGAAAGAACCCGGTGGTTAGCCTAGCACCAGAAAAAGGGTAGGCGACGTTGTGAAGGCTTCTCCGCCATAAGGAGATTGGTGTAGTGTTTACGAACTCTCGAGTAGGTGACTCGAGGAGTGGAGTAGGGCAAGGAAGGTGTCCTTGTAGCCGAACCACTATAAATACTCGCGTTGTGGTTTTGTGCTTCTTACTCTTATCTTTTCATTACATATCCTTATATGTTTGTTTATCAACATCCAACACACACAACCAAATAGATTGACATAAGTCGATCTAAATAGTTTAAAATGAAGTTTTAATTGGTAAAACTATTCAACCCCCCCCCCTTCTAGTTTTCCACACTCCGGTATCTTCTTCGAGTAACCGTTCCTCTTATGGCATAGTTGAATAGCGACGATAATGAAACACTAAATCACAAGTACACCAATAAAGCATTTACCTACAAGACAATAACAAATTGTCGAATCTATTCAAAACATCAAAGAAAGTGTAACTTTTAAATCTAAGATATTGAAAATAAATAGTAACATTTTTTAGCGGAAAACCACCTCAAACTAAATATTACTCCCATTATCGTCAATATTACCCCAAACACCCTCTTTAAAATAAAGTTCAAGAACATAAGCAATTCAAGACCATTACTAACATTCACTTACTTGATTAAAAAAAACATACACAAAATGCTTAAGAAAGTCATTGTCCTCGGTTATGAACACCATGTGTTTCATTTCTTTTCGAAAAGATGTTTTAAAAATAAGAATCAGCTTCCATTATGTTATATTCCAGTCAGATATTGAACCATGTTTCAAAGGAATTACTTTGAAGATCTACTCCGTATCAAACACTATGACCATTAAAGATATTAGAAGCACACAAACGAACATCATATCTAAAGTGAACCTCACGACATCAATAGGGCTAGAAAACGAAAACCACCAAGCCAACCAACGGATTCGAGTTTCGCAAGTATCACAACAACAACATATTTGAAACCACTAGTAAGATTTAAACTTTGTAAAAAACTTTGACATACCTACCAACAGCAAACCAAACATAACTTCATTAGAAGATTTGGTCATCATTGCCTGGCAAATGTATAACAGCCCATTAAATTGTTTCTTTTATAAAAATAGTTCCAACCTCTTAAATGGTGCCCATATTAAATCGTTTTCTTTATAAGATAGTTTCAACTTTTTAATATTAATTATTTTTCAACATTCAACAATTCAATTTTGACCATTTTTCTTTTTTATGTAACTAGACGAGTACCCGCACCTAGCGGCAACGGTGTCTAGTTTTCTACAAAATTCCGACGACCCATAAGTTTCTTTCAACAAACTGTATTTGTAGCGTTAGAGAATCATTTGAATAACTATAATTATGATGCGTGGTTGTATAGCATCAGAAATATATAGTTTACAAGAAAATTATGTGGAGTCGATCTAAGTGTGGGAGTATATTTCTAATAGGATTGTTTTAACTTTTAAGTTATTAAGATTTTAGTAATAAAAGATTCAAGCATCACAAAAAGCAACAGTATTATGGGTGTGTTTGGTAAAAGTAGCTGTGAGCTGTGAGCAGTAGCCACAGGTCACAGCTCACCGCTCACTGCTTCTTAAAGAAGCATTGAAAAAATGAGCTTTCTTAAAAAATAGCAAAGCTTACCGCTCCTTTGCCAAACGAACAATAAGAATCAAAAAGCTCATTGCTCACCGCTCATTGCCCCAAAAAGCTCTAAAATGGTGCGCGCCAAACATAGCCTATGTAGTTGGCAATATTATATTGTAGTTTAGAGGTATAGCCAACGTGTGTAACCGCCTTTTCTTGTTTTGTCAGTAATTTAGGCAATGATAACTATTTTTTTTACATGTGTAGCATTTATTATTTGGTGTGTGGCTTTTAAACTTTTAACATTACAAATTTAATATCACCATAATAAGATTATCTTGTATTATCAATTTGCATAGATATTTAAACATTGTTTAAAGCTATTTGTTTGGGCTAACCAATTGATTTACCGGACCAAAGGTTATACAATATATATTAACTTTTAAAAGACGATTCATATATGTTAATCCTTTACATGGTGCAAGACCAACATTTTTCAAAATAACATTATACAAATGACAACGTACATGTGTCAAAACAAAATAAACAATAAAAAACTACCATTACTTGGTCAACCATTTTTCCAAATTTGTCACGGGTTCCACAACTACTTCATCATTTCTCATATAATTTTGTCAAATTTAAAACCTGGTTCGACCCGACTGGCTCAACCGGTTGAACTGTTTTGCTAAAAAAAACAATTCGATTTAAACCGATTCAACCCGACAAGTTTGGCCGAAAACAAGTCAAATTAAATCAGGTCAACCCGCCGGGTTTGAAGCGTCCCGGGTCAACTCGGTTTTTTATGTGTATTAATAGTTTCCTTTTGAAATATATGTCATCAACATTTCAACTTTTTACTTTTTGGTTTTTCCATTATATATAGTATATAGCAGGGTACTCGAGCGCTTTGGCGGCGGGTACCCTGTGACGATTAACCGCATAAATAGATCTCGATGAGACCTGATTCACCAGTTTGTATTGGTTTCAACGGGTCCTCTCTGGTTCATTTTCGGATGGCTTTAATTGGTTAGCCGAACCGGTGGCAACACCGGTTCCCGGTTGAACATGTTGGTCCGGTCCGATTTTCAAAACTATATGTAACATCAACTTGTTAGCTTGTATGAAGTTTTGTGTGTTTTATTAATTTGTATAATGTGTATAATAACATGTACTTTTCATTTTAGGGTTTTTAAAAAATATAATTAATTAGTGTGTTTAATTATTTTATATTTTTGATTATGTTGTAGCTTCTTTAAGTTGTACGTTATGAAAATTTTATTGTATTTTTTAGTAAGGGGTGTTTTAATTGGTTGTTTTTAATTTGTTAGATGTGCTTTTAATTGGTTGTACAATGTCAATAAATTATTGTACTTTTAAGTAATGGAGTGTTTTAATAAGAGTATTAATTACACTATGCATTTCTCTCTCATTTGAACAAATTTCAACAATTCAACTTTTCACCTTTGACCGTTTTTCTATTATATGTAGTATAGATAGAGATAGAGATAGAGATTGTGCAAAAGATGTTTTTAAAATTGATTTCGGAATATTCCATAAATAAGATTGTGTATTATTCAAATGAGATGAATAAGATAATTGAGATCGAGAGTATATTAGTAACTAGCTTGTAGACCCGTGAAATTCACGGGGTTTTACAAAAATGATTCATTAAAAAGTTAAGTGTGTGAATAAAGTAATAAACAACACCGAACGATATAACTTCTATTTTCTTTTTAAAGGGATAATAGATGATAAGTCAACGATCCTATAAACGATTGTGTTTGTAACTATTAATATAATCAACGTCCATTCATTGTCGTCTCCAAATTTGATGATCTTCAGAAGCAAATGTATGTAGCGAGCGTTAATGAAGTGATAAGTCATGTCCATTCCGTCAAAGAAGCGTCACTAAGGTTACTTAATGACTTGTTTATTACGAAGTTAGACTCCAGAAATACCCACTTTAGTATAAGCTAATGTTATATATAGAGCTGCTACTAAACCATTGTGTAGTTTGTTATGTATCAAGTAGCCTTGTTCGTTATATGCACGAACAAAGAAGAAAAAACATCAAATAAACATTCCGAAAGTAAAACTTTTCATTGCATACAATACGTAAACAAACTTGCTATTCGGTGTTTATTTTGTGTGATATGCAAAAGCGATCACAATGTTTGTGCTAAAGCTTCATTTAATTTTAATCATGATGGAAAAAGTAATCATCTGTGTCGTGTCAAAGATCATGGGAGTTGTTTGATTCGTGCATCAACCTTGCTAACCTTGACATCCTTTTCCGCTACTCTTCATTACCATATTGACAGACTTCGGTGAAGAATTAACAAACATGCCGGTTAGTACTAATAAACATATAAATATACCTTATATCTAATGTATGTGAAAAGTGTATATGATGTTTCACAAAATGTTTTAAAAATTTTCAACCCGTCCTTGTTTATAAATTTCACCATCTATCTTCACGTTTCGTTCTTAACCCATGCAACTATTAGAAAGTTCAAATGAGCAAATTAATAATTTGGTAACATGGAAAATATTTTGTGGTTATGAATTAATGAGAATTGGAAAATAGATCTTTGTTATTCTGAGAATGATGAATAACTCGAAAGGATACTACAAATAGCTCGGACATGTTCTAATCTAATGATAGTTAATATAGTCTACTATACTTCTTAATGGGTGTATGAATGACTTATATGGCGTAAGTATCATACATCGAAAGCAAGGATAAAATTGGTTATAATTATAAATGGACATATATTCTACTACTCTACTATCAATCCTAGTGAACAAAGTAGGACACTTCTATTTAGCAGCAAGACCCAAAACAGTTTCACACTTTTCTGCTCAAGTATATCAGCAATCAAGTTGCGATGGCACGATTTTATTTGTGTCAATATGTACGTTTGCACGTCGATACATTTTAGAAAAGAAATACTAACAAAAAACCCAAATAACGTGTTATTAACCTCCCATGTTGTTCATTTGTTATAAAAATGAAAACACTTCATCTCTGTTAACCTCTTGGGGCTGGTAAATGAAATGTATATTGACTTTTATCAGATATGATGTGAACCAAGTCTGTATAAAAAACCATCAAAAAACCAAAACGAATTGTACATGATCAGTGAAACATATGTTATATGGTAGCTAACCAAAGGTTTTCATCTTCTGAAGCAAAAGATGTATCTTCAAGATAAATGGGACTGCTATGATTCCCCTTCAAATTTTAATGCACAGATGCAAAGGTTTTTGGTAATACTATATGAATATGTAACATAAAAGAAATTGAGGTTGTAAACCAAGAATTAAAAAAGTGTGGGTTCATTAAAACTTATGATGCAAATGCATCAACCACGTCAAATTATTCAACAAAACATTCAAGTCAGGGTGTCCGAATGGGTTCAAAACAACGAAAATTAACAAAATAAAAAGTTCAAACATTAACTCAATTAATCCTTCTCGACCTTTGGATGAAGAAACGTCCTAATCGTATTTGATTCTTCATCCGTGAACACACCATCTTCCTTAAGCACAATGGTTGAACTTTTATATTGCTAAAGAATAGAGCACCAACCAATCAAACTATGGTAAAAACCTAATCATATAATCAAGATAACGATACAAAGGAATACCAAACAAAGCAGATTTACGCATCAATGGCAGTTACATTGTGTTCTTTAGTTTCGTATAGGAGTGAAAGTGAATGTAAGTGAAAGAAAACTAAAAATTATTTTCGTTCTTTAGATTTTTTAGGGAAGGGTGTAAAAGAAATCGGAGGGAAAGAGGGGGAAGGTTTGGTCCCAAAATGTCCAGTTCAAAATGGGATGAAAATGAACTAAAGTTGAGATTTGATATTAAAATTATCAAATTATGCTTGCTAATTTATTAACCCTATCACCTTTATCACTCCACTGGTCCACCATCTATGAGGACAAAATTGAAAAGTCGCAAATCTTGAGGTTCCAGTTAGCGCTTGCTAAGATGTTTTTAGGTTTTAGATATGGCTGAAACATTTTTGCTGCAAATGAATTAAATCACGTTTAGAACAGACAGAAAGATAGCAAGGCATAACTACTTGAAACGAATGAACATATTCTTGAATGAACTGGAAGTGACGTGAGCTCCAAAACAACCCTATAAGAAGTTTAGATAAGGACTCCAAACTGCCCTATAAGCTGTTAAAATAAGCACTCCAAACAGCCCTTATAAGTAATTTAAATAAGCACTCCAAAATGGCCCTATAAGAAGTTTAAATAAGGAGTCAAACAACCCCTATAGGCTATAAGTATATTAAATAAGAACTCCAAAACAACCCTATAAGTAGTTTAAATAATCTAAACAGCCCCTATATCTTATTTAGAAAAGTTTCAAAAAGCGACCCATTTTAGAAAATTGGTACTTACTTGAGCTTGGGTATATATTATCTACTCGATGACCCATTTCATTCTAGAACAACCCTATTAGTTTTTAATATAAGCACTCCGAAGAGCTCGTATAAGTAATTTAAATAAGCACTCCAAACGACCCTATAAAAAGATGAGATAAGGACTCCAAACAGCCCTATAGACTATAAGTGTTTTAAATAAGCACTCCAAAACAACCCTGTAAATAGTTTAAATAAGCTCTCCAAACAGCCCCTTCTATCTTATAAAAAACATTTAAAAAGCGACCCATTTTAGAAAATGGGTACTTTTTTTAGCTTGGGTATCTATATACTTGCGGGTTCATGTAATTAAAAACATCAGTGTGAACTCACGTACCTGAAGAGTAGAACACCTTAACATGTACACGAATGTTAGGATTCCTGCTTAGGTGGATCAATGGATAATAGGTCATTAAATACATAACAGTGGCTCAAAAAAGTTATCAATCATAACAGAAACTAAGAAAGATCCAAATGCTGCAAAATGTCAGATAATTGAGTATATTGAGATCATATTTACAATTTTATTTCAAACGAAAACACCTAAACGCAAAGAAAAAATATTTACCTTCTAATAGAAAACGAACTTGAGTTGTCATTTATATTGCTCTTTTTGGTCCATGTTTTGACCAATTCCAAACATGCATCCACCATTAACAAACTAAAAACAAAACAAAACAAAATCCAGAAACATCCTTAATAAGAGCATGTTTCAATTGGATCAAACAAAAACCACTTACCTGATGAAACATTCAAGTATGGAAATAAGCTTATGTGCTCTGATGAAACATTCATGTATGGAAATACAATATAAATTTTTTGATACATCTACAATGCTTACTTTGGTATTTACTATTTAGCAAGAGGGACTGGTGTTAAAAGTAACATGCAATTATTTTTTACATCAGTTATCAATATGCAGATAATGAAAACATTATATTATCAAGTTGCAATGCACATGCAAAACCGTATGTGTCTTTTGTGAAACTGAAAACATTGTACTACTGTAGATATTTAAATTATAGGCAATTCCCAAAATAATTCAGTAACTTACTTCAAGAACTAACTCAATTTTTGTAGCATTTTATGGAGTAGGTGGTTTGCAAATACCATTTATCTATAGAAGAAGGGTTGTAACGGTCAAACAACACCCTTTATAAAGACATGTTGGACAATGATCTCATCATAATTCATTAGAGCGCTAGGTACAGTTGGTGCCGTGAGGTGGTGCCGTGAATAAAAGTGTTGCCATGTCAGCACTTTTTTTCAATGGCACCAGTTTTGGTTATGGCACCAAAATCCGTCTCCCTAGCATAACACCAGCTTTTGTGGTGCCGTGAGGGTTTTTTTCTTTTTTTTCTTTTTTTTTTTTTTTAATTAAAACACTTATCAAGTATATAAGAAAATAGTCCTAAAAGAATAAAAGTGTTGTTGTGGGCTTTAGTAATTTTATTTTATATTAGAGAAAAGAAATAAATTAATAAAAAAAAGAAAAGAAAAAAGTATCTACTTTATTTGAGTAATCACAGCAAGCTAGCAACAACTAGTGTCTATGACACTCTATTCACTCCATCTATTATTATTTTATTCTTTGTGGAAAGTTCAACACTTTTTTTGGGGTATTAATTTAAAAGCAGTCGTCTTCCTTCATCGTCAAACCAGCGGACCTGCAAAACACAAAAAGCATGAAGAAAATATAGATATATATATATCACACAAACACAACAAACAACACACAAATAAACACAAACACGTAAACACAAAACCCACAAAAAACAAAAACAAAAATCCTACCGCGTGAGCTGGTAGTGGTGGCACGAGAGGCCAACAGCCGAGGTGAGGTATGGTTTGTGGCGCCATGGGGTTGCGCCGTCGGGTATGGCTTGAGCCAACAGCCACCGTACCTATGCCTCTTATAGAGTGAAATAAGATTTAAATTTCAAAAAAAAGTGAGTGTAAAGTAAAAAATGATATTTTATCAAACACTTGGTGTGTAACATTACCGACACAAATTCATTTCATTTCCACCAAAAACTCCAAAACAACAAACAAATGTAGTGATTAAATCAAATGCCTAACAAAAGTTTTCAAAAAAGAATTACGAATGGATTTTTTAATCGAATATTCATGCCTTCAAAATAGTTATTCTTCATCAAGAGTTGATTAATAGATATACAACTTACTGGTGTAGATGATGAATAACAAATCATTATATGTCACGAAAATTATAAACAAAACAAAACCCATATAGTAAATCAAACCGTAACAACAAATAATCAATATATTTAATTGCAATTACACAACCTTGGATCTCTAAAAACCCCTCATTACACAAAATCAAATTTCCTCAATCAACCTTATAGCATATGTTAGGGTTTATGATACATGAGTGAATCAAAGTCACACACAATAACATGCCTTTACAATTCAATATGCATTCACTTTCAAAATAATAGTAACCCAGTCACCCAAAAAAACAAAACTTACAAATTAATCGGATTTGACTTTCTTATGATATTAGCCCAAAACAGAATTCCACATGCATTAGCAAATCATTTCCAGTCCTACATCTTTGACAGTAACAAACCAGCTGTTGTATGAATCATAAATTAGGGTTTATGATTTATTCCAGCGTATGTTATCTTTGGAGGTGTCATAAATTAGGGTTTATGATTTATTCCAGCGTATTTTATCTTTGGAGGTGTTTTTGATTTGGATGAAATTAATTGTACAAACGTAACGGATTTGCTTTGAAGGAACGCGTTTCTTAATTCTGAGTCGTGTTCAAGAAGTTGTTGTGTGGTGGTGTGGCTTAGGATGGTTTAATGAAAAGGTATTGTACCTTCCAAAGTTAACGACCAATGATATTGAAGACACATTATTACATTAATTGTAAGGCCTGCTTCAAAGAGTTATACAAAACTCTTGTTTATTATATTAGATGGATTATACTTTCTTTTTCTTAAGAGTTTTAAGCACGGTTATATATACTTTTCTTATATGCGCTTTATTTGTGAATCTTCTATTTTCAACAACCCTTTTTCTTAGTCAACACGTATTCATAATTAATCTATCTTCCTATTTAAACTATCCATCCTCTAAAGTTTCATCATTGTTGCCCTACAGTCCTGTACAATGAGTATGAATACAATCACACAACACACAGATTCACAATACTACTTTTACCTTGGTGATACTCCTATTCGTGCGTATTCCTGTTACACCATTCATTCCATACACCAGCTTCACTTTGATCCTTACGTAACCACGCGGTCATTGCGACACAACTGTCCACAAGCATACCCGTGTACATGGTACGTACATAGAAACCGAGCAGTTGTCGTCCATAAAACTGACATTGAAAACTATGAAAACCAACGTGTGTTACCATCTACATCCACCATGACGAATCTTCCATTAAATCCTGCAGATAAACGATATGTTATTCTTAGCAATGGGAGCCGACATCCGGAGAAGATTGATAAAGAAGTTGTTGTCCTACAACGGGTTAGCATGAATCAAATTGATGGTATTTTGGAACAAGAATTGCATTCTAGGTATAGCGGATTGACTCATAATGAAATCTCCAAGAATCTACGATTTACTAAGTATCGTAAAGGAAAAGAAGGTGAAGTTTGTGTCGTGTGTCAAACTGAATTCAAAAAGAACCAGAGGTTAGCCGTGCTTAAGTGCAAACATCATTATCACAGTAATTGCATCAGACGATGGTTGTTACACAAAAACACTTGCCCTCTTTGTAAATCACAAGTTGTGAGAGTGTAGAAAGTTTCTCTTAGTTCTTTGTTGAGCCGATTTTGGTTGATAACAAATTTATAATATTATATACTTATATAGATGCTTGTAGTTTATCACCTGATACTGACCTTGATATTTCTGTTCTTTTAAGAATCGATCTGCAAAAGACTCCTCTCAGGAACGTGCTTATTGTGTTTCAAATAGATCCAGTAGATGTTTTATTTTTTCTTTCTTGTTTTGCTAAAGCTATAGCAAAAGAGAGGATTTTAAGATTTAGAGTATATAAGCCTTTTATTTCTACAAGCGGTAAGGATGATATTTATTCGCCACAATGCGTCCTTAACTTTTTCTCTTTTAACAGCAAACTATTTTCCAAATTTCTTAATGTAACGCGAGCAGTTGAGCTATAGAACTTTTAAAATCCCTCTTATTGTTGGGTCTTTGTGTTGGAGCATAGAGAGTCTTAGCACCTCATATGATGTTTAACCTCTGTCCACAAGACCACAATAATTGACACCAATTGCCTCGAGAACTGCTACCATGGATGTGAAAACAACAGTTGTCCTGATGAGATTAAAGTGGTCATTCTGGGCTGCTGACCACCCCCGTTAGTATTTTGACCATAACTCCCTGCTCGAGACTCGGATTTTAGTGATTTTGATTATTCTGGAAACTAGAAAGAATTCTCTACAATCATGTCAGTTGAGATGCCGAAGTCTATTATCAGAAGTTAATCAGACGGGGAGATCTTTGGCTGGAATACTCTTGAATGCAACAGCTTTTTTGGTGTTCTTTTGTTTTGAATAACTTTGGGAGTTTTGTTTCAATAATAAAAGCAGGCGTAGATGGAAGGGAATAAGTTTATTAGTAATAAATATTGTTAAGCCTTTATAAGGTTGAAAACTAGTGATGTATTGCAGAACATGAAATATAATAAACTCACCTTTTGAGTGTCTTCCATTTGTGAGTCGGATTAAGTTCCTCCAAGAGTGATTAAATAGTCGTGTTTGCTACTCCTCGTTCTCATTTCTGTCGTTTATTTCGTGTCAATAATATATGTGACACTAAGTCAGTCAATTGCTTACAGACAGATTCTTTTCATCGTAACTGTTGTACGTATAGCAGTTATTGATATTAGTTCTTCAATGGCAAAGCAACTTTATCAAGGAAATTTTCTAGCAAGAAGCTAGAAAATCAAGGATACATAGTTCATACAAGAAATTAAAGGATTGTTTATCCAATCTAACCAATTAGGCTATGAAGCCCTGCTCCAATGTGAAAACCATGAATGAGATAGGATCATCCGATCCAGAAAGAAATTTATAGTATCTTTTAGTGTAAGACTGACAAATGTAATACATATACGGGCTAACAGCAAGCAGCATATATAATCATTAAATAAACGTACGTCTAGAGGACAACACTGTTCTTCGAGCCTAAACGTGAATACAAACATAAGATCCAAGTATCGTAAGCTGATATCCCTGATTGTTGATATGTCATACATGTTTCATAAGAGACCCGCAAAGCTTTTAGTTTCTAATAACACCTGCTAAAACGATTCATGTTTGGAAGCGTTAGCTACTAAAGTAAGTGTGATCGACTAACATGACATGACGCTCATAGCATGTTCATTTCTTACTTGTCAAGCCCCCACGCACATGGTTTGGTTAATCTACAAGTTTTGCACAATAGCAACACAAATCTTTTCTTCCAATTGAATGCAAACTCAACAATTGTTACCGGTAAAGCCTGTAAAAGCTTAAGCTTTCCGCCAATTTGATAATCGTCATAACAGTTCAAAAGACAATGGAGAATGAAAAAGCCAATGGTTCATCACACCTTTAGATGCATTGCACCAATAATTACATACTTGTTAGGTGCAAAAGGTTAATAACCAGTAACCCTAACCGGTCCATAATGTTAGCGGATGATTAGAGGGCTTGGCCCAATTATAGTTTGTATTGGCTTATGTTATTATCTTGGCCCATTATATTGTTATTAATACTCATTCTCTGTATTCGGAATCATCAAGGAAATCAATATATGGTTTAAGGTTTAATATGGTATCAGCCTAAATCGATTCTCTCCAAAAATACCTAACCCTAAAACAAACCTCTCCTCCACTCCACCTTTCTGCCGCCACTTACCCTCATCACAGCCACCAGTATGACTAATGATTCTTCACCTCCACAACCCCCTACACTAACCCTCGTTGAAAAACTATACGCTGTGAACAACCTTAACAGTGTTGTTCCCATAAAATTGGACATTGATGAGTTAAATTACTCATCATGGTGCTATTTTTTCAAGATACATTGCAACAACTTTGGTGTCCTAACGCACATCCAAAGTGCCGCCACAAGCTCCTCCTCTTCCTCTCCACCAACGGAAGAATGGTTAACCGCGGATTCCATAGTCAAATCATGGATCTTTCTTACTCTCGCTCCTACACTTCAAGGTAGGCTAATCAAGGCAAACCCTCCCACGGCCAAAGCCGCTTGGGATCAAGTTGAGAAGATCTTCCTCGACAACAAACCCACACGGACTATTGCTTTAAAAGGTGAGTTGCGTGTCATACAAATGGGCGATCTTACCGCCGACGCTTATTTTCGTAAATTGGATTTATCGTTACTCTCTTGAACGATCTTGGCTCTCCAATTTCCGATGATGATATCGTTGCATATGCTATCAACGGCCTAAGTGACAAATATGCCAACCTTGCAACCGTTATTGCTCACAAGGACCCGTTTCCCGATCTTGACACTATGCGCTCTATGGTAGCCACTGAAGAGATGCGGCTCAATTCTCGCCCTCCAACTATTTCTACTAATATGACATCCTCGGCACCACAAGTGTTAATTGCCGAGGCCTCCAATTCAGGTCGTGGTCCAGATTCACGTAATACACGTGATACTCGGAACAACTCCCCTCAGGTTTGTAGAAATTTCTCTTGTGGGTATTGTCGATGGGGTAATGCATGTCGCTACATACATGACTCTAACCGTGTGGGTAACAATTCTGGTACACAAAGTTCTTCTAGGCAAAACAACAACAATCGTACCCCATCTGGTACTACCCTTGGACGTGTACAAAACACCACATATGCACAGCCCAATCTCATGGCACTATTACAGGCCCAACAACAATTAATTGCCCATTTGTCTCATGCCCAATCGAACACCAATTATCCTCAGCAGGCCTCACTATTGGGCCACATCTCTACACCACCTGGTTTTGGGCCCATTCATTCACAACAGTCCACTTTGCATACAGGTTTTGGGAATTCAGGCGTACAACAGACTTCACCTGCTTTGACCCCCAAACAACAGGTTCTACTAGCTCAAGCGGTGTATGGTTCGGGTTCTCAAGCTACTTCGCATGGTCAAGAAACACTTCTCCCTCAAGCTTTCAACACCATGACACTTCAAGACCCGACTCATGGAAACTGGAACATGGATACTGGTGTATGGTGCGTCGTCTCACCTTAATTCATCTGCTAATAATTTAATTACTGTTTTTAATTCTCGCATTTATCCATGTGTCTTTGTTGGTGACGGAAAATCTATTCGTGTAACCAACACGGGCCATAGCACTTTGACCACGCCTCACCGAACCCCACACTTAAATAATGTTCTCATTACCCCTAATATTGTTAAAAACCTTATATCTGTTCATCAATTTGTGCGTGATAATAAATTTACCATTGAATTTGACGAGTTAGGTTTTTCTGTGAAGGACTACTAAACCCGCCAAATCCTCCTAAGATGTGATAGCACCGGGGATCTCTATCCTATCACCTACCCAAAGTTCCCTCAAGTTTTTCTTGTCGGTCAAGACACGTGGCATCAACGACTTGGACATCCAGGAAGTGACGTGTTGCGATCTTTGATTTCTAAAAATTTCATTTCGTGTAATAAGACTAAGTCTTCCGTGCTTTGTCATGCTTATCAGCTTGGCAAGCACGTGCGACTTCCTTTTTCGCTTTCTGAAACTATTGTTAAGTCTCCTTTTGATATTATTCATTCCGACTTATGGACTTCTCCAATTGAGAGTATTACGGATATGTTTTGTTTCTAGATCATTATTCGCATTGCTTATGGGTGTACCCTTTACGTAACAAGTCTGATATGTTGTCTAAATTTGTTCATTTTCGTGCATTTGTTAAGAATCAATTCAATTTTGACATCAAATCTTTGCAATGTGACCATGGGGGTGAATTTGACAACAATGCCCTACACCAACTATTTGCCTCTAACGGCATTACCATTCGATTCTCTTATCCCAGAACATCTTAACAAAATGGTAAATCTGAATGAATGATCCGTGCCATTAACAACCTTATCCGAACCCTTTTATTTCAAGCACACTTACCACCCACATTTTGGGTTGAAGCCTTTCAAATGGCAACCTATCTCTTGAATATCTTGCCCTCCACCGCCATAAACAATGAAATCCCTTACACTCGCCTTTATCATACTAACCCCAATTATGCGGATCTTCGTGTCTTTGGCTGTCTTTGCTATTCTCACATAGATACCAACAACAAATTGGAACCTCGTGCCACACCTTCCATATTTCTCGATTATCCAACAAACCATCGCGGGTATCGATGTCTTGACCTAAATTCAAACAAAATCATAATATCCCGCCATGTAACCTTTGATGAGACACAATTCACTTACGCCTCTATGACACCCAACTCATCACCCTCCTACACGTTCCTTGACACATCTCCCAACATTATTCAATAACATATTCTCACTAAATCATTTATACCAGTCGCAACCACTAACATTAACCAAACTTACCCCTCCATCAATCACAACCCAACTAATTCACCAACCGGCCCACTTGCCTCACCCAGACATAGCCTCACACCAACATCACAACCCACTACTCCCACCCCAACTCCGGCCCCTTCGACTACCACCCTGGCACAACCAACTAGTAGTATCCCACCAGTACACCATCCAAATCCCAATCCCGTGTCAACTCATCCCATGGTCACTCGCTTTCGTGTTGGTACTAATCGTCCTACCCAACGTTTTACGTTAAATTTGTCTACCATCTCACCACTTCCCAAGTCATACACCCATGCATTTCATGACCACAATTGGTATAGTGCTATGATAGATGAATATAATGCGTTAATTAAAAATAATACTTGGATTCTTGTGCCTCGACCAACGGACGCCAACATTGTTCGTTCCATGTGGCTTTTTCGACACAAACATAATGCAGATGGTAGCTTAGCCGCTACAAGGCTCGCCTTGTTGCCAATGGCAGTACACAACTTCACGGTATTGATGTGGATGAGACGTTTAGTCCGGTTGTTAAACCGGCTACTATACGCACAGTTCTAAGCCTTGCTATTTCTCGACATTGGCCTGTTCATCAGCTTGATGTCAAGATTGTATTTTTGCATGGTTTTTTATCTAAGACTATCTATATGCATCAGCCTCCTGACTTTCGGGATCCTAGATATCCCGATAATGTTTGTCTTCTACATAGATCACTAATGGGCTTAAACAGGCTGCTAGGGCCTGGTTTCAGAGATTTGCTGCTTATGCTACTCGTGTTGGGTTTCGTCACAGTCGATGTGACTCATCACTCTTTATTTATCGACAGGGATTGGATACTGCTTATCTATTATTATACGTTGATGATATAGTTTTGAATGCATCTTCGTCAACACTTTTACAGCAGGTTATTGCTTCATTACATGCGAAATTTTCCATGACTGATCTTGGCCCTCTTAATTATTTTTTGGGCATCTCTGTGACACGTAATACTTCGGGGATGTTTCTTTCCCAATCGAAGTATGCTACTGAGGTTCTTGAGCGAGCTGCTATGCTTAATTGCAACCCTTGTAGGACTCCGGGTGACACCGACACCAAACTTGCAGCTGATGGTGATCCAGTTTCTGGTCCTACTTTATATCGTAGTCTTGCAGGTGCTCTCCAGTATCTTACCTTTACGAATATCTCTTATGCAGTACAGCAGGTATGTCTTTTTATGCATGATCCTCGGGAGCCGCATTTCTCTGCTCTCAAGAGAATCTTACGTTATGTTCGGGGGACCCTAGACTATGGGTTGCAGCTTTATTCGTCGTCGACATCATCCTTGGTTGCTTACTCTGATGCGGATTGGCCGACTGTCTGACTACACGCCGGTCTACTTCAGGTTACTGTGTTTTTTTTGGCAACAATCTTCTCTCATGATCCTCTAAGCGTCAGGTTACTCTTTCTCGGTCTAGTGCTGAAGCTGAGTATCGAGGTGTTGCCAATGTTGTTGCTGAGACTTGTTGGTTGCGTAATTTACTACGGGAGCTTTTTACACCCCTTACTACTGCCACCATAGTTTATTGTGATAATGTGAGTGATTTCTACCTCTCCTCCAATCCCGTGCAGCATCAACGCACGAAGCATATTGAGATTGACATTCACTTTGTTCGTGATTTGGTGGCCACTGGTCATGTTCGTGTTCTTCACGTTCCTTCTCGATATCGGTATGCGGATATCTTCACCAAAGGCTTGCGTGCTTTGTTGTTTGACGAGTTTCGGTCCAGCTTGAGTGTTCGTTCTTCTCCCGCTCAAACTGCGGGGGGCTGTTAGCGGATGATTAGAGGGCTTGGCCCAATTATAGTTTGTATTGGCTTATATTATTATCTTGGCCCATTATATTGTTATTAATACTCATTCTTTGTATTCGGAATCATCAAGGAAATCAATATACGGTTTAAGGTTTAATACATAATCGGTTGCCTTTCCATATTGTGGGGAGCATACATGACGCACTCGGCAGTTGTGGCTATGAGATGCCAAGGATTGAGCCCTACACCTTTTGCTTCTTAGGTGCAAAGATGCCCCATTCATTACCAACCGAGATACGCCTCATTAGCTTGCATACTTGTATTTAGGCTTTTAACTTTTGAGTTTTTTAGCACCGGTGAGTAGTCGTTGGGTCATTTTGGACCAGAAGTTGCACTTCGAAACCACTATGGTTGGTCACCATGGATTGTGTTGTGGGTTACACACGGTGGCGTTACCTTAGCTAGTCAATCATCCCCTATGTTGTTTTTTATTTTTTTTTACAAATCATGTACGCTTTATTATAAAATGAGTATTGGAAAAAGTGAAGTCGCTAACAACTTTTAGTATAAAATTATAATAAACTTACAATATCTGAAGTATTGTAAATTAATATGGGCTTATAGGTTTTATTTCTATTCATTCAATCTTTAGAACAAGTTAGGGTTTAGACTATTAGCTTTGTAAATACATCCATTTGTAACCTCTTAGTATTAATTAATCAATAACAATTATCTCTTCTCTTATATATTTTATTTGTTCATTATTTTCACAATACGTTATCAGCACGAAGTTCGCTCCAACTGAGGTAGAAATTAATATACACTGTTTAGTGTGTTCTTTTTTTTTTGCTTACCGTAACATGTTTTCCATCCTTATTTGTTTTTATTTATTTATTTATGACATTCGAAATCTGATGAGTTGTTTATTTATTAACTTGTAATGTTTAACATGTGAACTTGTTACTTTATATTTGTAATATGAACATGATCATTCTTTAAAAATTATCTCAAACTTAATGAAAGCAAATTTATTAATTTAAACCTATTATTATATGATTCATGAAGCGTATAACATGTCATATGACGATAACTGGTTCCTTTTTTTTTTTTTTTTTTTTCAAAGAGTTAAACGGTTGGTAATATCAAATTTATACTGCACAGTTAACATACTATATTATTATATAGATAGAGATTAAAATTTACCTCTTGTAACTGAGCCTTGATTATCAACGAATTTTGTTGTTTGTGACTTGTATGGATAAGTTACGACTTCACTGTTAATTAGTCTCTATTGTAATTTACAAGAACAATAAATGTTCTATAGTGATTACATAAAGAGAATTATGTTTTTTTTCTTATTATCTTCATGTTATTATTTTAAACTCTTTTATAGTTAACAAGAACAATAAATGTTCTATTATGACTGCGAAAGAGAGAAACAAAATAAACCTCATGTTGTTGTTTGAAAAAAATATATATACAATTAGAACCTCAAGTTCTAACATGATCTTTTTATAAAGATTAATATCATAACCTCATGTTATTAAATAAATAAACAAATAAATAAAAATTAGGATCTCATGTTCTAATATGATATTTTCATAAGGATCAATATCATAACCTTATGTTATGATTTAATAAAAAAATGTTAGAACCTCGTGTTCTAATATGATTCAATTAATAGAATTACTAGCATAACTTTATGTTATGTGTGAAAAAAATATATGATTTCATCAAGAGAATCAAAAATAACATAATTTATGTTATTGTTATATATTTGTTATAGCCTCATGTTTTATTGTTGTTAATTTTTATATATATATTGTATATATATATATATATATATATATATATATATATATATATATATGATAAATATCAAATAAAAAGACAAATATCCATAAAAGATAAAAATATTTTTTCAAAAAGTTCTTGAAAAATTCTCAAAAATTTCACAAGATCGGGTATGATGGTGCATGAAAAAGTTGTGAAATTTTTTTTCTAAAAGTGGATATTTTTCCGAAAAAATTATGAAAAAATACGTTTCACAAGATTAAATCGCTTTTTTGTGCATCAAAATTGGTTTTTGCACGCAACTTCTTTTGACTTTTTTCATCAAAATAACATTTCGAATCTAACTAAAACAAGTTGAAAATTTTGTGCATCAAAATTTTTTGTGCATCAGAATTCGTTTTTTGTGCATTAAAAAAAACGTATCAAAACTCAAAATTATGAAAAATGTTTTCACAAAAGTTTTATGCACCAACATACCCGATCTTGTGAATAATTTGAATTATATAATAATTAAAATTAATCGGGAAGGGCAATTTAGGCTTTTTATATTATCCCTAAAATAGTGCTAGAAACCCACTCTAAAACAAAACTGTCGTCTCTCTCTTCTTTCAGATCTATTATTTGGAAAAAATAAATAAGCGAATTTTTTTTAAAGGCTATGCAGAGAAACGTATTTCTTGCAGAAGCTCAACTTTTCTGACATTTCTTATTTAGCCTAGTTGATCGCTCCTTATTAGAAGAGAAATAAAAATATACACGTGTTAGAACCAAATTAAAAGTAAACAAATATAACATACCACATAAGCCATTTCGCTCCCAATAAGTAGAGATTTCGTCCAATGAGCCCCACTCCAAACATTACCAAACCGAAAAAAAAATAAAAATTTCCACATAAGCAAATTCGCCCCTCTTGTGCAGCGATCTCCTTCTCCATAAAAAAATGTATATATATATTGATTTCACTGCAAAAGGGCAACGATTTCATCAAATATGGGCCAACTCTTTCATCAAATGCAACATTTTTTTAATATTAAAGTGAAACTTACAAAAACCACCCTACACTTTTTAATATTTACAACTTTTTTATATAACAAACTTTATTCGTCAAATATTTAGTAAATATATAGCGAATTCGTTAATAAAAAAATATTATTGCGAAGAGCTCTAAATTACGAACAAAACGAGCCCAATATTGATATCTTTTGAAGACGTATGATTTTATAAAAAGCGTTGAAGTTTAATATATTTTTATAAAAATGTTGAAGTTTGATATATTTTATAAAATCGCATATACGTCAAAGATATCAATATTGGCTCATCGCACGATTTTATAAAATATTACGTCGAACAAAGCGTGCCCATATTGATACGCTTTTGGCGTATATGCTTTTATAAAAATATATCAAACTTCAACTTTTTTTTATAAAATCGTACATACGTCAAAAGCATATCAATAGTGGGCTCGTTTTGTTCGTACGTAATATTTTTATAAAATCGTACGTAAGCCAATATTGATATGCTTTTGACGTACATACGATTTTATAAAAATATATCAAACTTCAACATTTAAAAAAAAAATATATTAAACTTCAACGTTTTTTATAAAATCGTACGTACTTCAAAAGCATATCAATATTGGGCTCGTTTTGTTCGTAATTTAGAGCTCTTCTCAATGATATTTTTATTGGCGTACGTACAATTTTATAAAAAATGTTGAAGTTTGATATATTTTTTATAAAAACGTACATACGTCAAAAGCATATCAATATTGGGCACGTTTTGTTCGTACGTAATATTTTTATAAAATCGTACGTACGAGCCAATATTGATATGCTTTTGACGTATGTAGGATTTTATAAAAATATATCAAACTTCAACATTTTTTATAAAAAACTATATTAAACTTCAACGTTTTTTATAAAATCGTACGTACTTCAAAAGCATATCAATATTGGGCTCGTTTTGTTCGTAATTTAGAGCTTTTCGCAATGATATTTTTTTATTAACGAATTCGCTATATATTTGCTAAATATTTGACGAATAAAGTTTGTTATATAAAAAAGTTGTAAATATTAAAAAGTGTAGGGTGGTTTTTGTAAATATTAAAAAAATGTTGCATTTGATGAAAGAGTTGGCCCATATTTGATGAAATCGCTGCCCTTTAGTAGTGAAATAAGTATATATACATTTTTTTTATGGAGAAGGAGATCGCTGCACAAGAGGGGCGAATTTGCTTATGTGGAAATTTTTATTTTTTTTCGGTTTGGTAATGTTTGGAGTGGGGCCCATTGGACGAAATCTCTACTTATCGAATAAATCACATGTAGTATGTTATATTTGTTTACTTTAATTTGGTTTTAACACGCGTATATTTTTATTTCTCTCTAATAAGGAGCGATCAACCAAAATAAATAAGAAATGTCGAAAAGTTGAAACAAAAAAATCGCTTCTCTCATAGCCTAGCTTTAAAATTCTTTACCTACATCCTCTTTTCTCTCAACCTCAAAACCCTATCATCGGAAACAATATCGCCATGGCGTCCATAAATCATGCATCTCCATCACTCTTGTCTTGCTTACCGATCTTTGGTGTATGTCCTCTCACCTTACCGGCACGAGCCAACGATCCATGAATCTTTCCCATGGTGGATTTAGTGTTTTTTATGTTGCTAGTCTTTTTTTCCGGCTGGATGAATCTAGAGCGCATGCAAGAGCTGGATCCAATTAAAAGTGCGGGTTTGTTAACTGCTAAAAGTATTTAAAAGAATGGGTATGATATTGGTGCCGTTTACATTAAAATGAAAATTGGTCTCCTTTAAATTAAAAGGAAACAAGAGCAGGTTGGTTAAACTCGTTTTTTTTTTTTTTTTTTTTTTTTTTTTTTTTGTTTTGAAAGTGATGCATATTACAGTACATTATAAGGAAAATTAGATGAATGGAACTTTGAGTAATACATAGATATTACTGATGCATATTACTAGTGCATATACGCTCGATATGGAACTTTGTGAAATCGTTTGAGGTGAACTAGTAATGGGTAATATTTTTCTTTTGTGGAACCTTTTATAGAAAAATTGTGGTAGTGAGGTGAAGAAGAAACACAAATGGATGGTTTAACGTTGGAAACAAAAATTAGTATTCACCAATGTTTTGAAACCCGGGTCGACCCGGCCGGGTTAACCGGTTGGACCGGTTCCGGACAAAAAAACGGGTCAAAAAAACCCGGGTTTTAAAAAACGGGTTAGACCCGGCGGGTTTTAAGTGACCCGGGTCAACCCGGGTTTTGAAACCCGACCGGGTTTGGTTTTTATCATTTTTTTTTTTTTAGGCAACAATATATTAAATCTCGTAGGATGTATGTCTTTAGAAGTATGAAACTTGTAATCTCGTAGGATTTATGCCTTTTGAAGTATGAAACATGTAATCCTGTAGCATTTATGGTTGTTTAGAAAATTATGCATGTTTATATCCTTGTCCACCTTTGATTTGTTGTTTAGAGCATGAAAAATGGTTTTTTGCTTTTTTTTTCACTGCAAAACTAGTGTTTAGACATTATGTTTGGACAATTAGAAATAGATGTTTGGACATATGCATAAAATCGGGTCTAACCGGGTTGACCCGGCGGTTGAACCGGTTGACCCGGTGACCCGGTGTCTTGGCCGGGTCGATCACAAACCCGGGTTTCAAAACATTGGTATTCACATCACAATTGCTAATAAAGAATATCAAGTTGCTTTTTTACTTTTCTACCACAATTGTTAATGAACAAAAAGTTGTTGGATGGTCCAACGTTGGAAACAAGAAAGAAAAGAGTCTAGCATTGGCATTACTTTCGCATATTTTATTTTACGTGTATTTAAGTTATCCTTTCAAGATTTTTATGATGTTTTATTGATATGTGTTATGTGTTGTCTTAATTTGTTTTTGTTGCATAACTTGATATAATCTTAAATAATGTGCATTGATGTAATTGGTTTGTTAAAAATGCAGTTGTCCCCCTTTGTGTTTTTCGTTTATAGTTCTATTTAGAAAACAAAAGAATTGGAGCACTATATAAGTTTAATCTATCATTTTCTATGAACGATGGTAATATTTATTCTCAGTTTGAAGAACTAACCTGCTCCTGGTTTTTGCTATTTTGTTGATTTGTTCTGTTTAAGTTAGACATCCAACCAAAATCAACCATTTATTAAATGGGTCGAATGTACTAGGTTTGTGGAAGTACTAGCTGTTATGCGTGTGTTGGATAGTTTTGTGGTAGATTTTCTTTTAGTTATGTACCGAATGATGTTGTGCTATATCATATTTTGAAGGTAGTAATGAGGATTATAAAGATAATGATGCGGTTTTGTTCTTTGATGGAAGAGTTTTAGGTTGGAATGGTTACATAGGTCGGTTAAGTGGTTAAGGCATGTGAGACAACCGGGTGACTTTGCAGGTGCGCATGTGGCTGCTAGTGTGCCTGGTTGCAACATGCAGTTAGTTTGCCGCCACTTGGGAAAGGATCGAAAGTTCAGTCTTCGAACACTACTAGAAATCATGCCAGCACCAACCAAATTTCACCAACAAGCATCAATTTGTTGGTAAATTACTACCTTACCAACGACTTTACCAACGACGATAAAAAAATCAAAATTTGTAGTTTACCAACGACATAATTGTTGGTAAATCCGTTGGAACTTAGTTGAGATAATTTTACCAAGTACTTTTTCTCAATAATTCATTGGTAAATTAAAAAAATAAAATAATAATAACGACATGAATTCGTTGGTGTATAAATTTACCGGCGACTTTAACCTACGACTTATTTTTTCTTGGTGAAAAACAATGTTTTCAAACCCGGGTCGACCTGACCGGGTCGACCTGACCGGTTCAACCGGTCGGTCAGGTGCCTGGTAAAAAAAACGGCTAAAAAAAACCCGGGTTTTTAAAACCGGGTTAACCCGACCGGGTTTGTTTTTTTCAAGTTTTATTTATAAAAACCGGGTTGACCTGGCGGTTGACCCGGTCGGGAAAAAAATAATAATAAATGAAAAACCGGGTTGATCTGGCGATCGAACCGATGCCTAATGACTCGACCGAGTCGTTTAAAAACCCGCTTTTTAAAACATTGACAAAAAATGTATTTACAAACGACTTTACCAACAATAAAATTTTTTAAAATCAAGTTTATTTGACTAAAAAAAAGTTTGCGTGAAAATAAAATCTGGTTCAAAATTTTAGTTTGACCAAAGAAAAATTTACCCCCAAAACCAATTTTTCCTAAATTCCCTCCATATCCGAAAAAATTCCCCCCAAACACTTGACCTAAAACCTTCTAACACTTTTGGGAGTTATGTTATTGGAAAGACAATCTATTACGACACAATTTGGATGTGATGCACATTGAAAAAAACGTTTTTGAAAATGTGTTTAATACAGTGATGGATGTGAAAGGGAAGACAAAAGATAACGTTAAGTCTCGATTGGACATGATACAATATTGCAAACGACCTAACTTGAATCTACTTGAACATCAGGGAAAATTAATGAAGCCAAAAGCACAATATACATTGTCGAGGCCACAAGTAAAAACAGTATGTGAGTGGATCAAACAAATACGATTTCCTGATGGATATGCCTCAAATATTTCTAAGTGTGTGAATCTGGATGATTGCAAGCTGAATGGAATGAAAAGCCATGACTGCCATGTGTTCATGCAACGAATGCTACCTATTGCTTTCCGAGAAGTTCTGCCTAAGTCAATATGGGATGCATTGACCGAGCTAAGTCATTTTTTTCGTGACATATGTTCAACGGTCATGGATTCAAAGCACATTGAAACATTGGAGAAAAACATAGTGGAAACTCTTTGTAAACTAGAAAAGATATTTCCACCAAGTTTTTTTGATTCAATGGAACATTTGCCTATTCATATGGCATATGAAGCTAGAGTGGGCGGACCAGTGCAATATCGTTGGATGTATCCATTTGAGAGGTATTTAAAAACCAAACAAATATGATCTATATGATGTCCTTTTAAGTATACTTATAGTCGTCACATTTTTCCCTCAGGTGTATGATGAACCTGAAGAAAAAGGTTCGCAATAGAGCACATGTTGAAGGTTCAATATGTGAGGCATACCTCATTCAAGAAACATCAAACTTTTGCTCACTTTACTTTGAACCTAATGTTCAAACAAAGTTAAATCGTGTTCAACGGAATGATGATGGGGGTTATGTGGGTGACAACACGAAACTTCATGTCTTTCGTTATCCTTGTCGACCTTTTGGAAAGTCAAGAGAAATGTTACTAAATGAAGATGATTTCAAAGCTGCAGAAAGATACGTTCTTCTGAATTGTTCAGAGATTATCCCATTTGTAGAGTATGTATCCAACCATTGTTTACATATGTTATGCAAATGCGTATTTAATAATCAAAAAATCATATAATTTATGATGCAGAGAATTTGATAAGTTGATGATCGACAATAATCCAAATATTGGAGATGGAGAACTTGATCAGTTACGTGACTTTCAATTTTCCAAATGGGTTAAACAAAGAGTGAGTATTTGATAGGTTTGTATTACAACCATATAGTGAGTGAATCCTTATATTAACAAAGAGTATTTGATAGGTTTGTCAAGACATGGAAATTGATTTAAAGATTCGCGACCTTTGTAGTGGCCCTAACAGATATGCAACGTTCTACAATAGTTGTTTTGTGAATGGATACAAGTTTCACACAAATGACCGTTGTCAAAACAAGACTACAATGAATAGTGGTTTGTGTATTAAAGGGAGTTCTTACAACAAATTTGAGAAAGACTATTTTGGCATTCTACTCAATGTTGTACAATTGCATTATGTTGGAAACAATAGGGTTACTTTGTTTCTATGCCATTGGTACGATAATGAAAAAGGTGTCATGGTGGATGGTAAACATGGCCTTGTAGATGTCAATTCAAAGTCAAAACTCGGTGGCAACGATCCATTTGTGTTGGCGGAACAAGCTCAACAAGTATATTACACTACTTATCTGTCACACCCCAAATTACTGCATTTAGCAATGTGAATGAAATTCTGGGAGTTTGATCGTATGACCACAATCATGAGTTATATTGAACGACCTAAAGTGTCGTTTAAAGTTTCTTGAAATATAAATATACTACAAGTCAAACGATGGTTTTGAAAGAAAGTGCCATAATGTACAATGATATAAGTCGGCCGCCATGACTAAAAAGGGTTCATAACCATGCCATGATGATAATGCCTAGATTCTGAAAATACATTCTAAAAGGTCAACAATAATGTTGGTGAGAAATCATAGGTTTGGTAAATGTTTTATACGACTCATGCAAGTATAGATCGGGTATGACAATCATGTCACATAAAATGTTACGTGTATGACCATCAAGTCACATAAAATGTTACAATTGCTATAAGTCCATGGCAATCGAAACTAGGCTGCTCATAATGTATGCCCAACAGGTGTTTGCAGACAACTCAATAATGTTATTAAATGAGATGCATCCGTATGACTAGTTGGGATTCACCAACCCGGATGGGCGTCCACCGATAGATCTATCCACTCACCCTCGCTTCTCGATTAACGGTTCATGTTCAGAAATGGGGACTTTCAATTGGCATGCGGTAACTTAAGCAATGTAAATGAATTTAACATACTTGGTATCGTAATAAAATGTTGTGCAATGTATTCTCCGTAGGTTTGAAAATAATTAAAAGCATGTACGGCGGGGCTATGAAAACTCACCTTGGTATGCGAAATGTAAGACATCACAACTAACATCAAGTAATAAATGTCTGGCATTCCGACACGCAACCTAGATAAGTATGGTATGGGTTTAGTCTAAGTCTCGTATTCAAATGCATGTTGTGTAGATTAAACAACGTTTGTAAGTTTACCAGTGTTTGTGTTTTTGAAAGTGCTTGAAGTTCAAAAGCAAAAGTTTTCAAGTATTAGGATCTTTAAAATACTTGAAGTTAAGAACCAATATTTTAAATATTTGTTTAATAACATATCATGCAAAGTTTCATGAATTATGTTGATTGTCTTGGCTCTTGGAAAAGATGGAGGAATAATGTATACGAAACTTTCGTATAATAGCTGACTCGTATAGTGACTCAATTATACTCACGCCAATAAAGAATATATGATCAACACAGTCGAGAAAAGTATTGACGAGTACTTGAGTCGAGAAGAAATGACAAAAGAAGTCGAGGATATAACGAACAAGACAAACGTCGATAAAGAAAGTCAATTGGTACGATTCGGCATTTACCCTATGTTCCCAAATAATTTGTATAAAACCTACATGTTTTATAAATAAAGGTAAGTTTGGATTAATAATTCAAACTTCAAGAGTTGTACGATATTTCAATATGTTGTTCATCATTTGATGAATTTAAAATAAAAGAGTTATTGAGAATAAAGTTTAAGTGATGAAATTTTACAAAATTTCGTCATGACCCCTTCATTTATAGAACGTTCCCAAGTCATTTCGACTTACTAAAACTCATGTTGCAAAACAATATTTCTCGACAAGTTTATAACTAGCAAATCGTTATTAGTTGAATAAGTGTTTATTGTATATTTTAGGTTTGTTACGAGTATAATATATTAAATTCTTTACGAGTCTAATATATTGTATCGTCTCAAGTCCAAAACGTCCAATAAATGCTCCTACAACTACAAAAGATTGTCCAAAATAATCCAAGTCCAATTTTAATAGTTTTCGTCCAATAATGTCAAACTTTTAGTGTCAATCCCAAAGTAATCTTCTCGTAGTAACCGAAACGTACCACGAGCTCAAAGGTCAAACAATAAGTTACATTAGTCCGATAATTAATATCCGAAAATTATTAAAAGTGAAATAAATAATTTAACTAACAAAAGAGAACCCACTAAATTTTAATACTAATGGGTTTGGCCTAATATTAAATCAAACGCACCGCTTTTTGTATTATGAACTCGCGGCTCGCTTAACAAAACCAAACGCATCCCTTGTGACTAAAACAAAACCACTACAACAAAATGTTCATTAACATATTATTAAATTTATTTAGTTAACCGAATTTTATAAACATAACACAAATATGTTGTACAAATTTGTTTGTCATTTTGACCTTAGCAATTTGAATTCGGTATAAGAAATGATACGTGTCAAGTGTCAACTATGACATTTGCTAAGTGATATTGACCTCTCAAAATCAATTATTGCAACACAACTTGATCGTAAAAATAATTTTGTAAAATATATATATATATATATATATATATATATATATATATATATATTAAACATTATCTTATCCACTAATTTCTTGGCATGGCATGCTCCATTATCACCACAATATGGTGCAAGCGTGTTGGGAATCCAAACAAAACAAATTTCACACCTTCTAAATCTTTAAACCACACGAAATAGAATAATAACACGAAATAAGTATGGAGCGGGTCCGAAGTCAACTCAACTCGTGAGTTGACTCGAGGCGAATCACCATGAAGTCTTGCGATTCGAGAGCCAAGAAGAAAAGATCCATGCGTTTAATGATAAAACATTAAGTTTTATTAGTTTTATAACTAAAACCGTTTTTATTAGTTAAACTCGTTTAGAGTTTTAAAGAAAAGATGAATATGAAGGAATTGGGCGTGGCCTTACCAAGCGGGAGAGAGTGGTGGGAGGAGTAGGCGGCTCACGGTGGGGAGTGGCGGTGGGCGGCGGTGGTACCACTTAACAACCCAAACGAGCTCCTTTTTGCCCAAATGCTCAGAATCGACCCCCAGCCTTGATCTATGAATCCAGTATCAAAAAAATAAGTGGTTTGAACTTGGCGGATTCGTGATGGCAGGAATATTTTCCGGTGGTGGTGGTGAGTATATTAAAGAGAAACCAATTTTGGGTTTATATACCCCTCGAGGGCTAAACATGGACAAGAGAAAGATCAAGGGCGGTGGTGTAAATTAATAAGAGGTTGTTTTGAAACTTTAATAATCTTTTATAAATAATTCTTGTGGGCCCCATTTGACGTAGTAAGCGACCGTTTAAAAATACGGGACTTGCGCCATTGCGTCAAAATAATTTTTCGATAAAATGAGTATTCACATGTATAGTTTTCTCAATTTAAATTAATTAATAAATCAAATTAATTTAAAAGTTTAAAATCGCATAAGCTCATTTATTTAAAGAATTTCGCGTTCACCGAGATATCCTCTCGTTTTCAAGCTCAATTAGGTTTAAGAAAGTTCGAAAGTGAAACTTGGGAATAATAAATATAATTTATTGTTAACATCGACTGGAAAATTTCTGGTTTGTTGTTTGAATGGAGATAATTCCATAACAAGAAATGTATATCGTATACGTATAAAGCGAGTTGGATTGTGTATCGTTGCATAAAATGCGACACAATGAGAGTAGAAAAGAGTGGAAAGTTAAAACATGAATTTCCTCGAAGTTTTGGTATTTTATTTACGTTTTAAAGCGTGAATTGGAATATTCGATTACGTTGGAAGCCGTTGGCGTGAAAATATGTTTTCGAGTGTGTTTTATAAAAGAAATATAAAAACATCAATATTGGTTCAAAAATATGTTTATTAGACTAATACCATACTTTCTATTGGTCGGTTCGATGCACATGAGCTCGTGTTTTAATAAAGTGAGATAACTTCTCGTTGTCGAGTTAGAAAAACTCATAAGTGGCGGAAAATATAAAATATTCATTTTCGCTATTCATAATTAGTTTAAATTGTTCGGTGTGCGGGATAACCTCCTTATCTATCTCAAGTGAGCTAATGCTTGCTCAAAATCGTTCATGTAATAATAAATAATAATTTATTGTTAAATTTAAAATATGGAAATTTACCGATTTATATACAAAATAAATTTAAAACACTATGTAAACTCAAAATATTATTTTTTTTTTATAAACTAAATGTAAGTATAAAAATATGTCGGGATAATTTTTGGAAGTATCGGATTAAATGTTCAAAATAATAACTTATGCGATAGCGTTTATTTAATATGAAATTTACGCGTTTAATGCGAAATGAAAAATCATGAATGAACTAACATGATGAAAATGATGCTAAGGAAATGTAGACTACACTTAGTCTATATGAAATGTCCGTGATGATATGATCATGAATTAGCAGACTAAACCTTTAAGGTTCTGCTAATTTGAAACTCAATAAACCTAGTTTATGATAAATGATGAAATTGTGAAGCATGAATTGTTTTGAAAATGACGCGAAAGTACGAGTTGTCACATTCGCCATCCAAAAAGGAATTCATCCTTGAATTCGGTCCTAGTTGGGTCTACAATGTTATCGGAGAAAGGTGAGGATATTTGAGTCGTATTGGTTGTCAGGTGTTTTTCGAATCACATCACGCCTTTCCAAGGCAAGATTTCAACATAAATTACATTGCCAACTTGAAATTCTAATGGTTTTGCGCTTATGGGACATATTTCAAAATTTGCATCGATAACGATGTAGCTTATCTAGCTATATGTTGTTACTTATAACCGATTCTTGATTTGTATGTCTTCTTTGTTTGTTTCATGAATGAGTTATGGACTAATGAATTGGACTTTCCCGATTTTAACCCGTGAATAAGTGATTGATACCTCGACCTTAAAGGGCCTCAAATGGTGTAGTCAATATGTTCATGAGCTAACTATTGTTGTAAAGAAACTTGTCGATGGAGAATGATTTGCCTAACCATTTCTAGAAAGTCGCCGGCTTGAGCATATTATCTAATGTGGAATTGCTCTCTCGCTCTCACCATTGAAATGAGGATAGTGGCGGTAATCATGTCCTAGTAGGTTCCATGGAAATCTGAAATGACCGCGTGTCTAAGGTGAATCGAATAGCTTATAATAGGTACAATCGGAATTGATACCACGTGTCTCGTGTTAGATTTCTAAATGTTAAATCTGTTGGAAGGACCTTATTGAAAAGAATAGATTATAGGTATGAGTTGTGATTCCTCGCGTTTCTAGTCCTAGCAAATGTCATGACTTGAGTCTTACTTGCCTAAGGTGCTTAGTCTCTATGACTAAAATGTTTATTGTTTGATTATCAAGTGTTTCCATGCTCCATGTTGTAAAGTCTCAAAACCTTAAATGTTTAAGTGATGTGGTGTAGTGATTGATTTTCAAGATTTGTCCGATATGAGTGCTTCTAAATTATTTCATTACTTATATTGTTATCATGCTAGAAAGACAATAAATATCGACCCATACTATGTCGAAGAATGTTTGTTCTAATTTCACTTATAGATGGAGGTTTATTGATTGTCCGATATGTTCAAACTGTTGCATCTCTTGGGCGAAGATGAAATTATCCGTAATTTCTAGAGAACACAATGCCTTAGGGAAAGTTTATATGGATAGCCTAAATTTAACCAATTTTTCCTTTAAGGAAAACTTATTGTAGGGAAATTCACATATTGTTGAAGCCATGTTTAGTGAAATGTTACGTAGTCTTGATTAGAAGACTTGGTTTGTCCTTATAGTATTGCTTAGTGTGTATTAACTTCATACTAAATCTTGTGACTTCGGTATAGTGGCACTTTTGAAATAATAGAATTTTGCTTCTAATTCAAAGATAATGGTTGGATTGTCCCCGATGGCTTAAAATTTTGTTAGGTTTTGAAAGATCTCGCTACTTACTTCTAGTCCTTGTTGATAATTCCAAAGTCCTTTCATTGTTTTCTTGTATCGAGGAATCCTCCTCACAGATGGTATAGGAAGTCTTTCCTAAAAAGATTACTCGTCAAATTCTAACTTATTTGAGTGAGGGATGAATGGCGTGAGCATCGATAGAGTGTTATTAAAAAGATATGTTTATGAACAATTTATATGATAACAAAACTTTGCTTTTGAATGAAGGTTGTCTTAAGAAATTTGAAAGGATACTTGTTTCTTTCATGACATAATTCTTCCTGAATTATACATAGGTGATCAGGCCATGTATAATCGAGGACAAATGATGTGATGCTTGGTTTTGTTGAAATGGTATTGTGTTCCTCCAAGTTTTAGATGGTATTCAACGTTTTGTTTTGTAAGATAATGGCTCAATAATTTTTCGTGAGTAACATGAAAATCGTTTAGGATGGTATTAAATAATTGATAAAATAACCGAAAGCCAATTGATAGGGTGGTAATGAAACAACTTGTTTTAAAACTTTATAAAACAACGTTTCTAAAATGGTGATAAAATAGCTCGAAATAAAATTAAGTGAAATAATTTCGTGAAGTGGTAGCAAAATAACTTGAAATAAAATTTGTTGAATGGTTTGTAGGATACATGTGAGAACCTCATTGAGTAGTAATAGTCTCCTAATTGGTCAAGAATTAAAGTTGGCCTAACCCCTAGTAAGATAGTGAGGTATCATCGCGAAATGATTGAAAATTGGACAATTGGAATAAGGAATGAAATGAACAAAGGTTGTGATTATCGTGGAGATAATAAGTGATAAAGATTACATTAGATAGAAAGGTACTTATTATTTATTCACATGTCGATGGTCTAATCGTGTTTCAAGTGCGGGAGCGATGGGGCGGTCTAGCAACAATAGTCCTAGAACTCTGGGTCCTCGAAACCTATGAGATGGTGTAGTGTCTATAGTCTTAGTGGTAGATGGTAATGGTGTGTTAAATCATGCATGCTTCCCAAGTGCAAGTCGAGTGTATTAGTATCGTGTATGAGATGTGATGATACGGATGGTGCTCAAAATGATAATGATAAAAATGATAACAATGATGATAATGGAAATCATTGTGGTGAGTTAAGAAAATAGGTTCATTAGGACTAAGCCTATAATTTCTACCAAATGGTATGATCTGTCCCAACTGAATGATAAAAATTGTCATAATCCTACGGTGAATCAATAGTGATCGTGATGGTGTAGGTGCAACTTCGTCCTCCTAAAGGTCTCAGTGTCATCATCTGATGTTATCGGTGTTGAGTCAACTGATGTTAAAATTATGATAGGGAATGACAAGGCATTCTCCATGTCAAAGTATGATGTGAATATAATGGGATGGGTATTTGAAGGCATCTATGTGACAATCGATTTCGAAATGAAAGTAAATAACTCGTAAAATGTGCGTATGAAACCGCATGTAAAGTGAATATGCACCATGATGAAATGATGAGATCTTATGATGATGTAGTTATAGTCAGGGTCAATGATGCAACCTAGTTCTCTATAATCAAGCTCGATGCCAACTGTCACACCCCAAATTACTGCTTTAGCGGTGAATGGAATTCACAGGAGTTTGGTCATCATAGCACCACAATCATCAGTTATATTGAGCGACCTAAAGTGTCGTTTAAAAACACATCGTTTGATATTTAATAAAAGCGTTCGAGTTACAACATAGGTCCCAAAAGTTTATAAAGTTTGCGAAATATAAATATACTACAAGTCCAAACGATGGTTTTGAAAGAAAGTGCCATAATGTATAATGATATAAGTCGACGCCGCGACTAAAAGGGGTTCCTTAACCATGCCATGATGATAATGCCTTAGTTACCGAAAATACATTGCTAAAGGGTCAACAATAATGTTGGTGAGAAATCATAGGTTTGGTAAATGTTTTATACGACTACATGCAAGTATAGATCGGTATGACAATCATGTCACATAAAATGTTCTGGTATGACCATCAAGTCACATAAAATGTTACAATTGCTATAAGTCCATGACAAAACTAGGCTGTTCATAATGTATGCCCCAACAGAGTGTTTGCGCACAACTCAATAATGTTATTAAATGAGATGCATCCGTATGACTAGTTGGGATTCACCAACCCGGGATGGAGCGCCACCGATAGATCTATCCACTCACTTTCGCTTCTACGATTAACGGTTCATGTTCGTGAAATGGGGACTTTCAATTGGCATGCGGTAACTTAAGCAATGTAAATGAATTTAACATACTTGGTATCGTAATAAAATGTTGTGCAATGTATTCTCCCGTAGGTTTGAAAATAATTAAAAGCATGTACGACGGGGCTATGAAAACTCACCTGGGTATGCGTAAATGTAAGACATCACAACTAACATCAAGTAATAAATGTGCGCGCTCAAACGCAACCTAGATAAGTATGGTATGGGTTTAGTCTAAGTCTAGTATTCAAATGCATGTTGTGTAGATTAAACAACGTTTGTAAGTTTACCGTGTTTGTGTTTTGAAAGTGCTTGAAGTTCAAAAGCAAAAGTTTTCAAGTATTAGGATCTTTAAAATACTTGAAGTTAAGAACCAATATTTTAAATATTTGTTTAATAACATATCATGCAAAGTTTCATGAATTATGTTGATTGTCTTGGCTCTTGGAAAAGATGGAGGAATAATGTATACTGAAACTTTTATTATAATAGTGACTTCGTATAGTGACTCAATTATACTCACGCCAATAAAGAATATATGATCAACACAATCGAGAAAAGTATTGGCCAGTACTTGAGTCGAGAAGAAATGACAAAAGAAGTCGAGGATATAACGAACAAGACAAGCGTCGATAAAGAAAGTCAATTAGTGCGATTCTAAGCATTTACCCTATGTTCCCGAATAATTTGTATAAAACCTACATGTTTTATAAATAAAGGTAAGTTTGGATTAATAATTCAAACTTCAAGAGTTATCGATATTTCAATATGTTGTTCATCATTTGATGAATTTAAAATAAAAGAGTTATTGAGAATAAAGTTTAAGTGATGAAATTTTACAAAATTTCGTCATGACCCTTCATTTATAGAACGTTCCCAAGTCATTTCGACTTACTAAAACTCATGTTGCAAAACAATATTTCTCGACAAGTTTATAACTAGCAAATCGTTATTAGTTGAATAAGTGTTTATTGTATATTTTAGGTTTGTTACGAGTATAATATATTAAATTCTTTACGAGTCTAATATATTGTATCGTCTCAAGTCCAAAACGTCCAATAAATGCTCCTACAACTACAAAAGATTGTCCAAAATAATCCAAGTCTAATTTTAATAGTTTTCGTCCAATAATGTCAAACTTTTAGTGTCAATCCCAAAGTAATCTTCTCGTAGTAACCGAAACGTACCACGAGCTCAAAAGTCAAACAATAAGTTACATTAGTCCGATAATTAATATCCGAAAATTATTAAAAGTGAAATAAATAATTTAACTAACAAAAGAGAACCCACTAAATTTTAATACTAATGGGTTTGGCCTAATATTAAATCAAACGCACCGCTTTTGTATTATGAACTCGCGGCTCGCTTAACAAAACCAAACGCATCCCTTGTGACTAAAACAAAACCACTACAACAAAATGTTCATTAACATATTATTAAATTTATTTAGTTAACCGAATTTTATAAACATAACACAAATATGTTGTACAAATTTGTTTGTCATTTTGACCTTAGCAATTTGAATTCAGTATAAGAAATGATACGTGTCAAGTGTCAACTATGACATTTGCTAAGTGATATTGACCTCTCAAAACCAATTATTGCAACACAACTTGATCGTGTAAAAATAATTTTGTAAAATATATATATATATATATATATATATATATATATATATTAAACATTATCTTATCCACTAATTTCTTGGCATGGCATGCTCCATTA